>JAZHAC010000019.1:3445000-4045000 GCA_039707435.1 Actias luna | reverse complement strand
TTAGAGACAATATTAGCAATGTTGTGAATACGAACCCCGGGGCTCCATAGTTATCTGGTATATCCCTTTAATATACATAATGGGTATTATGTTACATTAATTTCAAAATCTGATAATTTCTTATTATGCGTTTTGTGTGGTCTTCGATAGTTTTGTTTGTACATTAGTTTTTTATATTGTTGTTTTGAAATTGTAGAATCATTTCCTGACTTTGATATTTAATTGAAGCGATGATGTGTCCGTTGCTACTGCGTACGACACGACCTATCAATGGAAGTGATTTCGAATCCCTGCAATTAGTCTCAGCTTTTGGTAAAGGAAATATCGTGGTGAAACCGTTGCGTGGCGGTAGAGCTTTTTCTAATGCCAAACTGGCTAGCTCTTAAATTAAAAATCTGCAGCCAAATAACTATAAGTGTTCCGAAAGTTGCACTCGAGAGCCAATCCCTTCTCTTAGCTTAGCGTGCCCATCATCTTGGGACACATTGTCATTTAGCATCAGGTGAGATTGTAGCCATTACGCATAAACCTATAAAGTAAATAGAAAAAACGTAATATTTGTAATACCAAACTGGTACCTATGAGACAATTTAATTCCAAACCAAAACTGTTTAAAACATACAATGACAATTATCATTTTCCAATTATAGATATTGTTACGGTACAGAGCACGACAGTTTGACAAAGTTTCCAGTTTTAGAACACGATTTCAAATCCAATTATGTTACCAATTTTAAAAACCTGTGTTTTAATTAAACTTGTGTATTTTATTAATAGTTCTAAATTCATTACTTTAATAAACACTCAAAATAAGTCTAATAAGCGATTTTTTTTAAATAATATTACTGATGACTCGGTGCTGGTAATACGACATTAAGTGTTATTGAAAGCTTTTTTAGTAAAAATGCCAAAAGATCACAGCTTTTAAAGTTTTTATTGATAACACTAAAGCTCGTGAATTGTAACCAAAAAATTAGAATACATCAGTTGACGATCTGAGAATGAAAGGTACTAAACTCGTTGTATATACCTATTTATATATAGATATAGTATTCGCGAATGAGTAGTAGTTATATATATTAATTTTATATGTTTAACGTTCTTCATCTGATGTTGTGACGATGTGGCCTAAAATGGTGGACACGCTAAACCTACAGGAAGGCTTATACTCTATGATCATACATAGCAATCATACAAAATACGAACATGATCATACATCCAAAACAATTATTCCAAAAAATCCAGGTCACATATGCCTATTTATTTATAGATAGAATTTTGTTTTATTGTCTTCTTACAGAGCCGGAGAGAGTGAAGAAAACAGACCATTTTCATACATCCTTTCATACTTTCACAATCTAAACGCTTTTCAAATCCCCACGTCGCCGTCGACGACTTGGGACCTATCCATTGTGAGCGTGCTCCTTATCTACGTTCCGAACTTTGACTGCACGGAAGACAATGGCAAGATATAAGGCGGTGACGCCTGTCCGTTTACTTTGGGCGAGATCGTTTCGCGCTTAGGTAAACTGTTAGATACCGGAACTAGTAACAGTTGTGAGCGTAGAAAATGAGCTCTACAAATGAGGAGGTGATTCTATCGTTCTTAAATACAATCGAGGACAGTTTCTATAGTTTTACCTTGGACTCTATTATTATCATTCAGTTTGAATTTATTAATAAGTATACCGTAATTGTTCTTTCTAATTATATAACGAAAATTAATTTTGGATGATGACATGCAGGAATAAATGACAGTCCGTCCATTTGACTGTAATGGTAAAACTAACACATTGCATTATATATTTTAAGGATGAAAGACAAAACATTTACACATTACATTAATACACGTTTTACAAAAACAATAATTAAAAATAGAAAACAAAATCCGGACTTCTAAATATTTTTTTACACATGTTTTTACAAGGTAGCAATATGAAATGTTTTTACTATGAAATAAATTATCTAAAGTTTTTTCTTATCCATCTACTCATGTTTTCGTATAAATGCAAATTGTTTGTGTGTCAGTTTGAGAGTAAAAAATTGCTTAATCTTGACGTTTCAAGCGTAGAGCACTATCTCACCCGCTTCGCGGTATGAGGCGTGCAATACTAGAAATACTGAGCTAATTAGGTAATAGATATTAGAAAAAATAAAAAAAATATTACACATACACAAATGTATTACAAAAATAGTTATTTTAGTCTATTTCACTAATATCCATGATGCTCGCAAAGGTTATGAAGGTAATTATAAGAGAGAGGCCGCTAAAATGACGTTGAACCAACCACAGTGGCTATGATATATTAAAATACTTGTAAAACATCACAAACGAACCGTATAAAAGTTGGCGTCTGTAATGTGGAGCGACACGTAATTCAATTAATGCTGCCGGCCCCCTCACGGCAAAGTGATTTGTGCAAACATCGCCCGAAAAGTTATACCGATATCAAGTGCCCGTTATTTGCATATCCTACAAACGAATGAACGGAACCTGTGCAAGGAAACCTGGTAAACCACTTTTTATGTTCAATTATTTCGATAATTTGACAACGAAGTCACTCTATATGATTTTTAGGGGCATTAAGTGATTTACCTTTTATTGGATAGGTAGACGATACTATAGCTTAATTTTAACCCGACTAGAGATTAAAATAGTGTGAAATACTTATAATATTATAACATTAGAGCTTCAAAGAGCAAACTATGAAATGATTTTACGTTTGAATTCAAATTAAGAATGAAAAGAACATTTTTTTTATTAACAAGGTGTTCAAAGTCCATTTAGGGATTTACCCGGGCTTAGGCCAAGGTGAGCGAGGCGTGTGGCCACTTCAATCTCCCGTGTTAGCTGTGACCAGGGACACCTTGCATACTTCTTCTAAAATGATTAAAAGAACGACATACATGTTAAATAGGCATAGATGGTGCAAAAGACTTTATTATTTGCTATTTAGAGACTCACTTTTTAGTAATAACAATGATATTGACAAGTAAAAGTTTTTTAGCGGTTGAGATTATTCTTGAATCGCATGCAGAAGCAGCAGAAGTGCGTAACTCATCCCTGGTCTCGTTAGGTATTGACGTCAACCTGATGTATTTTTAATTGGGTTTTTGACGGTGTTTTTCACTTGATGAGGCCTACAAGTCTCGTGGCTAGCTCAGCACATTGGGAGAGAAAGCGCATCAATATTTATTTCCACCACGAAAATAAGGGGCTATTATTATTAGCGTGGATCTTCATCTTGCTACAATAGACAAAGAAAATTTAAGTTGCTAGGAAAAAGTGTTGCGGTTTTGAGAACGTTGCTAGTAAGTTAAAAGGTATTTTAACATCTATAATTATTATTATAATAATATTGAACTATCAATTGACTTATTTCAATAAAACGAACAATGGCATAATATAAATTTAACTCAAATAGTTTACATACACTTAGGTATATGAAAATTGCAAACGACTATTTTAATTTGATTGTGAATTTTTTAAATTATAATATTGAAATATTCATCTACCAGGTTTCCGGAGATAACATCCAAACGGAATGAGGAGGGTTAAAGATTAGAAAGACCGCATCCCACCGCCGATAAACAACATCTGTGACCGCAACCCTACGCCGCGCCGTTTCCATTGTCTCATTCCGGTCGATCCGACCCCTTGATCACTGATGTTTTTAGCTTTTCATTTAGTTCACTATTAAAACATGGTGATAGATTAACTTTTAAAAAATACCTAATTTTTAGTTATGAAATTTATATACGTAAAACCGCTGCAACCGTAATACAATCTGTATTTTTTTATTATAATCTTGGTATTCCTGGATAACGATATAGAGGCCGTCTTCACAGTCAATGGTTTAAGCCCATAATAGACGGAGCTTTGATATATATTAATATAAATCATAGTAAGGTATATTACGGTATATTTTCTTAATCGACAAGTGACCACAGACGCAACTATACGTAAACTTTTATTTCGTGACCAAAATATGTCCACAGATATAGCCCGATATATTTTAGTATAGTAAGACATATTAGCTAATGAATGCAAAAGTATATATTGTAGTATAGCCACCGTCTGTGACAGATTGCTATACCGTAATATATAGCTTACCATATTAATATATATTACAGCTCCGTCTATTGTGGGCTTTAGGTGGTATACAAGACGATTTTTTGTTCTGTCCAAAACAATTGGACAGAATTTAGATGTTATTTTGTCTACGTTGCTTGTATAGCTATTCTCACTTGACATTGCCGAAATTGCTACATAGGTAAATGCCATAAGAAAAATTGATAAAAATCATATCCTAAAAAATGCTATTTTCTCTGTCTACTGCCAAACAGATTTTGATGAAATTTGTTACGGTGATAACTTGTATTATGGAATAATGTATAGGAAAAATATAACCCATCAAAGGTTTCTTTTGGATAAGGGATAAATGTTAAACTTTTACAGTAAATCAATATTTGACCGAGTTTGATGCATTTTTTATATTCGACAGCTGACAATCAAAACAATCACGGGAAAAAATATTAAACACTAGCTAAACCGGCGACTTCGTTTGCTTGCAACTAAAATTATTTAATCTCGCGGCGTTATTCAAACCACTCTTAATATAATTAGCAACATAATTATAAACAAAGACTAAATGTTAGTCGAGGATACGCTTTATGATTTACTTAGTGACGTTTTATCATAAACGTGGTACTTTAGCATTGACATGTGCCCAAACAAACAGATGAACAGAAAGATATTTCTAAAAATGATATAAATGTATTTTACAGATATAAAAATTATAGACTCTTTAAATTTACATATATATTGCTCAGAGAAGCAAGTAATCGCCTAACACCATTGGTAGCTCTATGGTGTAGTTATTAGGTACTAGAAAGGACAGGAAAATATCTTGCTGGGGCAGCATGTTATAATCCCAAAAGATTGCCATATATTGCAGTATTTTTATAACATATTATAACAAATATTGGCATATACTTTGTAGGTTTACCGTTATGATGACACTCCCATCTGATTTTAAGTGACGATGTTGCCCAAGATGGTGGACACGCTAAGCTTAGTGAAGGGACTGACTCTCAAGCACAATTGCTGGAACACACGAATAGCCAGCGGCAGATTTACAACTTGACGGCAGTAGCTACTCTAAAAGGATTGCGAAAGCTGTCTCTGGTCTTTGGAAACACTGGAGTTTGAAGTGCCGTCGTGGTGTGTTTTAGTGGGTAGTGTTGGATGATTGGCACCCGATGAGTCACCATATGCCCCTCAGGCTTTTGAACTGAGCCAGGGCAATGCGTTTGCGCGTTGCGATGAAGAGATCCGTAAAAACTGGGATGGGGCTATTAGCTGGCCATAAACCCTATCAGCACGCTATGGTTTCATCACGATGTTTCCTTCACTGAAAGTTCAGGCTCATTAATGGGATTCGAACTCACGTCCATCGACGAGGAGTCTGTAAACACTATCAACTTTGTTATGGTCGCTTCGATTATTTATTTCCTTCTAACTTTCAAGTTATGACAAATAAATACTGAATCATTTTTAAATTCAAATAAGTCAAGTCAAAGAAAAGCATGCTCAAAATAAACATACCTAATTCTTTTTTTTTAAATACATGTAAATGAATATTACAAGAAACAATTGTCCTCAACGGTGTCGATTTTGAAACAATGGCCAATACGTTCGATGAATCTCTTTTTACGGGCAATGCTCCAAGTTGAATTGTTATAAATGTATTACAAAATTTTGTTTTGAATTTTAAATTTATAAAAACGAAATCTTATTCAAAGAAATTGTAGTAAATATTAGACGGTTGTTTCCATTTATATGAACACGTTTCGTATTTCAAGCTTCATTTGGAAACAAGCAAGAAAGGAATTACTATAGAAAAGAAGGGATTTTCAACCAAAACATGTATAACTATAACACATCATAAAACTGTAACTGAGAGAAATCTATGTTTTATTTTTTAATTATATATTAGGATGTATTTTGTTATCGATACAGATGTAAAAAAAAAACTATTTTTAACTTTTGTCCGTCTGTCTGTTCTCATGACTGCGCATCAGTCTGAAATTATTCTATAGATTTTGACTAAATTCTGATTTACGGTAATAACTATCATTAATTTTAAACTTTAAATTTAGTAATTAATTATTTCCAGCCACCCTTGCACTTTAGTAAATTAAACCCAAAAAAATTGCAACATTATAAAACATCTTGTTGAAAATGCCATGATATGAAAAATTAACAATTTCAAATAACACTACCAAATTTTATACTGATTTTTACTAAACATTTTGATGTTGTGTATTCCATAATAATTTAGAAATTACTTTTCACAAAGCCCATACAAATATATGTTCAGTAGGTACTCGGGTGAACTACCTTTAAAGATTATACAGTGACTGTTGTTGAGTTGCTTACATGACTGTACAATATTGGTGATTGTCATTAGAATGCTGATTGATCGGCGGTAGTTACTGTTCATCGATTATACATTACTTATCATCAGCAAAAGCGTAGTAATATTAACGAGCAATTAATTAAAATCTATATTAATATTATAAAGCGGAAAAGTTTGTTTGCTTGTTTGTTATAACGCGCTAATCTAAGGAACTAATAGTCGGATTTGAAAAACTCTTTTTTGTATTTTATAGAACAATTATTGAAGCCGGTTTTAGATTCTACTAGGTTTTAGAACTATCACTACTATATCCAACTGTTTAAATAGTTTTTAGTTTCACGCGAACGAAGCTGCGCACAAATCTAGTTATGAATAAAATGATAAACACATAGAATTTTTTTATATAATAATAACAATATATATTTATATAATACATATATTAATAAAAAGTAGCGAGGCACATTCCGTGGAGAGGTTACGAGAGAGCGACTTGCCATCGGTCGTCACGGCATAAGGTTGGATTTTACTGCCAAAGTGCCTATATGCGTTTCACATCAACAAATAAACTCAAGTATCTGTTATATGATAACTAAATAGCGTAGTAAAATTACAACAAGGAAGATGTTGCAGTAACTTTATAAGTTATGACCTAAGTAAGGTCAGTAAAGCTCGGGTTGAAACTCGCGGTTATAAATAAAGTTAGATAAGCATCTACTAATTAATATTGACCGCGCGGAGTCTTGTAGTATTTAAATTATCATTTAACAGCGTTATAAAACCTAAACCGTATAAAATAAAGGTTTTGTATGCATTTTTACTTTTGCTTTTATAGTAGTAGTATTAGTAGGCATATTGGGTATATTATTTTTTATAAAAGTACACTATTCAAGAAGTCATTTGAAAGTCTGATTGGCAACCTTTTTGTGTGACGTCCGTTCAGGTAAAGTCGGCTCGAGGCGTCTAATCGAGATAGAGAGATATTGAATCTTTCACTTCTGTCGTATGGTCTTAAGTATATACCGTTTTTTACATTATCACGGAACGAAAGTGTTGTCACTGTACCTGATATTAAACATAGTACAAATAAAAAAAAAAAACAAACAAACAAAAAACGGCCAACTGTGTTATAAAATTCCAAATAATCTATCGGTTTTTTTAAACGCGACCCGAAATAGAATTGCGAATTTCCCGCAAACACGTGCACTGAAGCTGGCAACCCTGATCATAGCGTCTCCAATCGGTGTTTCAATTCCTACGATGCTTTCATGTTGTCGATTTTTTTTTTAATATATTAATATTGCGCGCTACACAACAAGGCGACACGACCTGACGCGACGTCGTGATTTGATACGCATCTGTGAACGTTTTATCGGTTATTTGAAGCTTGTCTCCCTTTTCGTTCTAATATGTATTTTCTTTGTTATACGCAAAGTAGTATTTGTTTTGTAATTCCATTTTGAATTAACAATCAAACAACCTTGATTAGTATACTTAAATAGATTAGATACTATTTTTTTTATATATATATATATATATATATATATATATATATATATATATATATATATATATATATATATATATGTGTATAAATGTACTTATTATATGGGTACGAATATATTTTTTATTATTATTTGTATATTAATTTATACAATATACATTTACGTCTGTAAGCTTGATTGGTAACAAATTCCACAGGCATTAAAGTCCATCATGTATAAATTGTATATAAAAGTGCAATAAATGATTAAAATAAAATATTTAAATCAATCTATGTCTATTTTAATTTTATTATTACTAGCTGACCCACCAGACGTTCCTCTAATATCTATATACTATATAAAATAAATTCTAAAACAGGCCAAATGATGTAAGTTTATAAACCAAAATAAGAACCACAATCTGACAGAACTAAGATCCGGCCAAAAATTCTGTGATATACTCCTAACTTCGGAAGTTATGTCACACAATCAAAGATATATTCGTATTTCTGATCCGAGTAATTTTCTTTCATATGCCTCTTTTATCAAATTGATATACCATCGTCATATCTACGATAGATTATACAACAAAAAATTGCTTGATTAGATATTCGCAAACTGAGGGCCCAAAAGTCCATTTCTCATTTTTTTATGTGAAGACAAGGAATTCGTGCAACAGACGTTTCAATCAAACGCAAAACACTATAGTCATACCATCGCCATATTTTATATTTATCTGACCACAAAACCACATATCGACCACAAAGCAACGGTCGCTTTCCAATTACCCTATACATTACTCGCCTTTAATAGAATCTGCCCTCAGACTGTTTATTTGAATGGATCAATGCATATCGTGTGATTAAAAAAAGAAAAAATCCGATATTAGGATCATTTTATTAAATTTGCAAGTAATCCGACCACAATAGGTGGGTGATTGGTGCGAGCGGCGTTGAATCTAAATAACTGTACATTATTTTCGGTAGATTTAACAATACTGCGAATTTAAATGTCTTGGAGTTACGTGATTTTGATTTATCAGTTATATCACAGCGCGTCCGAGTTAGGTGGAGAGTATATGAGTGTTATCCTGACGGTAAAAATTCATCAATTTGGTTTATTAAAATTATTTCTGCGTAGTGATTTTATAAAATATTGTAAATTTATGTATAAGTTTACGTTTTCTATTTCTGAAGTTACAATTTTTTTCGCGCGTTTGGAAAGAAATGATGAAAGTAAATTTTTATTATGCACGCACCCACCGACAATTAACTCGACACCAAGAAGTTGATGGGTAGTAGATACGTGATCGAGAGAACTGATAACTCCGTTCAATTATTTTAATATTTTTGAATTTATAACACTTGTTTCATATCATTGTCAATAAAATATATTTATATATAAATATTTATGTGTGTTTTTAATCAACTATGTGGTGGTGAATCATATTTATATGTTTTGTTACAGTAAAGTAGTATAACATTTTAAGTGCGCACATTATAACACAGACACGGATTTTTCATTGAGCGGACTTCAATAATGTAATAAATTATTTACTAAAATTTAAAAACTCATAGCTTTTCTTTTTACCCGTGTACTGATATAAGTTCATTTATCGAGTAAGTTATTTATCTATTTTATTGAATTCCTTAAGATTGATCCACATTATAATACAAATAGGAATTCTTAAAAAATAAGATTCGAAGTACCTATATCTTAAATCAGAAAAAAACATTTTAGCTAAGTTCTGATACAGGTATTGATTTAACAAAAATTTGTAGATCTAATAAAACACATTTTTACAATTGCGTTTTAAAATCTATAAGAGTATAACAATACAGTGTTCATAAGTATAATTCAAGTCAAATCTAACATTATTCTTAATAATATCTTAAAAGCATTTCGGAGTTAAGAAAACAGATGCTTCAAAATTTATACCGTACGAACTCTGCAATAATATTCGTATATGCAGCGCGATGTTGTTTGGTCTAAGTTTAAAGAGAGTTATCGTAATCGAGGTTATTATAGTTTCACATAACATCATCATCAAATTACCATAATTATATGACGGAGGCAAATTAAATTTGGCATCCTTTTCTAATATAACAACACTCTAAATACGCATTTTACAATTACAAGCTACTGAAAGGAAAATCGGGGACAAAGTCGCAGGCACGAGTTAGTCCACTTATAATAGCTATCTATAACTCTAAATATAGTTCTATAGCTCTAAAATATGACTTTCTATATAAAGATAGCTCTAAATCTACCGTATACATGAAATTTGACATTCATTATTTTTTACAACTTAGTCCTCCATAAGAATCGGATTTGAATTCATGAAAAAAAGTGAAGAAAACTGAGCCTAGTAGCTGTTAGATAAATAAATGTATAATACTTAAGTAAATAAATATTTGTAAGCCTAAGAACAATCCTTAAAAATAATTACTAAAAAATTGTATTCTACAAAATAAAAGGTTGTATACACATCAATATGTATCCTATGTTTTGTTAATTCTTTATTAGTTAAGCGTACAACTACAACATCACTTGATATTTAGTAACAATGTACTTAACGTCTAGGGAAATCTTAAGCTTAATGAGGGACTGGCACTGAAATAAAGCTTCCGGAACATACCTATATTAGTTTGAGGATGGTAGCTAGCTAAGCAATGTTCTCCTTTGAAGAAAGCTGAATAGTAGAATGGTAGGACACGAACTTATGTCAATCGACGCGGTCACCTAAAACAGTACCACTGATCTATTATTAATTGAAATGATTATTAAATCAAATGTTAAAGATTTGTATAAAGGTATGCACTTTCGGAAGATTGGATTTAATAGATTTTCATTATTTTGTTCGCTCTTTATGGAATTAAACAAAATTATTGGTATATTAATTATTTAGATTTATTGCATTATTAAAATTATCTGATAAAATTATAGTTACAACAAATATAACAATTAACGAATAGATTTGGAATATCAATAAATGTGTTCATAAAAAGTGATCACATATTGTAGAAGACACCTAAAATTTCCATTTTATCATATTTCCTTTATGTTTAAAGAGATGATAATTTAGTTAGTAGCATAACATAGTCGCGTTAATATATGAGAGTTCGAATCCCAGCAATAAGGTTGAGGTTTCGATGAAGGAAAACTAAAAAATTATTAAACTGCAAATTATTAAATTGACATGAATAGAATCATTAACTATAACTTAACGGACAGTTTGATTTAAAAATGAAAACCAATAATAATTTAAAAAAGATATGATTAGTAATATTATGACTCATTAAAAATAAATCTGAATAAATAATTTGATTTTATATTATTGATATTTAAATTATATTATGAATGAAGCTAGATCGTAAAATTTTATTATATAGTCGATATTCAATAGTTTTATGGATATAATAATCCGTAATAAAACTGTAATTAAAATTTACTTCCTTAATTCTTATATTATTATTTTATTATGACTTTTACAATAGATTGACTGTAATATGTGATATGGAATATTATTAAGTTAGGACCTAGGCAATTTTCTGCACTTTACCCGAATAAGAATTATTATTTATTATGATTATTTAAGTATATTTGTTTTCTGTTAAGTTGGTTTTCGTTAGCACAGTATTAATTTTGTATTTTCATACCAGCGTATACAACAATATGACTGCGAACAAGCTTCCTTTGTAGATGTCGTTTCTCCTGGATAGAGAACAAAAGTGTTATTTATTTACAAATGAATTTCCTTTGTACGTTACGAAATGTAATTAAACTTCTACAAAACAGTACATGAGTAGGTTTTTAAATTAAACGAAAAATAATTCAAGTCCTATTAACAAGGTCGGGGGTAAAACTAGTCTTCGATAAGGTTTTAACTTGCATCTATATTAAAAAAAGTTTGTTCGTTTGAATGTGCTTGTAGCAAGTAACAGTCGAATTTAATATTTTTTGTACCTGATAGAACAATAATTGAAATAGATGTTAAGTTATTTAAAATGTCGCTACCACCCCAATAGTATCAAAGCTATATTGAAAACAGTTACAAAAACGAGCAAAAATGATTAAATAATGTTTAGTTCCACCCGAAAGAAGTCGCAGGCACATTTAGTATTATATAGAAAAATACTTGTGAAAGAAGTTACAAATAAATGTATTAAATGTAATTGTAGTGTAAAGTGTATGAGTGTGACTCTTATGAATTGCGCCGAACACTAACCTCTCGGAACGCAGGGACTCGGTCGGGACCGTCCGACACTTTTTCAAAATCGTGACTCGTCCCGCGGTCTCGCCATCACGAACTATGTACCGTTATGAGAACACACATCCTCTTCGCTCTTACGCAGATTCACCGTTGCTAGACCAGAGTAGATATGTTTTTGTTGACCGCGATTGTAGCCTGGAGGACGGCTCGAGGCTGGTCCTTTGTTTTTGATATTATTATAACGTATTAAAACGCTTATTATCGGTATATTTGTACACGAACGGACATTATATGTAACAAATACGGAATCCAATACTACTTATTAATAAATGATTTGGTCAAACATTAACTTATCAAAAAAAATTGTAAATATTTGTTAAATACATACCGAATATTTAAATACCACAGTTATAACAATTCACGAAAATTCTCTTTTATGGCGGCATTTTCCCGATACAATACATTTATTTGCCTGCACTAAGGTTAATTATATATATAATATAACGCTATATTTTTTTAACGTATGTATTTATTTTATACGACATTATATAGATATGCGTTCGCAAAAACACGTGTTCTATGAATTAATGTATTAGCACAGATAATAAACGTGACTCAGCAAATGTGAAATCATATACATTGTGGAAATTCAACAGACATCGATACGGGTTTATTGCTTCGTCTTAAATCATAGATTATACAACCTATTGCAATGTTTAATACATTCGTGCGATATTAACTTGCGTATTATTACATATTGATTGTTGATGTTTTGAAAGTTTTAGTAAATATATATACATTATTATTTAACATAATAATAACTTTTCTGTCTTAATCGGTGTTGAAGTATTTTTTTAAAATAGTAATCATTTTAATATAAATCATTATCGTATCTATTTTCTCTTCTACCGCACATATTTAAGTCCGATATCCATTTTACTTAAAATAGAGATATACAGTAATTTAATAATTACTATACTCATTCATAATAAATATACCTATATATTTTGGTTTTTTTTTTTCAGATTTTATGATATTTCTTAATGTGTATTAAAATGAAAATTATGTGCTATTCTTTAGACCAAATTTCATTAAAATCGGTAGAGCGGTTTCCATGATAGGCATGAACAAATGTTGTGACATATGAGTTTTACATATATAGATATACTACATGATATATATTCATTCCTAAAATTAAGTATAAAACAGCACACTTGTTTATAAAGAAAATACATGCATAATGTTTTTTTTTTAAACCATGCAAAAACAATATCAAAACCAGTAAATACATGCTGTTTAAAAGAAGGACATGCAATATTGTACAAAATATACACAATCATCAATATTAGGTCACTTCTATACTTTTGCTGGTAAATTCTAGGATATACAATAAATAAAAAATTGTAATGGGAAGATATAATTATTTTTTATGATTTTAGTTATTATCGATGACTTCAAAGGCCGTGTGCTCTAAAATTCGTTATTATTGGTATATGTCGCGCCAAACTTTATGGTCGGTCTGAACATAGCAACATTTTCGCGCTAGCTTATGGCACGATCGGGAAAATAATGCCTAAAATGACATTTTTCATCTTACTACTACATAATCATTATCTTTTATAATTATTATTATATATAATTTATTTAAATGACCACCTTGAGTACCCCTGAGACCTGTACTACTCCTCTGATACCCAAATTTTCGTTGTACGCGGTCTAATACGACTCTTTTCAGACTGATCATAAAGTTATCCGTAACATATAGTTAAAAAAAAATCACTAGCATATATATATATTTGAACATATTGAAGGTACTGGCCTGATAGTAATCATAACTGAAAACAACGATGGATATTGTAGAACCAGCAAAACACATATATATAATTTGATACGATCAAACCACACTGCAAGGATATGTAGAACGCATTAGGAAATCAATCTACTAATACGCCCGTGCAAAGTTAGTTCGAGTAACTATTATACCGCAAAGTTGAGTTGAGCGTCACGGACGGAGAAAGTTGTCCGGTTCGGATAAAACTACATTTATTGGTGTTGCATATTCATCGAAGCTCCAGGCGTATTATAGCCAGTGTAGCTTGATACGTCCCTTGACATGGAACGTTGGTGGATGTAAACAAATGTGGGAGGTGTGATGGGTCTAGTAATCGTGGACGATTCTAGAGTACCAGTAACAACTTTTATGTTGTGTTTAAAGTAGTGACAGGGAAGTGTGATATGTTAAAATGAACATATAATAATGAAGGATCCTAGCGATGGGTACTTGGTAATATATTACTTAAAGGTAAAAAATATTTGTACCACATATCATCTTGCAGGTTTCTTCTATACGATATACGATCTGACAACTATATTTGGTATTAAGGAACGTATTTTGTAGTTTCCAACAATTTCGATATTAAAATATTTATCTGCAAACGTCAATCTATTCTGCATATACCAAAACATTGACCTTAAATTTAATTTCTAACATTACATTTAACATATTGTTGTCAAACTTTCTCCCCTTATGACTAATGAAAAGTCCCCTAAAATCGAATCTTCTAGTTTATGACAAAAACAGACAGCGAAGCCGTCTGAAGTATCCGTCCATCAAACCCTAGTCTAGGAACTTTGCGCATTCAACAGCTCACCGCCTAGACTTCCAGGCTATACAGGTGCGTACATAAAAGCTACGAACGCTGGACTTTTTTTTGTCCCTTTTTTGTGATTATATTTCTGATAACGGTAACACAGTTGCAGTATTCGGATTCACCAAAAACTATTGAATTTTTTTAAGCAGAATTTAATTAGATACTATCATAATTTTTTGTCTTGGTAGTAGATCTTTTTCTAATTCCCGCCTGGCTGGCTACCACCCTCAAGTTAAAAATCTGTTCACGAATACATGTACGTGTGTTCCGATATTTGCATTTGAGATCCAGTCCCTTTACTAGGCTTAGTGTCTTACATATTGGGACATATCGTAACTAAACATCAGATAAACATATAAACTTTATTTTTTAAAGAATTTTTAAATAAGAAACTGATACTCAAATGTGGTAACATAAATAACGTGGATAATAATTTTATAAATAGCTTATATAAGAGACAAACGTCAGTAAATCTTTATGATAATGACGTATCATATTGTGATATTGATTTTATTGTGACGCAGGTGCCTACAGTGTATCTGACGTCAAGTGATTTCTAGATCCGGTAACTTTGTATAACCAATTTAATTTATAGTTCATTATTTGTTATATATTGCAAATTACCTTTGGTGAACGGCATGTATTCTAAAAATATAAATTTACTGTATACATTTTTTTACAAGATTAAATTAAAAGTAATAATAGGTCACAAATTTTTTTTTTCTTGGCTGCGGTTGGGTCATTATGTTCTAAGAGTTGTTAGTTTGATATTTTTCTAGACAGAATGAGATACGAAGTTCACGTTGCTTTATTTAGATATAGTTACTCAAATTATATATGAAGACAAGGGATCTAATTAATTTACAAACTTATTTGCCGCATGATTAATTGTATGACCAATTTATTTTTTACATCACTGAAAATATTAAAAAAAAAAATTAACTTCTCATATCTACCATTGACATAAATTCCCAAGTCCGTATTTATTGTTGTCGACAGTTCCGTATGTAGTAGCGAAAGTGTCACTAACATATCGGAAGCTGTTGCGTCTGTGTCTGAGTGAGATTATAGCGATGCCTTGACACGTAACAATTGATCTTAGTAATGTTTTTAACTTAACAGATTTACCTTTAGAATTCTCTCATAAGCAGAGCTACGATTAATTCATACAAACTTCAAGTTTGGATAATATTTTGCTAAGAATCATTATAATAGTTTTGTATTGATGTAGAAATGATGATATATTGATATAGAAAAATACCCTTGAAAATAGAATAAGGTTTTTATGTTATTTAAATTTTGTTATTTTCATTCATTTGTATAAAATTCACCATAGGAGCTTAATAGAAGATTTGAAAATAGCTAATATATTACCATTATAAGTAAGAGCTGCGGCCTATGTGAGATCGAATCTTTATAATGAGCTTGAACTTTCGGTAAACGGAAGACTGGTGTAAACATAAGGCTGTATTGCTAGAGAATTTTATAAAGCCTGTTTGGTTAACTATAACCCGCAAGTCGCCAACCACCTATAGATGTGTTTTAAAAATCAGTTTCTCAATTACTTAATTTGGAGGTTCCGAGCCAAACCTAAATCTATAAAGCATATAAAAATATTTTCCTTTAAATTGTGACAATAAAAATACGATCGATGCTGCCGACCCTTACAGAGGAAGGTGATCACAAAGTTGTTGGGACATATTCAAATATAGTAAACGACTAATTTTTACTCGGAGGTTATTACCCGATTAATGACAAAAATATATGTATACAACTGTGTACGAATCTACCTACAAACTGTAAAGCTTACATTTATATTCTCTGTGTTGCTAGAATGGAATCAGTCAAATTTACTTTACCGTATAATAATTATAGGCAACTTGTACCCGTTGAACAACCCTTAAAACTTAATTTGAACAGTCGTAAAATAAAGGAATATTAAATTCTGTCATTGGATTTTATATGCAGTAAAGGCGAGAGAGTTAGTTATTGCTGTCCTTATATATGTATATTAGAGTTGGAAATGAAAGCGTATGTTTAATGATCGAGGTATTGCAAATATATTTTCGTATGTGTTAAAATTAAATATGCTTATGCCTTATCGCAAATACATTACAATAAACAATTGTGACCGTCGACAAGTCGCTAATTTAAATATGACGTTACTGTTCAACCGGAATGTATGTCCCTCGACAGATGAACACAGACTGGATGATTCGGAAACATACGAAACTAAAAAGTTTATGCTTACTGTGTGTATGGTGGTTGTCACCTAAAGCTACTAGTGTATACTGCGACTGATACCAGAAAACGATACGTTTGAGTGGGGCACTAAAGCGTTTCATGTGGGGTACTATATAGGGGGCGCGATAGAGTGAGTCATGCTCGTCTTATCCCACCAGCAGGCAACCTCTTCTCTATATGTAACTAGCTCTTACCTGCGGCTACGCTCGCGTTAATATCGATTAAATAATAAGTACTTATTTACTAAAGTTTGAAGGTAACTGGATGATGCAATAAAAAGTTTCATACAACGTTAATTCCTTTTTTAACCCAATTTCTATAATTTTTACGCGAGAAAAAGTATATAGTATAGAACCAGTGCCCGCGACCTCGGTCGCGTGGAACAAACAAATTAAAAAAAAAATTGCCCACCTTTGTAACATTTTTCAAAGCAGCTTTGCTCCTATTATAAGTCTTGTTCAATTAAACTTTTGCTCTATCAAACACTAAAATAGTTTTTGAATTCAGACTCGTAGTTTTTAAGATTGGGGCGTTCAAACAAACAAACGTTTCCACTTTATAATATTAATATACAAATAAGTTAGCAATCTCACTTTTTGATAGTTTTGTGTTCAACTAAACGATTCGGGTTGTTGAAATACGCATTTAATTCTAACAGTTTTGAGTTTAATAAGCCTACTTAATGGATATGTCGAAATCAATGTAATTGTCTTAATACCTTTGATTTTATTAGGCGTAAAGTTGTTTATCTTGAAATCAATGAGTTTTTCCTAGTGTAGAAAACTATGAATCTAAACGGGAATTACAAAATGCACGACCACTATGTCATTATTTCATAGATGTCATCCTTCAAAGAAAGCTCAAGCTCATTGTAAGATTCAAAATAACAACAGTTATTGTGGCACCGTCAAATCAATATCAATATTGTGTCTTGTGTTTAACGGTTTCTTAAAATTCCTGCGTGGTAATGGAAAACCTGTCACTACCTGAGAATTGAATTTTTGATAATGTTTTATTTTTGTGATGATCCCTATATTACGCTTATAATCGATTTACGTTTAGACGAAGTTACTTTTCAGTGAACATGCCAAGAGTTGTTTGCACCTATATGCCTGTGAGATATTTAAAATATTTGAACAAAAAATGTCTACTTACAAAGTTTATGATTTTAAAAATGCATTATAATGTAAACTCACAATTAATTGATAAATAATAATTATTGAAAATGCGTTCAAAAATCTATATAAAAATTAAGTATGAAACAGTGTAATTTACGTTTATTTCATATTACTATATAATATAAAATTAAATAAATGAATTCGTGTTAATGTTTAATGTGTCATCATTATTATTAATTTAAGAAATAAACCAAATTAAAATCTATGGGTTATTTTAAAATTTAAAATGTATTAAAAAATCAAACAAATATATTAGTAATAAATTAATGGCGTGTATTGATTTCGAATTTCATAAATAATCACTATTTTACATGAAATAAATAAAATGCTTAACTAAACGACGCGATACGCGATCAACATAAATTATCACCTACCTATAATTATTTACATATATTTTCACAAATCTATAAGATATAAATCAGAATTAACATTTATCGCTTCTTTTTTAAGAATAATAAGTCACCAACTCCCCATTTTATCTCGTACCCCCACTACCGTATTCAATAAACCATGCTTGCGCGTTTCATGTTTTAATTCACCCACTCATCGTATAGAGCGCTGTCTATATGTTTAAATTGTTACGGGTACCGACCGTGTTATGAAGAGCCTGAGTTATTATCCCCATATACATGTTTATTAGCATTTTATGCTCCGTCTTCCAAGGGTTATTATATAATTATCTTGTAATGGCTTTATCGTTTGAAGTTATAAAACCGTCATATAATAAAATAAAACTAATATAGTTCAAGAAGAACGGTTAAATACGCGAAACAATGCCCATTCATCCGACACCACATTCCAAAACCCCATACACCAAATGGCGTCAACCCCCCTGATCTGTCTTCGGAAATTTCCCACTATCCCAAAACTTGAATTGTGAAGATGTACTAGCTTCGGGCATCCGAGGACTGCTCGTGTAATTAGGAGCGAGCCGAGAGGGTGTCGATAGAAAACTTCCGTAAGACAGCGAGGAGTTCACGCCAAGAGACGTGTCTAAAGTGGAATAGTACCCAGAAGAAGCCGCCGATGGAGGCGGTGGCGCTGGTGGCTGTTGGACTCTCGTAGCCTCAGCGTACGCATCCAAATGCGTTCTTACTAACGATACCAACTCAGTATAGTTAGCAACCGAGCCACAAGCGCCAGCGACCCTGTAAAGCAGCAGCCTTGCTTCCCCAAAAAGACTATCCAAAATTTTACCTGTCGTGAAGAGGACGATGGCCTTCAGACAGGAGTACTCCGCAGAGTCAACGTGGAGCGCCTTTAATTTCTCCACTTGCTCTTGGAAGATCCTTATGTGGTCCATGAAGGCGACCACTCGGTCGGCTGCCATCGGAGAGGCGTGCAACCCTGCTGCAGCCAGTAAAGGCGCAACATGGAGTGGCATGGAACACTGAGACGCGTTTAACACAAACAGTTCCGACCAAACAAGCCTGAGTAAGGCAACTTGGTCTGTCACTTGTAATTCGGGGAAGAATGGGATATTCCTCGCCCATTCCACTGCTGAGAAGAGTAATCTTGCAGCTAATTCGCAGATGTTATCTATTCCCATGACGTTGGTCGGTTGGACGCACTGGCCGTATCTTGATGTGGGGTAGGGTTCCGCCCGGAGGAGTAGTGAGATATAGGAGGAGAGGTATGGATGGCTGTTTAGTCCGGTGGTAGGATCGCCGTTTGCCAATGAGAACTGCCCGGGTATAGCAAGACCAGTAGACTGGGTGGGCGGTACTCGACCTCTTTGGACAGCTGAAACAATAGAAAATATTTCATTATTATCATAGTCTAACAATAAGTCAAAATTATAATATTGATAGCAGCATACACCTAGATCAAGATTAAAAAGAAAATTCCACAAATTACAATAAGGTCCATAACTATTAGTCAGCCTGACAACATAAGATGAATCAAAACCAGTTCGATATAAAATAATCATCTTGAGTAAATCAAAGCATTGTGATCCTTGCAATGACAGAGCTATTGCTACAGGATAGGATCGCGATGGAGACAGCACACGTTTCCATTATTTTCTACACTACGTCTGTCGAGACGCACCTACAAGTTCTTTGTGCAGCTTCCGATAGTTGAACATAAGAACCAGTTACTCTATTAAGTTTAAAGTAGTAACATCTTCGGTCGCATTATGTCCCTTATCAACAAGATAGACTTGACTGGACAAACGATAACACCCATCTTGAATGATATAATCAATTATTTTCGGTTTTCAGTTTAAATTTGGAGACGACTGAAGTGAGATTCCTGGCCTTCTCGATCGCAATAAGTGAGCATAATTTAAATATGGTCCAAAAACTACAATTGAACAGGAACTATTCAGAGATGTTACATATATAAATAGCGAGGCAGTGTTAGAACAAAAAAAGTAAAATAACCGTCTCGTGCATAACAAAGTACTATTTAAGTGTGTCGTTTATTTATATACATATAAATGAATCTTTATATCCCTTGGTCATTGCATCTCGCGTAAACGGATAGAACAATTTCGCTAATCCTTTTTATTTGTGTAAATTATTGTCAGAAGGTTCTTATGAAAGAAAAAATTAAGGAAGTCGAGTGGAACATTAGAGAATTTATAAAAACTTAATGCTATTATTATTTTACGTAACTGTCAGTTGTCATAGACCATTATAATAGTAATTATACTATGTTTATAATTATATTTTTTTTATTAATTAGACCAATTCTAGTTCAATATTTATAGTTAGTACAGGACGTCTGTCGGGTCAACTAGTATGACATAAATTTCCAGCAAAATTGGGGATGTCGAGTTTTAATATGCTAAGCAATAATATAACGTAAGAGTAGTTATTAAATTTATGGTCCTAATTAGTTGTTGTAGTTTGTGAAGTATGGAAAATATAGTAAGTATTTCAATTTAAGAATGCTTTAATAATTTCAAATTAACTAAATAACATCTACGACCAAATATTTTGTAAAGAAGGAATTCAAGAGTAACCCATATGAGAAAATATAAGGCTACAGTTATCTAGTTCATGACGGAATTCTGAGTAACGTACGTGATGTTAGCTTGCATTCTTCACGCGGAACTATATCGCTGCATCTTGCCCTTAAGTGACAAATTTTTAATCATAAATATCCCGTGTCACGGGCTTTATTACTGCAAATCGCGACCGATCTCAATGATTTTGTAAATGTGTATTGCCTGGTTTAACTTGAGAGATGACGCATTTTCTATGGAGATAAATTATCCCAACCCTGAACGTGTTAGATAGATCTGTAGTCGAGTTATTGACTATTGGAATGGCTAAAACAAGGTCTGGCAAGCCAGCTAGCTTACTTGTAAATGTTAAAATTTTAGAAACAGTTATAAAATGACTGACCGATGTCTATCTGCCGATAAAATTTCGCAACCACAACTAGAGATTATATAAAAGCATGTTCATAAAACTATGCAATTCTTAATACGATGCGATATTTTAATATTTGTCAGCGAAATCTGAAATACAACTTCTACCTAGTTTGTTAGTTATATAATAAAGTAATAGTAACTAACTTTGGAATCTAATACAAAAATTACTACAGAATATATACGAAAATTTAAAAAAGAGCACAATTAACCGAATACAACAATATATTGAATTTAATTATATATAGAGAATATAATATATGTGATTGATTAATTTTATTGTGATTTTTACATCATATTTACATAGGCGCCTGACGTCCACACGGTAACCGTGTCAATACACTCATAAACAATAGCTGATTCTATCTCAATTTGTTAACCATTTTCGAGATACAACAATAATAAATTACTATCGACATAAATTAAGTACTAAGTCGTTCGAATCAAAGTGTTTTTATAATAGATAAAGATGATAGTGATTACATTATTTATTTGTCTGCCTCGAATAAAATAATTCAGCGAGTTTAGGATGCCTGTCTTTAAAAAATTACGAGTTTTATATTATTAAAAAGCCTATGTTTAACAGGTGTTTTTTTTTATTGTGGGCAAGTGAGCAAATGTGTTATCTGATGGTAACTACTGATCACTGCCACCCATGGACTCCCACAAAACCAGAGGAACCGCAGCTGTGTGGCCGGCCTTTATAGGAGGGACTGGCTCTCAAGTGCAACTGCCGGGATACACCTAAATGTATTTGGCAGCTGATTTTTTATCTTCAGGGTGGTAGATAGCCATGGGGCCGTGAGAAAAAGCCTTACCCACCATGCTATGGTGTATATTATTATAATATATATCCTTAATTATTATTAATTATATATACAAAAAAATGTTAATTCAGTTACGTTACAGTGGATAATCGACATCATTAATTATTGAAAGTTGTAAGAAAACCTTGTTAGAGTTGGAAGTAAAATTTCCTATAAAAGGATTTTTATTTCGAACACTAAAGCTCGTCATTAGCTTCTACAGAAAAGTTAATCTCTATTAGTATTATAAAGCGAAATAGTTTGTTTGAAAACGCTAATCTTACGAACTACTAATCGGATTTTAAAAATATTTTTATATTTGATAGAACAAACATTATCAAAGGTGTTAGGTTATTTAACAACACGCTACCACCAACAGTAGCAAAGCTGTATTAAAAAAAGGATCAAGAAGGGCAAAAAATATTAAATCATTTTTAACGAATGAAGTACAAAATCGCGGTACCAGATACTAATAATTTCATATTGAACTCGCATTACTTAAAGGGCAAATAATAAACTTTACCTACTTTTATGTAATGAACATTACATAAAACTTTTACATATCGCGTGAGAGATGTCGTCTTAAGAAACTAGACTTAAACCATTTATAGATTACACCAGGCACAGATAAGAAATGAAAGCTGTCAGCCAATAAATTATATAGTGCTTATTGCAAGACATGAGTGATAATGTAGGTAGGTATCTACTATTATTATAAGCAGACATTTCGCAGCGAAATTACGCTTTTTAAATGTCGTGACGATACCAATCAGGGCTACGATCCGAGACGAATCGACGTGAAAACGAGGGACCGCGGGACAGGAATTCTTAACGCGTCGAGAATTCCAAGCGCGCAACGTTTTTTGGCGGGAAGAAATGAAAAATCACGCGCCGACGCGAATGGCGGCGCACGCGCACGCTCCGTCCGCGCCGTGTTTTTATCTGCAGAGTAAAAAAAAACCGTAAACAGGTTGTATAATTTTTTTTTATCTGAATGACAAGTGCACTGGAATCCATTGTCGGTGGTTTTATTTCTTTTTACTTATTTTTAAGAAGCTTTCTCACGCATGCGTCACCAGCAATTATGTCTTATTTCTGTGTTTACAAAAAGTTTGTAAAGTTGTTAACGTTACTTATTCAAGTAAATAAACTTTTCTTTTATCGTGGTACGGTAATGCGAACGTTTCTATATTTGATACAGCACTGATATAAAAAAAAACTGTAACCAGTGGCAGATTTATCTATCAAGACGTCGCTGTCCATCGCTGTCGCTAAATGTCGATTAACTTATTACAGAGAATAAAGGTAAGTATTAATAATTATATTAATGATTATTTATTTAGCTTTGTACTTTGGTGCTACCGATATATTTTTTATCATTTTCTATACATATAACCAAATATAGTTTCTTACTGTTTTTATCGGTAAAAAGATTTTTTTCCGAATCCATGGTAATTTTATTAGTAATTTTCTTCTTAAATTGAATATAAACTTTTTAATTTTGCTCAATTAATATATATTAATATTTTTAATTTGATAACTAAGCTGCGGATTCTGTGTTCTTCGCTCGCATTTTTTTTCAATAAAAAGTATCCTATGTTAATTCTAATACCTCCAAGAATATGTGTACACACTATCATGACTATCGGCTAAGTAGTTTTCGTGTGAAAGCATAACAAATAAACTTTTATTCACATTTATAATATTAGTATGGATATACCTTTTAAGTTATAACTAGATTAACTAATATTTTCTATTTTACCTGATTTATCGGCTGATTTTTAAAGTCTTTTTATTATAATATCTATGATCGAGTAAAACATAAAAATATTTTTACTAATATTATTAATAATTTTATTTTACATATAAATAAAAACAGTTTTATTAATGATCAGGGCTACAATCTATTGTTACATAGCTCATTTGCAAAATCTATAGACTCTGTAATAATCCGTATTTGCGATGTTATCTGTATAGTTTAAGGCTCGCTTTTAACCATTACTTTCCAGCCTCCATCCGAGAAATATCACTCGGTCAGCTATTTAAATATAATATCTTACATAAACAATTCAATTAAAGTGTTGCATCGTCCAGGAATAATTCCGTTTGAATTGAGAGTAATTGAGCTCTTGATTAGCCGGTTTTGGAACGCAATGTGGGCCACGATAGCTCCCACGCCGCGTCGACACCTCGGCTAATAGCGAGTCATTATGTTATCTGGCCGATGCATCTTGGTGCCCGACATCGATGGAACGTCACTATCTTGTAATCGATTATCGTTTCGAGTACGGACAAAGCGATTGTTTGAATGCTTTCACGTACTAATTATGATTTTTATGAGAATATAGCTGTGACCGCGATTTCGTTCGCGTGGAACTAAAAATTATTAGTTAATATTTTTGCCCGTTTTTGTAACTCTTTTCAATACAGCTTTAGACATTTTTAACATCGTCTGATATTAGTAGGCATTTCTATCAACTTTTAAAATGTAACGTTAAAATAATTATTTAATATACAATGAGATACATTGATATAACTACAGTAGATGGATATATGATATGGTAAAGTTTTTTTATAGATATTGGTATATTCTTTAATATTGTAAAACATTTTCTTGTCCTATTATCAATAGTTTCCGCAGCGGAGGCGATGAAAGACAATTTATGGTAATTTTTTTACATCTTGGGTTAAATTATTGAAGCTTTAGTAAGGATTCCTAATTTTTCCTAGTAATAAATATAGACTATGTTACTTAGAAACAATATATCATTCTAATGGTGTCATTTTTTTAAAATCGTTTAGTAGTTTTTCATTTTATTCGTTATAAACATACAAAAATACTAATCTTTTCTATTCATAACATTAGTATAGACATAGTTATATAGTTGGTATTAATATCGATCTAAAAAGTTCGGTGAAACTGGCAAAGCCCTTAATTAATTTTTTTCTTCCAGTAATTACCTTCATAAATATCCCTCGCAAAAGTTGCTGAACCCTGTATTTTCCTTCAACCAATCCAATACCTCCACTCGTAGCGGAACCTTATACCATGATCCATACGAAATCTCTTTAATTAAATGTATATAAAACAAACGTGTAGATCCATAGCATAGAATGGTTCTATATATATTCGATACTTATTAGGCAAAATTCCCTAAATACGCCGCATGACATACAGAACTTTCTTAATTTGGCCGCCGAGAAAATCAATTTGATTCTATTGACAGCTGAATTTTATTGATCGAAATTAATGTAAATTAGCTTGAACACGAGCTGGCTTCCCATAAGGTAAACAACTAGATCCATTAGAGGCCATTTGCATTTGACTACGTCTCATTTTCTGATTTCACCGGTATTTATTCTTTATTAAAATGTTTATCGCCGTCCGCGCATACCACAGCGGATTAAAAAAGAAAAGAGAAAAGAAAAAATTACTAATAATATTTATATCAGGTATAAATTAAATGGCTACTTGATAACGGATCGGCTAATAACTTGTCAGCTTTATTTTGTATAAATAAATTGTAATAATATATTGAACGTGTCGAATCTAAATTTGATGTGATTTCTGTTTGTTATGAAAATTTTATGTTGCACGGCCGTGTTTACTACGTTATAATTAAACAGATTCGTGATTAAATACCGCCTAGGAAAATATTCATGTTCTTAGTTTATGTCTATGGGAATGTATAAAGAATGATGCTGATTTTCGCGTATAAAAACATAAAGACTTCGTTATAAAATTATTGCGTTAATATTACATAAATAGCGACTTATTGTTTTTACTTTATAGGTGTAACGTTATATCTACAATCTCAACTGATGTTAAGTGATGATGTGGCTAAAGATGGTGGACACACTTAGACTATTGGCTGGACCGATTTGTAAGTAGTACAATTATAGATGTTCGGTGGAAGGGATTTCAATTTGAATATAGTAGCTAGCCAGACAGCCATTAGAAAAAATTCCTATCACAGTGCTATGGTTTCATTACGATGTTTTCCTTGACCAAAAGCCCTGTCTCAGTCTAATCTCAGTCTAATCTCTTGGAGATCGAACACAGTCCCATTACACCATCATGGCTTAAAAAATTGCTGATTTCGTTTACACATATATATGCTTAATATAATCTAATTTGATATGTTTAATAACAGCAAAACTAAGCGGCGACACTTTTCTATACAATTAAGAAACACGACTGAAGTGGCATTAACGATCCTTTGTAAGCCTTTCAGTAGTTTAGGTTGGGTAACCCAGCCCGCCGGTGACTACAATAACTATCAAAGCTCTAACTTGTCTCTGCAAATACGATTGTTTGAGTATCTTCAGAATCCAGTTTTAGAGTATCGAACATAGGTATCACAACGATGCTTCCTAATACTTAGCTTACCATTGAGTAGAGTGCAGTCAATGTATTGTGGTACTATAGAAATACAAAAGTTTGCCATGACGGGACGCCTGGCTAATGTGAATTATTTAAGATAATATTGGAATAATTATCAATCAATATGGATAATTAATAAATAAAATATTATATTAAACAGGATGACGTAGTGTAGAGGAATATGATAACATAAGACAGGGTGATGCTGTTTACCGTCGCGGCATATGGGGTGATTTTACTGAAAAGCGCGCCTATAGTTGTTCCACATCAAAATATAAGCTACAAAAACGTTATTATTTATCATTTTTTATACAGTACACGCATAACCCACTTACGTGCATTCGAACGAAACGACCTTCTTAATGCATATTTCTACAGTATTATTCATAGCGCGTAAACGATTCTTTTGACATGATCTTTCCCTCGCCGTTTGATTCGATCAAAATGGACTTTAAATCTGGGATAATAAGGGTTTCGAAATATAAAATAAATTATCGTATTTATGTTGTTCTTGACACAGTTAGTGTGGAGGAAATACGATAAGTAATTTGAGAGATCTTGTGATGCTGAGGTGAAGGTATACGCGAGAGTGCACAATTAGGCAATGAAGAGCTGAGTATTTTTGTTGCCATGGTGAAAAAAAAGCATGTTCTACCGTACACAATAGAGCAACGCGGGCGGCGCTTCTGTGTCACAGATTCACGGTGACACCTATAACATTGAGAACCAAAAAGTTTACCGACTCTTATTTCTATCGGACCGTCAATATGCGGAAACAACTTCCTGTCATGTTCCCTCTTTCCTATGATATTGAGTCCTTCAAAAAAGACTTGAAGAGGTTCCTAAGTAGGCCGGCATGACAGCGTTGACTGACAATGAATTTTGCTTCATTGCCAGTCCCCGCTGATGTGTATTATTCTGTACTTAACATCAGGTGCAGCACAGTCTGTACGCTGCGCACTATTAAAAAAATACTCAAGCATATGTAGATCCTTTCATATTATGTATCTGATACGAGAGGGGCATGTGGGACTTTATCCAGTAAGAAGCACAATTATGAATTTACTTAAGAACTCCAATAATTTCAGTAATATACCTGACTGGTTAGCGACCACCCTCAGGTTTAGACTGCTGCAAAATAAAGGTTCGATATGAGCCTTTGTGTTCCATCATAGTAAACGAGAACCAACCCTTTCCGTCAAGGTAAGCATCATTACTGTAATGTCTCTGGTGTTGCAGCATTTAACATAAAATAAGCATAAGCAATTAAACATAAAAAATTGTATTCCTCTATCCTGTAAGCCCCCTAAGTAGTCCAAATGGACCTCAGTTTCTTAATTTATTAATATAAATAATAAATTAATGATTAAACTTGGCCTAATAATATTATGCCCATAGAAAAAGGTTTTAACATTTTATGAAACATCATTCAAGACCACACGAAAGCAACTTGGCGAAACTTTTTTACAAAATTAAATAAGAAAAAGCTTTATTACGTAATTTAATTTAAGTATTTACTTAAAATATGCGTAGTTTATTGTACACCAATTAAAATACTGTGTACAAACCCTAGACGTGCGGACATAATACTAACATATCTCGAGTCCACCCCGATACAGATGTAATATCCGATAAAGACGTCAAATTTGTGAAACAGCGATTCCGATTTCAATCTCATTGCGTCTATACAGATACATTTCTTTTTGTTTCAAGTAAGTGTATTGATACAATCTCTATGGTTTTATATTGAAACGTCAAACTGCCATCGTATCGGACCAAGTGCGGACGAAAATAAATAATCCGTAAAAATATAATGCGTAACATATCTCTAGAATAATACAAAATCGCTGCCTGCTTCTGTCAGTTTGTTTGGTTACTTCTTCTATACTATGTAACGGATTACGAAATGCTTCTCACTAATATAAAGAGAGATAAAGGAGGAACATCCCTACTAATACTATAAATGCGATCGTAACTCTGTCTGTTACGAATTCACACCTAAACCACTAAACCGATTTGGATGAAATTCCGTACAGAAATAGAGTATACATTGAGAAAGGCTATCTTTTATCGCAAAAAATGGAAATTTGGTATTGACGAAGAGAGAACCACGAAACTTTGTATATAGGCACTTATTCAGAAATTAACAAAAAAATTGTTGAAGCGTTTTTGAAATTTCGACCTACGTAGGGATAAAAGGTTAAAATAAAAAATAAAAGTATCCTAAAAAATTTAAAACGCTGCCCAAGGTTACTATTCAATGCGGAACAAGGTTGCGGGTAAAAGCTAGTTGTCTAATATACAGTAGAACCTCGTTAAGTCGAACCACAATAAGTTGAAAACCTCCAAATGTCGAAAAAATGTTTTGTTCTATTCCCTTCAAACACCAAAACCTTCATTCTCTAAAAGTAGAAAACTCTATAACTCGAATTTTTTTGCGTCTCCCTTAATGTTCGACTTATAGTGATTCTACTGTATAAGGATATTGTATACAAAATGGTTGAACCATTACAGTGTATCATCACATACAAAATTATTTTTTCAAATCCGGCTGGTAATTCCTAAGATAAGAGCGTTCAAACAAACAAACTGTTTCATAATATTAATCTATACTAATATTATAAAGAGGGGAGAGATTTGTATTTTTGTTTATAACGAATAAACTCAAGAACTATAAGACCGATATTAAAAAGTCTTTCACCATTAGAATGCTACTTTAGCCCTGAGTAACATATATATTTTTTTATGAAAAAAAAATTAGTTCAACGTGAACGAAGTCGCGGACAGAGCTAGTATAGATATAAAAAAGGTTAATTCTATTTTCTTGCTAAACGCAATTTTCATTTTCTTTATTAGTAAATTGCACCCATTCGAAGCCGGGGCCAGTCGTATTATATTTCAAGTTATGAAATCCGAACCCCTCTAGGTGCGATAGGATATTATGCGTATGTGTAAAATATTATGGCATAACCAACATTTTAATGTTAACAATACGTCAAGCGCTTACATATGAAGTGTTGCGCTCAAACAATAGTGAAAGTGTCGATTTTATTTTTACACTCAAATTGATGTTAGGTGTCATCGCGAAATTAACTTTGTATATTTTGTTTTTAACATACCGTTGTGCCAATTTCAATAAGTTCTGGTATAGAACTAAATTGGACTTTAACTTTGAAAAATAAAACTTCACAGGAGAAATGGGGGCATGAAATATTGTATTAAAAAACCTATTATTATTCAAATTCGTGTTTATGTTTATAAATTATTTCTTTATCTATATATATATATATATTCAAAGCACGGGAATTATAATATGCTTAAAGTATCAATAATTGAATACGTATTGTGCTGACCATTTTTAAATCAGAACTTTTAACAGAAATTCATATATAAAACGAAGAATCATACCAATATTATAAATGCGAAGTTGAGTCTGTTTGTTTGTAATGCTTTCACGCCTAAACCACTGAATCGATTGTGATGAATTTTGACACACATATAGATGGCATTCTGGAGACGGAGACAGACTACTGTTTCACGCGAAAAACTTAAAGGAAGTCGGGTAAACAGAGGGATAAATTTTTATGAGACTTTTTATTGCGTCATCCGATTTGTTTGACAAAATCAATTTTATCGCGAGTGAAGCCGCACATATAATAACTTCATTTAAAATTCTGTAAATTTGCAACAAAATTAAAACGAGATGGCGGACTGAATATGACGAAATGGAACACAAACATTTTATTAATTTATTTTAATATGAATAAACATTGGCCGACTAACTGTTAACTTGCTGTATTCTTATACAAAACTAATAACAAAAAAAGGTGATTTCATTAATAATTATAATTAATTCACAAATTTACGATGATATTACCGGTTTTTATATTCATCTAGTTTATTAATCACATATTGATTTTTATATCGTCTCTAATTAATTAATATATATCGATATTCCTCGATTCCTCGTGTCTGAAATTCTCGCCGCTTATTTATAATTATTACTATAAATTATCATAAAATCTATACTTTTATTTGATTTCGTTGATTTTATTTATTTTAAATTTCATTCAAAATACATTTGTGGAGTATTTTAATATTGATGTCATAACAAACTAAATAATACATGTATCAACTTCGTTTACAAACTCATAGCAAGGTTAAATTATACTTCTTTATGAATGTAGAAACCTACTTAGATAATTTCTCGTACGTTCCAACTTTATATTTAACTTAATAAAAATATATGGGTCAAAGTTATATTATAAGCCTTGTCAGGCTACGGGAAGGACATGTGAGGTTCGCCTGCTGCTAATTATCAGAAATACCCACTAAAGAGACTCTAGATTGTTCCTTACTTGTCAGAAAACTGAGAATGCTCCCATTACTCCCAATCAACACACAATAAACCCGAGTATCAAAAATATCCTCAAACAACTAACTATGTGCTTTAATTATTTATAGTTGCAACATATGAACATAACGTCACTTGGTGTCAAGTGAAAATGTGGTACAACATCGTAACAACTAAATCCAGTAGTGAGGTTAGCTTTCAAGTTTAACTGGCAAAATATATTTATCGACGTTTAGCAAGAGTATTTAAACGGAATTCTATAAATTTTAGACAAAATCTGGCGAAATGCGTTCATCACTAGTCATTCAGTACGTTTCTTCTGTGGTAGCACGGGAAACAGACTGGTCTGTACTTGACGGTCAGTATAGTATAATCACAAAACAACTGCGACCACGAGACTGCAGTTAGTCGATAAGAATCAGTCATGTTGGCTTGCAAACCCTTCGGCAACAGTATGTAGGTACACTGACTGATTCTGTAACGCACGAAACTAAAAAAAAGTTAGTATGATGGGATTATCGCTATATATAGTTTTTTTTAATGTTTTGTAGGTTTAACGTTATGTCCATAATTTCATCTGACCGTAAGTGACGATACAGCCTAATTTGTACGATACGCTAAATCTGGGGAGGGACTCGTTTTGATGTGCAACTGCCGCAACACACCAATTGGTATTTGGCGGCAGATTATCAGCTTGAGATTAGTAGCTAGCTTCTAGAAGTATTGCGAAAGCACTAGAAGTATTGCGACAACCGTCCCTGGTTTCTGGCAACACAGGAGTTTGAAGTGTCACCGTGGTGCGTTTTAGTATGCATGATTGGTACCCAATGAGTTACCACATACCCCTCACGCCTTTGTCTTAAGCCCCGGTAATGCGTTTGCGCGTTACGTTGAGAAAGTCCACAAAAACTAAGATTTTAAACACCACGTTAATAAAAAAAGGGTGGTAGCTAGCCAGTGGTGGTTAGATAGCAATAGGTATCCAATGATTTCCTCAGGGTAGTCACGATGTTTTCCTTCACCGAAAGCTCAAGCTCATTGTAGGTGGTTTCGTACTTACGTCCCTACACGCAGCGTCTGTACACAGTACCACTGAGCTATCTCCCCTTTGGGAGCGAGTGCGACAGGGAAAGGTGATTCATCGGTTTATAAGCACCGTTAAATATCCATTAAAAATACACCCTGGCGATACTCAAATTCGCAAATTTGCAGAGAAAAGTGTTAGCTTTCACGTATTTTCTAGTCTCGTGTATAGTAGTGATAATCAAGTGACTTACCAGCCCGTAGCTATTCCTTAGTTAAGCAATAAAAATAATTACCCGACACGGAAAAAGAGATTTATAATATCCTAAGTGTTAACGTCGCACTTACATTGATTTATGAAAGCGCCTAATCACAAGTATTTAGTATGAACATTTTTAATGGTGGTGTCTGTCTGTACACATCTTCATTTACCGTTCGTCTATTTATTTTAGTTGTTCGCCGCTATCTCGTTACGTCCCGATACTAGTTGATAATCCGTTATTTATGTTCAACATTTTTCATTCACTACACAGTTAACGTAAGATACTTATGGAACAGTATGCCGTATAAATTTACTTACTGTAATATATTACAATTTACTTAATAATTTTATTATTATTGTGTACGTGTTTAATTATCAGATTAAGCATTAATGTAATGTAAACTGTCCCTTTTCTTAATTTCGAATTTATCTACTGCTGTTGAGGAAATCGTAAATAAAAAATACTTATTTATATATTATGGTATAAATGTAAAGAACGTTTCTTTATCAATCATTGATGGATTATAATGAAACTTTGCATACATAGCAATTATGGCGAATATGTATATAATTAAGACCAGCAAAACGGGTGAATTTTAGCTAGTAGGTATTTTTATAAAATATATAACTAAATTAAAAATTGTATAACCTCAAGTTATATAAGCTATTATTTGACAGTATATCCTTAATTTAAAAGCATATTTTTCAAGATAAAACTTAACTTTTTGTAATTTCCAATATAATGTTAATACATTTAGCTAATAATACTAATTAGTATAAGTGCTAATAATAAAAAATTAATATAATTATACACTTATAAGAAGTAAAACTCGTGTAAGTACTCCATTAATTTTAATTATTTTTAGTTTTGGTATACTTACGTACCTTTATGTATATTGCCGTGATGAAAAAAATTTAAAGACTTACGTGATATAATATTGAATTCGATATTAATGTATTTCTCAACGTGCGTAATGAATTTTTACTTCAAAAACAAAATAGTATACATTTCTAGAAGCGTTTGTGGTAGGTTTACTATACTGTTTCTATCATTGTGATGCGAGCACGCGACTGTGTCGCCCGACAACACAACACCGACAAATGGCCAAGTGTCCACCTTTTGTTGTATAACGGTTGAGTTTTGATATCATTAGAAAATTTTTCGGTCCAGACGACTTAGAAATATAGCCTAATAATACACACAGATTAGAAAATTAATGTAGGAAAGTTTTATACACTGACAAATGCGGACGGCGATTAAGAGTTGTTTATTTATTGTGTGCGAGCTTTGATAGTTGTATCCTCACGCCTTGATCAGTAAGCGATAGACAGTTCTTCGCATATATAAATTTAATCGAACATATTCCTTCATAACAAAATATTTCTATTCTGTATACAAATACAAATATTTTTTTGTAGATTTTACGTGTGGCTTTGCTCACGTTAATATTGATTTTGACAAAAAATCGGTTGACGCAATAAAATGTTTCATACAAAGTTTGTCACTCTCTTTCCCCCTTCCAATAAAGATTTCGCGAGAAAAAGTAGCCTATCTCTGTTTCCCGGATTTCAACTATCTCTGTATCAAAATTCATCACAGGGGTTTAGGCGTGAAAGCGTAACAAACAAACACACTTTCGCATTTATAATATTATAGTAAGTATAGTATAGTATGATTTCCAGAAATATTTCCACGGTTTATGCTTTGCTTAAGGCTCCACACTAGGCAACACCTGTTACATGGAAACCTAAAATACTGTCAGAATTATATCAATTTATAGTTTAGTTTTTAGATTTCAAAACGCATATTAGGCATAGCGCTTCTAAGAAAAATCTCAATAAATACTTTAAAGCGACGATGGCTAAGTTGGTAGTGTATACGGACGCAGCGTTAATGGACGTGAGTTCGAATTAACCTGCAATTAACCCGAATTTTCGGTCAAGGAAACTTCGTGTTGAAAACCATAGCACAGTAGTAGGGCTTTACTAATGCTCAACTGGCTAGCTACTACACTCAAGTTGAAAATCTGCCGCCCAATACCTACCTGTAGGTAGGTGTTCCGGTAGTTGCACTTGAGAGTCAGTGTCGCCACTAAGCTTACCGTGTCCACCGTATTGGGCCACATCGTCACAACACCAGGTAAGATTTTAGCCATAATGATAAAAGTATATATAAAAAAAAACAGATTGAAGTAAATTTTACGTATATTCCATTGAAAAAAGGCAATTCTTTTATCTCTCATGCGAATGAGGTAATTGACATATTATGCAAAACAAAAAACACAGCGCACATATTATTTGTTTTCGGTATAAATAAACAGTACAATTTACGAGCTTTGTTTTACGATTTACCTTGTATAGTTTTCCTTAATAAATAAATGCAGCTTTATGCAATGATAGCTCAATAATAACACGTGTGGATACAAAGTTGATCGCCGTAAGTTCCAATCGCTTCAGTGGTATCATCGATTGAAGAAAAGGAAAAATACTTTAAAAAACAACAAATATGGTAAAAAATAAATCGGGATATCAAAACCAGTGTTACCTACTGGGTTTAATTATAACTAAAACCATTAAGGTGACTCTATGGAGTCACAAAAAACATTTACATCTTTTGTTTAGGAGGTACATAATGACGAACCAACTACACTGACGATTAAATGTGTATATCAAGATAAGTACACACTGTACAAATCGGATTACGAACTAGCTATATGAATATATATAATAGAAATAAAAATCGCACATTTGTATATGTGAAAATATTCCGGATTCAATACAAACCAATGCACCAAGTCACTGACCACGATGTAAGACCACAACCACGCGATAATCATAATACTCTTGCAGATATGTGATTAGTTGCGGGGTCACGAAACGGTCGCTGTTAGACAGAGAGGACCTCGTTCGTCCTGCTCGCGCACACGCGACGTCCCATAATGCTATTCCAGTCGCGCAGACGACCCGAGGGCTCTCAAACCGCTATACTAAACTGTGACCTCACGAAATACTTGAGCACGGTACCGAGTATGAATCACAGGTAATAACCGCAGCAGTAACACACGTAGTTCCGTATCCGAGATGAATCCGAACATACACGACCGGTGAAAAGATTATATATTCCGAATACCGCGGTTATCGTGTGTCGTTTTGGTTAATTTTTATTGAGCCATCGTGTGAATTAGCATATTTAATTGGGACGGTTATCGATGGCACGCTCGTGTTGGTAATTTGAAATTAGGAAAGTTACCCACCTATTAAACTGTCAACGGTATATAAAAATACATATTTCGCTACTGAAATTAGAATATTTTCCTAATATTGTTGAATTTTGTTTTATTGAAATTAAAAAAAAAACAGCTCGGTTTAATTTATTCGATTCCACGATATGGGAACGAGACGTTTGTTTGAAAATATATATAAGATATAGAATTTATTTATTAATTAATCTGTTGAAACTCGTATTTTTAATATCTACAATAATATATGTACCTATGTCAGTTTTACGAGGTGTTTACCTATCGTGAACCCATAAGGCATTTAATTATTCGCGGCAATCTTCTTCGAAATTCTTTTTAAATTGTTAATTAATTTAGAACTGAGTCCCGTAGATTATAAAATCAGAATTATTTATTTTATTTTAGTCATTATATGTTTATATCTAAAATAAACAGGCTTCTATAAACTCAGAATAGACCACATGCGGAAAAAAACAATAACGCATACAAACTGTTAGTTAATTTTTAAATTAATTAAATTTAAATATGGTAATAAGAGTTTCCAATAATACAAAGCCGTACATTATTATTACCTATATCAATTTTGGCATACCACTTTTATACACTTAAACATTTGTTTAGAGACAAATTGGCAAGGAGCACTGGATGCTATAAGTCTGGATAATGCCTTATGTTTAGATACCTATATCCTCTAAAATATATATATGCAATTGTCTTGAAATTCGACATGGATATTCCTTTCACAAAATAAATACTCAATAATTATGAACAAGCGCATTTACTGGGAAAAACGAGAAGGAAGTCGCAGGCATCAGCTAGTTTGAGTAGAAGCAGTGCAAAAGCAATCCTTGGCCTCTGGCCATAAAACGGGAAATTTGCGAGTGTTAAATCGTGATACTGGTAAGACAATCCTCTGGCCCGTCTGATATATTGCACAAGCCGATACTCAAAAGTATTTTGTTCCCCATGTTAAACAAAAAAGTCCCCAGCTAGTTTATATAGATACTAGCTGTGCCCGCAATTTTGCGTTTAACTAACAATTCTTTAATAACTAATTTTACCTGTGGCTTTGCTAGCGCTAATATTGATTTTTTCAATCAAATCGGATGACGCAATAATTCGTTTCATACAAAGTTTATCCATCTATTTATCCCACTTCCAAAAAAGTAGCCTGTCACCGTCTCCAGGTTCCCATCTATCTCTATATCAAAATTCATGATAATCGATTCAGCGGTTGAGGTGTGAAAGCGTAACAAACAAACAAATTCACTTTCGCATTTATAATATTAGTAGGATATTTTGCCTAATAATGTAACATTAATTCAGCTTTGCTCCCACTGATGATAGCGTAATGTTAAATAGAGTAAAATTTTAATCAATAATTATTCCAGCAAATACAATAAGTGTTTTTCAAATCTGACCAGTAGTCCCTAAGATTCAAGCAAACAAACTTTTCCACTTTATGATATTAATATTTTAAATTAATTATAGTATGAATATAATAATATATATAAATATATATTCCTTTCTTTCTTTTATCACAATTAGTCACCTAATAATGTTAGATATTATTAACATTTTATATGTCTTACTTTAAATAACTTAAGTACTTTGTTATTTACTGTTATGATGAAACATAGTAAATCGAATTAAATTGTACGTAACGTCGCGTCATAGAGTTCGATATATGAAGTGAAACTGTGGTAAAATATTATCAGGTACACAGTACACAGGCCGTGGATCGAGTAAAACAGGTTCCTTACTAACGTAGTAAGTAACCAATATACATAGAAACCGTGCGTCAAATTGCGCCGCGCCATGCGAGATTACAGTACAGAAATGCTGTGAGAAAATTTCACCTGTTCAATATACCTACCAAATAGATGTGTTTTGCATTTACCGATATAACTAGCCTATCGAACGGTTCTCATATACATTTTACTGTAACGATTGTAATTATTAATGGACTTTACAGCGTTATTTGAAGCGATGATAGCTCAGTGGAAGCGTGAACGGACGCCGCGTTCATGGACTTGAGTTCGAATTCCTGCAATGAGATTAAACTTTCGGTACGTTGTGATGAAGCCATAGCATGGTGGTAGGACTTTTTCTAACGCCTACATGGCGTTGAAAATTTGTCGCCAGGTACCTATAGGTATGCTTCGGCTGTTGCACTTTTATTAGCGTTATGACCACAATGTCACCGGATGGTAAGTGACGATGTGGCCCAAGATGGTGGGCACGCTAAGCCTAGTGGAGGGTCTGGGTCTCAAGACCAATTGCCGGAACACACCTATAGGTATATAAAGATACTTGATAGGTACTTGAGAGTCAGTCCATCGGCTAGGGTTAGCGTGACCACCATTTTGGGCCACATCGTCTCTTAACATAATTTGAGATTGTTACTATAACGTAAAAAAACGTATAAAAATCCTTGCTAAAATTATAAATGCGAAAGTGAGTTTGTTTGTTTGTTACGCATTCACGCCTAACTGCTGAATCGATTATGATGAATCTTGGTATAGAGATTGATGGGAATATGGATATGACCATAGGCTACTTTGTCTCGCAAAAAATATATTGGAAGTAGGGTAGAGAGGGGGATAAACTTTGTATGAAACTTTTTATTGTGTGATCCGATTCGTTTGACAAAATCAATAATAACGCGAGTGAAGCCACAAGTAAAAACTAATATTTAATAAATCACCTACACATGAATAAACTGTGGAAAACGGAGATTTTTCTATTTAAAAAAGATTATTGGGAAATCGAATCAAACAATGCTTATCGAGGCATAGTGACTCATACAATAATGTATTTCACAACGTAACATCACACGTCCCGGGCGAATTAGCTCGTGTTCGGAGCCGGGTTTGATAAATCACTTGTATAGTTCGTTAGGCCGGCGGTCAGCGCGCCGCGGGGGTCCGCCTTCGAATCTCGGGCTGGCAAGTGGAACGGCTATTGATGTAGCCCCCTGTAGGTGAGTATTTTGACGTGTTACATAGTGTCATGTCGCGTTGCGTTTGATGAATGGAGAATACGACGTTATTTTGTGTCCATTTCGGTGTTAGGATTTGAAGGTACAAATAAATCTGTGTGATTGTTATGTTACTATTATTTATATCGGAGCGATTGCAAAGTGAACTGTACTTAATGTCATTTTGAGGACAATAAATCTATAGATATATGGTCCTATGTTCGACCAAAATCTCACATGGTGTTAACACGAGCACTGGGCTCGAGAAGAAAAAATACAAAGAAAATAAAATGGACGCTTCAGGGTATGCGTTTGGTGAAAGTTTTTAAATGGATTGTAAGGACAACAAAGTAAAACAGCCAAAGCCATGTAATCACATGGTTTTATTGACTTCGTCATTTAATTGCATGAAGCTAAATGGGCTTGGCGATGGTAATGAATAAAATAAATATGTTTTACTCCGAAGAAATTTACCAGCAAAAATAAAACCTACATATGATACATGTACCCACGAATTCGATGATGTTCATTTCGATGGACTGTAAATATCTCAGTAGATGCCATTGCCTTTGAGTTTACGCCGTACAATCCGAACATTAAATTTATATGCGTTCGTACCAGCTAAATCTCTCTGTAAAATTCTAAGAGATCTTAGCCTGTCTAGGACGACAGTAACTTCAATATAAGAAACTGCCTCTAAAGCTCCACCAGCAGTTTTCTACCAAATTTGTCTGGGCAGGGAGCGAATCACGATTAGCGAAAATGAGTGTTGATGCGTGTCGGAAAGCCTCCAGCCTAACCTATATCCTACATCCGTGTCACAAGTCTAGAGTTTCTTGACTTTCAACTGCTTATAGTTTCGCTCTCTGCCACACGATGGACCCGGCACCCGCACACTGAATCCATGGTTTTTCTAAGAAGTTCGTCTCATTATTAAAACAAAAAATTAGAAACATTGAGAACACACACTCGTGTTCTGTCATCGTAAACATTCCGCCGATCGACTCTGTGGGACCGTTTAACCAAAAGATATGTCTACGAATTAAAAAAATAGCAGCTCTCGCTTGAAGTATCATTCTCGTATGCCAACAATCTAATAATCGAAGAATTTATTGTTATTAACATTTTGCCACAATATTATATTATTGATATGGCTTAAATAACTCCATAACGTGTTAACGAAATCATTTCTATACTACATTACGAACGAACGAATCGAATTCCATATGAAGATGTCTCGACCGGTTTTATTTGTGAATCGTTGTAAGCTAAAAGATTTTTAAACAAATATTTTTATTTACAATATACTTCTTTATTTACCTGGAAACGATTACTCTGCAATGCGAATAAATACTTATTCATCAACAGTTAGATCCCAGAATGGATTGAGAAATCTAAAACTTGAGGAGGATTTAGCCAATACACTAACAAGGGTTTTATTCAGGGGAGAGAAGAAAACTAACATTATTCATAACTCACTTCAGTAAGGCCTGTTATAGTAATATTCGATATTATATGAACGATTTCTTAAAATTGTTTGTTTAAATTAGCAACGTCTATGGTCTTCTTGTTACAATATGTTGTCCAATACATGTGAAAGGTAACGTCTAATTGCATATTAATTGCCCCAACTCAATTCTCAGGTCAATCGTTCATCAAGTCCAGAGACCATGATTTGGTTCCAAACAATTATTTTAAAAGCTTATGGCGACACGTTTTTTGTACAGGACAGTTTCACGTTATCAAAATTATTTAAAAGGATCTACGATAACATCAGTAAAAAAACATAAATAATAAAGTAATAAATAAAGCTAAAAGTATATTATATGAATAAACTTTCCTATATTAAAATAAACATTTTCTCACACACTAAAGTGGTTGTTATAAGTCTGCAGTGAGTATGTTAAAAATGAAATCTCAGGAGCAGTAAGCTTCAACAATACAGTATTTCACATTGGTTATTTGATTTAATATATAGTGTTCACTTGCATAACTAGAAAAGTATATTCATGGTCTAAAATATTAGTTGCTATATAATGCTTGTATAATAGGAAATCAAGGAAGCGTTTAATCTTACATTAAAAGTTATTGTACGCATTGCATAATAGACAGCTGCATTAAAAAACAATAACATTCAGCGATATCAACTAATACGAACAGATCTCTAAAGATCGGAACCTGTTTTCAAACTTCTGACATTATAATAGCTCTATTCGTTCTAAAACATAAATTACAAAATATAATAATATTAGTATATAACGCAGACCAAACTAAATGTCCTCGGATAGCGCCACTTGCTTAAAGTTATAATTTTGAAAGTAACGAACAGTGATTTTAAAGCTAACTGAGTTACTGCGTAGTCTATACAACTGTTATGATTTTAATATAATTTGTCTTAAATTAATTTGTGTTAAAGGCAATCCTTGGGAATGCTGATACGAGTTTAAGAATTCTTTAAATTTTATATAAATATTAAAAATTGTGTCCGGATACACCGAAGCCACCATAAAATAGATACATCACTTAGATGTGTCGTGCTCCTGAATTGTTGTATATTTGGTAATCAAGCGAAGTGAAGATCTGTATCCGAATGAATCGCGCCCAAAATATTCATAATGGTAACAACGTCATAATAATTTTCTTTTAATTTGTTGTTTCGGGATCATTGATTTGTGGATCATATTGTGCTAATTATCATGGGCATTGCTTGCATGCCAACTTTTGAAATATCTCACATGGGATAATGGTGACCCTTGGAGTACACCCATATTTAGTATTCAATAGATGAATCACAATGATGAATTAACAGTATGAGCTGATAAACATTAATTCCTATTGAGTTCGCATTCTCAAATCATTCAAATGGAAATATATTTCAGCGAGTCAAAGAGATTAAGGTGTCCGTCAGAACTTAAAAAGTTAATTATCGAATGCTTCGGCCGAGTCGGAGGCAAGTTGAGGGCGATGCATCATCCGAACGAGAGAGTATAAATCACGAAGTGATTGATAGTGCACCACATCTCACGGTCCGATGCTATGGCTCCTTTTTTAATCCAACACAACTGATTTTACACTTTGATTTTTCCTTTTACCGCCATTTCGTTTAGGCGTTTACGATGTTCGTAATCGATTGCGGAGTCTTTTTTATAGGCTATGTCCCTCTCGTATTTTGGGGATTAGAGAAATAATTCTAAGAATATGGTATACATTTTCGTTTAAATTAATCCTCCTATATCTAAACTCTGTCACGGTATAATAATATTTAAATCATCATTTAAAGTTATATTAAGAACTAGAATACGCCACCTAATGTTCACAGTTATGATTTCTAAACGCTTAATCCGATATCTTATAACGCAAAATATTTCAATTATTTAAGACACTTATCTGTCGTATGTTATTTATTTAACATTTATACAGGTAATGTATTGAATCACTTATCTATTGGCATTAGAGATGATGCAAAGAATTGTTCGGAGACAGTTTTCTTTTTTAAAACTTACATTCCTCATATTTAGTCATCCATAGATAATCCAAATACTGCTGAGTGTTTCATTTCTATATGTTCAAAACTTTCAAATGAATTGATTTGTAATTTGTCACGGCTATTACTTTCATGACGTAGATAGCCACTAACAATGAATCTTAGGATTCTGCGATATGTGCAGTTAACGAGGAAACAGTGAATGAAATCGGAACTATCATTCATAAATAACTTGTTACTTGAATTAATTTTTTTGTTCCTAAAAGTTGGAATACACGTTTTTACACTTTTATCACAATTCCTTAAAATTTTCAATAAAATATAGCCTAAAAATATAGCCTAATTTAATTGCACTAGTTATAACAAATACACTCATTATTTATATGAAATCGCTGCAATAAGCCTGAATCTTTGTAGATAAAACACATCGTTCCAACCCGTAGCATACTGATAAGATATTTTCTCATTTCTCAAGATAAAAAAAATCTCTTTGTATTACTTATTGGTGTATCCCAAGCTTCAGTCGAGGGTTTGTTTTTCTATTAAACTTGACATGTTATCATCTTTGGCCATATCGTCAGTTAATAAGTTAACATTCGGTATGATTGTGATAAAATCATATTTCATCATCAATCATATTTAATTCCATATGCTTATGGAAAACATTATTTTTAAGAGTTAGCTCTGAATTTTTTCTCTTCTATCTGTCAACCGATTCTTTTTTTTATTAATTTTACTGACTATTGCTATCATTGAGTGTTAATAATGAAAAAGTTGAAACAGTTTGTCTTCTAAATTTATTAGACTTTACTAAATTTTTCATCAATGATACAAAATCAATCGGCATTTCGATCAATTAAGTAAGAATCAATCACCGATGAATTTCGACTTTTTTTATAGTTAAGGTTTTAGCGTTATGCCCATAATCTCACCTGATCTTAAGTAACAATACGGCCCAAGTTGGTAGACACGCTAAATCTGTGGAGGAACTGGCTCTCAAGTGCAGCTACCGGAACACACCTATTGGTATTTGGCGGCAGGTTTTTAACTTGAGGGTGGTTGCTAGCCAGGCGGTCATCAGAAAAAGCCCTACTATCATGCTATGGTTTCCTCACAATGTTTTCTTCCACCGAAAGCTCAAGCTCATTGTAGGTGGTTGGATTCGAACTCACGTCCTTTGACGCGAAGTTATACACACTACCACTGAGCTATCATCGCTATTTTACCGTTCTAAAATCCTATAACGCTCAGTGACGTCTATGCGATGCTTTTCATCAGATAAACCCAATTGGCGTGTTGGTGCTCACGCAACCATTAAACCATTGTGCACATAATAAAGCGGTAACATTTTTCTACGAAATGAAACCTGATATTCAAAACATAAAAGCTAATATTTATACTGAAAACTGCTCAAGTTTCTAGCAACTGTCGGGTAACATGCGCTACCTGCCCGCGGCGTCCTATTGTGTCGAACCCTTGATTCACATGCAAATCAATGGACAAAACGTGCGGATATATAATTTGCTTAACGCCTTAAGCCCTAACCTGTTGACCATTCGAAACCGGTTCATCGTTTGTCTACGGTTTTTAATTAATGTTTTCGTACAAGCGTAACTTGTGACCGATGTCCGGCGAAGGGCTTTTTCGCGATCCGTGGGAAATCAGTAGGCTAGTGTATACTCGATTGTATCTTTATGCGGCGAGTGAGATAGTTTTCTCGGAACGTAAACCATTACCGCTGGCGTGGAACATCGTACGGACATGTCACAGTTATTATGATCACTAAAAATGATTATAATCTTTTCGGCTGTGGCGCAGACAAAGACGCCTCGATATATTTGTGTTGTGTTGTATGATTGTGTATACGATTAAAACTGTTCAAGTTTAAATATTTCTATTCATTAACCTACACTGAGAGTTTCATTTTCTAAATTACAAAAAATAGTAGGGTATTTAATGTTTATGGAGTACTGTATCAAGATTTTAGCAAACTTCGAATGTAACAAAGGTAAAACAATTCACTAAGACCATAAGTTCTTTAGACTTAAGCTTCTTACAAATAAAAGTTTAGATAAATCTTGAAGGTGCTTGTTTATATTAGTTATGATCACTTCTTTAAATGATACATTTGTGATTCTGTATATTTTTGCTATTATATTGTAAATGTACTGTCTCTTAAATAATCATTGCGACATTAATAAGTCTAGTATTTTAATTCTTTGAGACTATATTTTTTTATAATGGTGTTATAGTTGTAAACGTATCAAAGTAAAATTTCCGTAAAACCCTTAGGACATAGGCGTGATGTATAGAAAAAACGTTATGTTTCTCACGGATGTATATCCACATCAGACTGGTCTAATCCATGCCCTTACGGTCAGTTGCCCAACAATGACCACACCTGGACGCTAAGACGCAAATTGACACCCTCCTCAAAACGCAACTTCGATGCTTTTGACAAGCATTGTGTTAGCGAGGCGTGCAACGATGTTTACTATTTGAAATAATAACCGAGGCAAACATAGAACCAATTTGCAACCCCTTGGGAATGGATTTTTGACAGGTTTTGTCGGTACAATGAGAATTTTTCTACGGTTTCATGGCGTTCATCTACAAACTTACAAGTCTCATTAGTAAAATGTTCCCAGGTGGACCATATCACTCATATCAAACTATATTCACAATATTTTACAATTTATTTATATATAATTATAAATATACAAATACGCACGATACGAAAATTTCTAAAAGTTTTTAACTTAGGGTGTGTTAGACCAAGTCGTATTTTAGATGAAGTACAATCTGGCACAGTGCGTCCTTTATACATTATATACAAGAGTCGTGTCCTACCTTGGAGTTAGTTGATCCACCTCCAATAGACAATAAAGAAAAGCAGGAAAATGTACTTACACCACTTTTTTGAACTTTCAAAAGGAAAGCATAGTTGCTTAATTGAACTAGATCGTATCCACGAAACAATCCGAAAACAAATGCAGCCACCGAGTGACCATCTTTTACTTAACTAAAAGTTTAGACTCATTGTAGAATCGGAACAAAGACTGAAGCAGTGCATGAGTTTTTTTTACTACACCTTTACAGTTTTAAATTCATTCCCATAATTAGATTAATAACTCACAAAGGTTACCTCAAGAATCATATCATCAAAATAAGTGACACAATAAAATTATATTAAAAATACTGTTATTTCGATTCCGTAGTGGTAAAACACCTTTTACTGATGATAAAAGAAGCGTCAAACTCAGTTTTTCAATTTCTCCCCTCTCTCAAATCAAATTTCATTAGAATTCATCGCGAAACGCCCGAGGGAATCTGGTGCGATACGAGAAATCTTTCTAAATGACCGGACGGACACAAAAACTTATTAAGATATTCCAAACAATGAGGCCCATGATTGATGCGCTCTAAACAAAAGGTTCAGCACCATTGTTCACCAGCCGACGGACGAACAGAACGACGAGTTCATGTAACGTATACTGTAAAGCACTTATTTAATAAACCGGTTCCGGTAATGCTGTTAATTAATCAATCGGCATGTTAGCTTTGTTTAGTTTGCGAATTTGAAATGTGTGCGCTTTTGTTTAATGTATGTTTTGTTGGCAACATTAGGGTAAAAGTGCAGGTAAGTACGAGTCTCATAAAAATATCTACTTAACCAAACTAAAATGCTATATACTAAATAAAATATTTGTTGGATGCAAAATATTACGTTTTAATGACATTTGCCTTTAGTACTCGTCTTACGTAGAGCACTTTTAGTTGTGTCCCAATAGATGTTTTGAGAACCAGTCCCTTTAAGTTTCTTTTTACCATCTTTAGCTACATCGCCGTTAACCATTAGACATACAATAATGTGGTTAAACACCTTAGCGTTGGCATGTTAAAGACAGAACAATGATTAAATGTTTATCTTGAAATATAATGATAGTTTTTTCTAAAATTTAAGACGGGTAACTAAATTCGATGATTTCTATTTAATTATTATTACTTACATAGCTCTCTATCTTCTACTTAACTTCAAATCTAAGCGTAACAATTTACGAAATATTGAACAGACCAATTCATGACAATAGCAACGATATCTGTAACACATCTAGTTACGGAACACAATCGAGTATAGCAGTAGCTAACACTTCTCAATGGCTCCTTTTAACCGCTAGAACGTTTCACAAAACACTACTACCAGATACATGACCACGAACAATAGAGATTGCTATTAAAAAAAAAACGACAAAAGCAGCGTCGACGCTATAATATCGACCAGATCAACGAGTTTGATATCAAAGAAGATTATAAAACGACAATAAGGCACACTTACTATTTCCACCTAACTATTAACGGTAATCTTATATAAAAAACTTGCATGGAGTCTGTTCTCGCACCTTTTCATTGTTTGTTGACGGCAAACAAATCGTTTGTTGGACAAAATATGTGTGCAGGGTCGAGGAGATGTAATAGGGTGCTTAAGGGTTGAACTGAGAGCAGGGGCTACCGTAACCTTTCCGGTGTGGCCTCTGCATTATCTGCTCGGAAGCAAAAGGGGTCTAATGAAGCAGACGCATAAACTTTTATTGTTTTGTAAAGTTGAGGATTTTATGAATCACATCAGCGATCGACTTAATGATACTGGTATTAAATATACGGGTCTCGTAAAAATTCTCAGAATAGTTTTAGCGAAACAATCTAATTCTGACACAGAAGACATTATCGTTGGTAAAGGTCGTCAAACGGGTGCCGCTGTGAACCAGTGTAGGTATATTCGTAAGAGCCAGCGGGGATCCGGCCGCATTATGAACTCTTCAACCTCGATGCCCTCCGTCAAGACCGTTTCCTTTATGACAAAAGGAAATAACATTGGTCGCGTGTTATCATTTAAATGTACACCTGTACCATTTGAGTTTCTGTATATTATGTTACTTAGATTATAAATTAGAAGTTGATACGAAATTTATTCAAATATTATTGTTTACAAACGCAGTTGAATAATAATACAACGAAATGAAACTGTTAGGTTTAAAATTTTGATGGTTAGGATTTTGTTATTGGATCACCACCTGTTAATAGGTTTATAGAACAATTGATCCCGAAAAATGAAGTAATATACTAAATCTATTTGAAGTATTTAGTAGCTCGTTTTTTTATAATTTAAGTAGTATATATCATAAACAATTGATAGAAGTTACAAAGTATCCTCTCAATTAATAGGCTGTAAATATTAATAGTTGGTAGCATCGCATTAATTTCAGAATCTAAGGTCTTTTCTAAATCCTTAACTAATCATTAAAAGAAAATACACATTCAATGTATTTAGTATATTTTAGAATAGTCATCATTTTTTTGTAAAAGTCTATCAAATTTACGTTCATCCTTGACAATTTATTAATATTTCTTCACCATCAATCAATTAGCTGTCTTTAATACAATACCGTATATATTAATCGCGGCGCTATAATAATATAATATTATATCTCGTAACTTTATAATAACATTGATCGTCAACGCTTACTTAGAGTAGTGCCCAAGGGCACACTGACTAATGACTTGCCAAGATTAATGATTCCACTAATTATGCTAGTGACAATCAATGTAACTTTAAAGTGAGCTTTTTGTATTAATAACGCAGAATAACCTACTATTAGTCATGTACTTTTATAATCAATAGTTAAGAATGCAGCGGTGTCTGTAGCAAACTTTAAACATAACAAAATTGCTACTTCGGCCGCACTTAACATGTGAACAGGCAATTAAGTTTGTTACAGCCCTAATATTTAAAATTAAGCCGTTGTTAAAAGGTATATTGCATGTACTTACAAGATAAGAATGAGTTCCTTGGAACTAAAAAGGAAAAAAAAAGAAAATTTTAGTAACACTAGTGTTAAATGTCTCAACATAGGCATGACTAAGGTACTATGAAATCGTTAAGCCAATTCTGTTAGTAAAATTTTCTTCATCAATTTTGATTTCAGAAGTTTACTTCGCATGCTACCATGTTTTCCCCACCCAGTTTAATACGTTTTTCACTCACCTTCTCTCCTCATGCCCATTTTGAGACATTTTCTGAGCCTGCAGTACTGACACTGGTTCCTATGGTGCTGATCGATCGGACAATTCCTATTGCCTCTGCAGGAGTATGTCAGGTTTCTCCTCACTGATCTCTTGAAAAATGATTTGCAACCTGTGGGAGATATTCAATATTTCAATAATCTATTCTTATTTGGGCTTGTGGAATCCTTACAGATTACCAAGTGCACATGTACACAAAAAGACAGAGTCCTTCATTGTGGTTATAAGTCGTAAAATTCTAGTTATATTTACATGATTCTTGTATTTCAATAATAAGTATTACCCTTAGCTAGATTTTATTGTATATTTTATGACATTAAGCGATTAATATAATAGGTTATCAGAGTTACAGTAAAATATAAGGTCAAAAAATTTCAAACATATATATAATAATGTGTTTTATAGAAAGGTATATAAAATGAGCAATATTTTAGCACTCCTACACTAGGTATAGCGTATCCACCATGTTGTGTTACTTAACATCAGGTGAGACTGTAGCCATAATGCTTAACTTATAAGCAGTTAAGTATTAAAAAAAAGTATTTCAAGTAAACAGACTCTCGGTTAGATTTCATATTTCATTGCATTCTTTGTTTAGTTGTATGTATATATTATAAAGTAGAAAAGTTTGTTTGTATGTTTGAACGCGCTAATCTTTGACACTACCAGTCGGATTTTAGAAATCTCTTTGCATTTAATAGAACAACAATTGCAGAAGGCTTTGGGCTATTTAAGCTATCACGCTACTGCACATAGGATCAAAGCTGTATTGAAATGAGTTATAATAACGGGAAAAAAATATTAAATTATTTTAGCTCCACACGAACGAATACACAAATATTTTAAATATAATAAGACCTTCCATTTTATTACCTTCTTCAATTAGTTGATTACAATTTATATGAGAATCCCGAATGTAATAACATATTTATGAGATGCTTTTTTACATGCGACCACACTATAAAATATTACATTTAAATTCATATATTACTTAAGCTTCATTCAAATAACACGTCGAGAGAGCAAATTCTAAGTCGAATTTATATTTGTTTGTATTATTAAAAGCTGTATTATCATCGATAATTACTTATTAGCCTATTTTGTTAATACCTTCAATATAATTAGCATATCATTATAAATCAGCGGCTGGTCGATATGGAAAATTCGACGATTCCTATGGCAGTGTCAAATATAAATGTTTTTATAAAACAGTTAAAATACCAATATAACCATATAGAGATTTTTAAGATCAATCTCATGAATACATCATGGATTTAGAATTAGCATAGGAAGCTCTTTGTATCGATTGAAAATTCTTTCGATTGTCCGAATGCATTTTACGTAGGAACATTTTTAAACATTTATATAATAAAATCGTGTAACATTAATCTACAAGACCGAATGTTTATCGTTACATATGATTATATATTTTTATATTTCTCTATGCAAAATGTCATTTACAAAATTATACTAACAGATTATTTATTCATTATTAATATGATTGTTTCAACAGCTGACCGCGTAATACGATTTAGTTTAAATGAGCTAAAAGTCTGTATACATATTATCAAGTTTGTTTGAACGCGCTGATCTTAGGAACGAATAGTCCGAGACTCGATAACCTCGATAAACGTGAGGGATTTGAGAGCCAGTCCCTTCTATAAAGGTCGGCAAAGCACCTGCGATTCCTCTGGTGTTGCGGGTGTCCATGGCCGGCGGTGATCACTTAACATCAGGTGACACGCATGCTCGTTTGCCCTCTATTCCATAAAAAAAAAACTAAAAGTCGCATTTCTAAAATATTTTGCGTAGTATATAGAACAGTCTGTGACGAAGGTTTTAGGCTATTTAACATTGCACTACCACCAAGAGAAGTAAAGATGTATTGAATAAAACTATATAGAAAGGGCCAAAAAAAACGGTCAGCTAGTATCGTTTTAGTCATTTAGAAATAACAGTTCTTGACTGATAGTGGAAATTCGATCATAATTATTGTTGTCGATTTGAGGTTATATTGAAGATATTATTCTAGTAAAGGTGACAAAAGTAGTTCTGATTTTTTAATTGATAACAGTAAAACTAATAGGTACTAAAGAAAAGAAAACGGAGAGTGTACCGTTGCCCGAGGAGTTAAAGCAGATGCTTCTCTCGAACCGCTGTGCTGATGTGCTCTGGGATCGAGTCTCGCCACAGGACAATTATTATTGTGATCTTTTTTGGTGCTTTGACAAATACGTATATAGTTAGTTGTTTGTAACTTTTTTCAATACAGCTTTGGTCCTATTAGTGGTAGCGTGATGTTATATACCCTGAAGCCTTCCTTAAAGATTGTTCTATCAAATACAAAAAAAAAAAATGACATTCGAATAGTATATTATAAAATTTGCGCGTTCAAACAGACAAACTGTTCCGCTTTATACAGTTTGTATAGATTAAAAAATTAAAGCGTGTTTTAATAGAAACTCAACAAATTATATTCATGTCACCAGTGTAAATTGCTTTGATGTAACACGTTTACATCGCCACCGGTAGGAGGTAATTGTGTGCACGGATTAATTATAATTCTACCGTATCAAAATATTCAAAACGTCGTCGACTAAGAACTGTGGGCAGCAGTTAACAGTCCTCGCATGTTTGTCCGCTATTAGATTTGACAGTAGTATCAATTGTAATTGAGTAATTTCGGATAGCAATAAACGGTTTACATTAGTAGGAATGGATAAATAATTCTAATACCCACACGCATAATAATACTGTGGTTTAACCGAATCTAGACATTTTTTTTCTATAAACTATAATTGTGGATGCAGGTGAATGAAATGGCGGCAGGTCTCGGGTACAATTTGTGATTACAGAATGCCTCTTAAATTGAAGGGCAGAATAAATAAGATCATTATTAGACATGTATTCTTATATGCATCGGAGTGCGGAGGTAGTAAGAAGACAGATTAGCGTCGATTGCATGCAGCAGAATTACAAATGTTGAGATAGATGTGTGGTGTTACAAGAATGGACAAAGTCAGGAATGAGTATGTGAGGGGGAGTTTGAAAGTGGAACCAGTGGTAGAGAAGTTGAAATGGAACCGTTTTTCTGGGCTCGGACATGTCATGAGAAGAGAGGAAACACGTGTGATGAGAAGAGTAATGGATATGAATGTTGAAGGATGGAAAGGAAGAGAAAGACCAAAGAAAAGATGTATAGAGTGTGTGAGGAATAAGATAAAAAATGGAGCGAATGGAGAGATGGCGGCTGATAGCAGTTTATGGAAGAAGAAAATGTGTTGCGCCGACCACAAAGAACTTGGAAACAGGATAAAGATATGATTAAACTATAATTGTATTGTTGCAATTGTCTATAGATGTCGTTCCCTCTCGGCGTTCGTCACTGTTTTTTTCTCTATTGTGCTCCTTTAAAAAAGTCCATACAAGCACAGCCGCGGAAAAAGCTAGTCTCGTATAAAACTGTTTCTTATTTTATATAACAAAAATATAGTAACTTTTACGGCGACAATAAATCGTCGGCAACGTTGTCTCGTTAAGTGTGTCAAGCTCATTTAAGTACTCACTTAATGTTATGCTGCAATACATCAAAATATTTTGCTTTAGAATAACGTAAGTTACACTTAGGGCTGCCATGTATTCGGAGTTTCAAAACCGAACAAGGGGCGTCAAATTCGGATGATATTAAAATGCAATCAATTGTTTAGTAAACTAAATTCAAACAAGATATAAATTGAAATGATTATACTTCAAAAACAGATTTTAAGAACTGCCGGAAACAAGTTAAATTTTAACCAAATAACGGTGGACTTTTTTATAGTTAGGGTTTAGCGTTATGGCCACAATATCACCTGATGTTAAGTGACGATGACACGCAAGATTGGACACGCTGAACCTAGTGCAGACCTGGCTCTCAAGTACAGCTGCCGGAACACACCTATAGGTATTTGACTGCAAATTTTCAACTTGAGGATGGCAGCTAGCCAGACGGACTTAAGAAGAAACCCTATCAGTATCCTATGGTCTCATTACGATATTTTCCTTCCTCAAAAGTTGAAGCTCATTGCAGGCGTATTCGAACTCACGTCCCTTGACGCGGCGTCTATGCAGAATTTTCCATATATTTTTTTCTAGTTATGGGTAAGTTTCAACAATTTAGGTAATTGCAATCCAAGTAGTACTCAACCGAATCCAATTTGATCTAACTTCGAACATTCTTTTTATTATTAATTGATCAATTGAATCAAAATCTTTGAACCATATAATACTCATCGTCTACGTCTCTATCGGACCTACTTATGTGATTCTAACTAACTCGGCAGACATTGCCCTATTCTTTCTAATAGACAATATCCTGGCCATACAGTTGCCTGTCGCATCCACTGATATCATAAACAAGCTGTGCCTGCGAATTCGTTCGTATCGAACATAATGTTTGTTTAATTTTTTGCCCGTTTTTGTAACTGTTTTCAATACAGCTTGGCTCCTGTTGGTGGTAGCGTGATGTTAAGTAGCCTAAAACCTTCCTCAGTTATCGATCTAGCAAATACAATTATAATTTTTGATATACGCCTAGTAGTTTCTAAGATTAACGCGTTCAAACAAACAAACGTTTCCATATTATTATAATAGATGTGTTGTTCTCCTTGAAATAAATAATTATACGTTTTAATTGTTATCGCTCAACCTGTTATGGAGTTTAGCTTTTTCATTTATGCAATAGTAAATTTCTGTACTATACAAATGAATGTGTATGCACGAATATGGGTATATTTATAAAAGTTTTATTTAACTTAACATCTGAATTTTCATTTTTAAATTGAGTTTGTTAAGTGATAATTTCCAGGTATATTTTATTTTATTGTTTGTAAATTGTTTTGGCCGTCATAAAAGAACAGAAACAGTGATAGTTTTAAAGTGATGATGGTTCAGTAATATTGTGTGGGCATACTACGTCGATGGACGTGATTTCGAATCCCTGCAATGAGCCTGAGCTTTCTATGAATGAAAACATCGTGATGAGACCAGAGCATGGCAGTAGGGTTTTTCTAATGCCCGCTTGGCTTGCTATCAAACTCAAGTTGAAATCTATAGCCAAATACCTCAACAGGTTGTCTCTCCACTAGGCTTGTTAGCGTGTCAACCAACTTAATCTACGAAATACAAATAAAAATGATACCAAATAGCAATATAACTGAAACCGAATAATTAAAATATATTTGGCCAAATGATTTCCTACGACATTTGACCTCTGGTTTTAACAACAACATCGTTTGATGATTTCGGTCACAAGCAACAATACGTTAACGTCAAAACTTGTTATCACATATTTATACACTTTTTATATTATTGTAGCAATAAATCATTGTGTTTTCTTTTTGTATTGTATAAATAACTAGCTGTGGCTACGACTCCGTTCGCTTGAAACTTAAACAAAAAAACAATAATTTTTGCACGTTTTAATAAAAAATTTAATACAGCTTTATTCCTATTGTTGTTAGCGTGATGTTAAAATAGCCTAAAGTCTTCCTCGATGATTGCGCTATGAAATACAAAAAGAGTTTTTGAAATCCGACTCATAGTTTCTAAGATTATCGCATTCAAACAAATAAAATGACTTTTCCGCTTTATAACATTAATATAAAATCATTGTAAGCTTTGTGACAGTACCAGTTTTTACACTATTGCCGCCCGTAGACTCTTGAAAGTTTGCCATCTCTACCTACCTCCACTGTTAGATTCCACATAGAACCACGTAGATTACAGAAAAAAAAGATATACGACTTAGATTCTAAACGGTGAAACATATTATATGGAAACATTTAGGCATATGTGTAAGTATGAATCATTTCAGTTTCTAAAAAACAAAACAAATATACCTCAAATGTGCCGCCCTAGGCGCCAGCCTACTTAGCCTACTGATAAATTCACCACTACGTCGTGTGGATTATAAATTTAATATTGTATATAACTAGAATCCTTTTCAAACGTAAATAAAACGTGCATTATTTACGTAACAAAAGCTGCATATTTTCCACATTTTGCGAGAATACCATGAGGTACCGTTAAGTCGGCGCTCACGTAGCAAGTGAGATAAGGCTATTTCTTAGGCCGTTTACGCGCGAGGCGGCCCGGCCGCTTGTTACCTCAGAAATACTACTTTATCTCGTAGACATATCGACGTTTTATCTATTCTGTTTTATAAAATAGATTATCATAAAGGAATAATTTTGTGGATTTCACTTATGAATCGTTGTATCGGTCGAATGAATACTATATTACGAGATAGATAATGTGTTCCGTGATTATATTACACTGGAGTAATGTCTATAAACAAGTTTGTGTTAAATTGTTCCTTTTGTGAATATAATAAGGGTTTATATTGAAAAACCGAATAATTATAATACATCAATTTCTGTTGAGTTAATGATTTTACTTAATCTTAAGTAGTATTTCGATTACCAAACAAAATAATAAAATGGTGATTAGGTACATATATATAATTAATTATACTTCAGAAGATGATATTAAAAAAAAATATTACTGAGAAGATTTTAGAGTACATATCTGTAGTAGAAACTATTTAAATTTAACCATCTAAATCTAATATTTCTTCAGTGATACAGAGTTATATTATTGAGTGTTATAGGTGTATAGGTTATAGGTTTTTAATTTTTATAAAATTTTATATAGTTTTAAATACGTACAAACATGAGGTGTTATACATAAATACATTATTATTACGAGATTACTAGTGATCTATGTGTTTATAATAAAATAGCAAAGAAAATTTTAAACCGTCTGTTAAACGCGATATAAACGCGAAAATAATATCGGTTTTTACTTTTTCGTGCCTAATAAGCTGCTGTTTATTTTTGCTGAATTTTAGTATATAAATGACTTAAACCTTACAAAAGATTATAAGCTACCAATTAAAGGGAAAATAAAATTGATAGTTGTAAATTTTGCATAAAGAATTCATTATATCTCAAATACGAGTATGAAACTCTCATTTATGCTTTGGGTATAAGTAGAGAACTAATTATTTTTGAAAACAAATCCCTAAAGCTCGTATAATATGGCATTATTTTACTCATTCAAGTTCACGAGACTGTAATAGGGGGCATATTTAACACGTTAAACGCTGAGTCAAATTTAGTGGTTGTTCCGTTTGGGCCGACAGCATTAATACACGTTCAGGCCGTGGGGCTAACCGGTGACCGCGCGACGGTCTCATGTTTTAACTCAGTTTTCTCGCTGGAGGACACAGTGCCGATACAAAACTATATTGCTCGTGACTGGCGCGGCCCTGAAGAACAATTTACGCATATCAGATCATTTTAGATAAAGAATAAGATAAATAATTTACATTATAAAGAAAGGCACGGGGATGTGGCCGGCGCGTCTTGACCCCCGCGGCCCCAATGGAAAGAAATGCAGATGTCCAACGCCGTGCAGCGTGGTAGTTACCGGTGAGCGACACCAGTTATTATGTTAATTCTTTTGATTGTATTTATACATTATTATTTAAATTGGGATTATTGAATATTTTGAACCATATGAGCCAGTAAAATATAATGTGTACAATTTGCAGAAATCGCGAATCGACGTCGGCGCAGAGGGAAAGTATAGTGGTTTTCACCGGTGACCACTATAGCTTATAATTTGTTAATATGCCTAATACACATCTAATATCAAATTTATGATGGACAAGTTACATTGCTTCGGTTATTTTGTATAACTTTAAATACAGTGATATTTTAAAGTTCATGTTGAAAAAATAGGCAGTCATCGAGGACTGTCGGCAGAAGTGAAAACTTAAATACGTGGCTGACGACGACTGAAGCCGAGTATACAGGATTCAGTGCATCACCGACCCGAGCGTGACGGTTCACTGTTTAAAATTAATGCCAATTGCACCGAAAGGGGTTCTCGCTGCAAAAATTGTTTATAGGTCGAGATGTCTAAGAGATTCACACGCAGCGTTTTCACGCTACTCTGTTAATCGCCCTCGCCTCTACCACCGGTTCCCAATTACGATTATCGTTGGGAACATCAGTAGTTGCAAATTGCACGCGCGGGACGGTACTGCCGGTGCATCGACATCGAGTTTTGAAGTGAAACTCGAAACAATGGTAGAGGTAACGTTCATATCACGTTATAATTCAGTGTAATTATAAAGGAATATGTTTGAAGAAATTGTGGTAACATATAATGTTTATTACTTTATACTCAAGCTGGATAAGTAAATTAAAGCACAATATATCCGTAAAAAAAGATATCAAAAATACATAAAGAAAAACAGAAACATGCTAATTCGAAATCTATAAAGGTTAAAATGTTTGATCTTTTCCTGTTATGAATGGCGAAAAGTAAAGATATAAACCACTATTATTTTTTGAGCTTACTAACGTTTTAAATATGTACCCGTTATATTTATATATAACTTATATATAACTTATATAAATATTTATATATTTATATTTATATAGCCTTTAATATTTTCATCAAACTTTCACAAACTTCATGAACTATAAGCTTCACAAATGCAATCACTGGAACATATCTATACGTGTTTAGCTAGCCAGGCAAACATTAGGAAATACCCTACCATCGGGCTATTGTTTTGACAAGGCTGTTTTCAACAACTCAGGCTCTTGCAGGGATTAGAACTCAACTCCGTCGGAACGATGGCCTATACAATTTTCCACTGAGCTATCTTTGCTTAAGTTTCTCACCTTAACTACGTGCTACATTCATTGTCAGTCCTATACCGTAAGCAAAGCTATCATAGATGTAAAAGCGGATAGAAAACAGTTACTGGTGTCAACAGCAATTTGTATAGAAGATTTCTTAATAGAAAATGTACTTAGCGATTATTAGCAAGTGGCTCTTAATGACAGTGCGATGACTGTAGTGTTGTAGTTACTATGCTAATCACAGATGTATTGATTCGTTTTATGTTATCTGATGTAATATATTTTATATACTAACTAGCTGTGTTTGCGACTCCGTTTTCGTGGAACTAAAATTTTATTTGATCACTATCATTAAAAAAAATGTTATTTAGCTATGTTACTCAGGGCTAATGTAGCATTCTAACGGTAAAATAATTATTGAAATCGGTTCAGTAGTTCTTGAGTATATTCGTTACAAACATAAATACAAATCTTTCCTCTTTATAATATTAGTATGGATTTCACTATATCTTCAACTAATACCTATTTATATTTATATAACGGTGAATATTATTATTCATATAATGTTTTTTATTTTTCCATGACTCTCAATAACACGCTCTTTAGCTTTTCTCAAATCGACCACTATTACCATAGCATTGGTTAAGATTGTGGTCAAAAACTATATTTATAAGAAACAAAAAAGTCTGGACCCATTTAGTTTGATAAGTGACAATGTTACGCAATTTGACTAGTAATGTTTTTGCTCTGCAGGTCGGGAGATTCTTCGTATGGTAAGCTTTGGCACTATCTCGTCTTTGAGGGCTACTGCAGCAAATGTCTCTATGCCGAAACTCAAATAAATTAATATAAGGCGCCTAGTATGGGCTGCGCACATTTAACGATTGAAGTGGAAACCCTGACACTATGGAATCGAAACCCATACAGTTGTTTCGTGGTTACTCGCTGATTTTCGAGTTCAGAAAGTTTGCCAATACTTTGATCAACGATTAAACATTGCAATGGAAAGAGATTATGTAGTCAATCTTCCAAATTCCCTACTGTCGGCGAATGGGATGGCATCCACGTTTTATAGTTTCATTTCAACTGAATTAGCTATTAATCAGTTATGACTAACGGTTACCAATAAATCTAGAACCCGTTCAGAATTTTCCAGGCAATGTACAATTATGCTAAGCTTGGATTAAACATTTCAATGTAGATACACCGTCATCGTAATTATTCACATTGTATTTAATTGTAATTTATTTATAGATCTAGAGCAATTAATTTAATTCATGAGACTGGTGCGTACACCAGTTTAATAATATACTATTATTGTCATTGCCCTTCGCAATAGTTAAGGATCAATTAAATGTTACAAGAATAAAATAAATATAGAAATAAAAGATTTGTGACAAGAATCGAAGATGTGTGGAAATTCTCTAATCATTTTTTCACTTATCTGCTCCCCCACCCTTAGCCGAATTATCTTTTTCTAAAATAGATAGCGCGAAGAGAAACCAAAATGGTATGGGATGACATACAAAACACTAAATGGGACATATTTTCTTATTATGGCTTCTACCTATGTAGGGATTTACGCCAGTGTCAAGTGAAAATAGTCATACAAGCAACGAAAACAAACACTCAGTTTCGGACCAATTATTTGTACAATAATTGTCCCATCGACGACATATCCCAACACTATACACTTTTGAAGCGATAATGGCTCAGTTGTAAGTGTGTACGGTAGCCGCGTTAATAGACGTGACCGCGAATCCTCCTGCGATGAACCTGAGCTTGCGGGGTTGGAAAACATTAAGAGAAAACCATAGTAAGATTGAAGGTAGTAAGTAAACGTTAAGTGGACTGTAATTCTAGTTGACAAGAGGTTTACAGGCCAGTACATTAGCGAATACACCTAATAGATTACTTAGTTTTCGTCGTTCATGAATTGTACTGTGACATCATTGACAATTTGATTCACTATTCAGCTTCTATAAACAAAATTTTAAAACGATCATTTTGAAGTGTTGGTAGCTCAGTTGGTAGTGTGTATGGACGCCGCATCAAGGGACGTGAGTTCAAATCTTCCTATAATGAGCCTGAGCTTTCGGTAAAAAAATGAAAATACCTATAGGTGTACGCCAGCAGTTGCATCTGAGAGCCAGTCCTTCCACTAGGCTTAGCGTATCCACCATCTTGGACCACATCGTCACTTAACAACAGGTGAGATTGTGGCCATAACGCTAAACCTTAACTATAGAAAAAATCACAACTAAACTTGAAGTGAAATCAATCCGTATTCAATATCTTTGGGTGCAATGAATCTATCTTTTTTTTTACTCAGGTAATGATTTCGTAAATCCCATCTCTTAATGATTGATTACTCTATATGATTATAACGCTATCGTTGAAATTGATTACGTCTAATTCAATTTTAAACGCGATTTGGTTATAATTTCACTTCGCTATATCTATTTCGAGTACGTATATGTCTCAGCCAACTAGCTTAATTAGCGGTTCAATCAACAGCCTAGCCTTTTTACTAAACAGCTCCCTTTAACTAGCGGCCGTGTAACTAGTAATAATGATAATAATAATAATAATAACTTTATTGACAAGAATTTTTACACTACAATACGTAAAAATTATCTTAAGACATAATATCGCTATACATTTTATACATATAATAATTGGTGTTTTTGAATATTAATTCCTGGTTTTCCACTGATCAGCTCGTGATCGGAAAATACGTTCTACCGTATATGCGTTTTTTTATTTTATTTCATAAGATTGCGTTATTAAACCGTGTTTTGTTTAATATTGGTGAAATTTTCCATGAAGTAATTAGTTGGAACATCTGGTGACAAGCACTCGGTGAGCAGATGCAATTTCGACTCAGCCTATGCACCTCGAGCTAATAGGAGATACAAGAATACCGTGGGGTTTTAGTGGGTATTTCTGGAGATTCGCACCGTGTTAGTCCCCCATACCTCTGCTAATGTCTTGCCCAGGTGGAAGAGGTCGCGTAAAATCAAGATTTATGTTATGTACCTATGACCCTCAAATAAACATTTATCCATTGAAACTGTTATAAACAATAGCTATATTTGGAATTCTAAATATTTCGATATTAAAATACCTGGTAATTCATTTGTAAAGTCGATGAGTATTTTAATGGACACCATTTTAGGTAATGGTTATGTGGTATTTCCTACAATGATACGGAATATCCACTTTTGGAATGCCACAAATTTATAATTTGTTATATGCCTTTTTAGGTATTTTTACCTCCTATTATATTGTGATAACAGGCTTATATAAAATTACTAGTTTTTACCCGCGGCTTCGCTCACGTCAACATTGAATCTGCGAAATCGGATTACGCAATAAAAAGTTTCATACAAAGTTTATTCCTCTCTTTACCTCACTCCCAATAAGTTTTTCGTGACATAAATAAATAACCTATCACCGTCTCCAAGGTGCCTTCTATCTCTATACCAAAATTCATAACAATCGATTCAGCGGTTTAGGCGTTAAACCATAAAAAACAAACAAATTCATTTACACATTTACAATATTAGTAATACGCCCAAGTCATGTAAAGTGGTGGCCAAATATCTAGTAAATTTTATAGATTCATAAAAACAATGATGGCTCAGTAGGTAGTGTACACGGACGCTGCGTCAATGGACCTGAGTTCGAAAACCTACAGTGAGCCTGAGCTTGCGGTGAAGGAAATAATCGTGACGAAACCATTGCAAATTGACAGTGCTTTTCTAATGCCCGCCCAGCTAGCTACCACCCACAGGTTGAAAATCTGCCGACAAACACCCATAAGTATATTCCGTCAGATGCACTTAAGAGCCAGTCCCTCCATTATGGTTAGCATGTTCACGATCTTCAGTAGCATCGTCGCTTAACATCAGATGAGGTTTTTGGCCACAACGCTAAGCCTAAAACAATTAAAAGAAAACTTTATTATCAGTTACCTAGATTAGTTTTTCTTCGATCAACATTGTTTAGATGCGTAAGACTAACATTAAGAAAATTAATTACCTACAATAAACCGTTATTAGTGTAACCGTAGAACCAGTATCCAGACAGTAAAATTGATTTGAAACGACTATAAATACATATAATAATGATGACACTATACATGTGTATATATTAACTAGTATATAGCGGAAAAAATATTAGTTAGAACGCGCTAATCGTAAGAACTACAAGTCGAATTTCAAAAATTCTTTTAGTCTTTGATAAAACAATAATTGAGTAAGGCTTTAAGCTATTTACCATCACGCTAACACTAATAGGAGCAAAGCTGTATTGTAAATAATTACAAAAACCGGCAAAAATTATTAAACTGTTTTTAGTTCGACGCAAAGTCGCGGGCACGGCTCATACATACATATAAATACATCAGTAACAGTATCCGTTAATCATTTCATTAAGACAGCATCACAAAAGAAGGACCCTAATGAAAAATTACTCGCTTTAATGACTGGAATGGGCCCGAGCTTAATGATCTAGGTCCTGTTGGGAATGTGTTATTCTTGTTCAGTTGCATATGGTTATGCATCTTGTATATGTACAAACGGGCGCGGATTTAGAGTTAACGTTGGGGGTTCATAAGTCTCTTTGCTACTAGCTACGCCCGCAACTCTGTTCACGTGGGAACTAAATAAGAGAGAGTTGAACTTCTAAGCAAGCTATATTCACCATGCGGATGCCAGGTCTATTATGTGGCAGCGAGAGAACCTCCGAGCGTTTCCCAAGACTTGTGACATGGCTGTAGATTTAAGGGGATTCAACACTCACCTTCAATACTCGTGTTTCTCTCCCTGCCCAAACAGAATTGGTAGGAGCCTGATAGAGCAGCTTCAGAAACCTGCTGTAATATAGAACTTACTGCTGCCTTAAACAGGCCAAGATCTTTTAAAAGAGATATATGATTATAAATTTCTCTAAATGAAAAGAACCGTATAATATTCTTCTGTCTCTTACATTAGTAATCAAATCAAATTAAAAAAAAATATTCAGTTTAGGCCCTAAGAAGGTGCTTATGAACGTCAAAACTACCACCGGTTCCGAAAGTAACCCAGTCATTGACAAGAACCGGCAAGAGATTCGATCTTTTTTCTGATTTGATTAGGTAGATATAGATAATTCGGCAATTATATTTATGGTTTAGATTGAGGTGTCATAACTCTTAGGGCACTATGTTTAAACCAGTCTTTGTTCATAGAAACATAATCAGTTGCATCTGATTGTTCTTTGATGTTTATAGAGGCCTGATCTGTCATATGAAGGATTTATTTGAAATACTTACATAAAGGTATGTATCTTGGTCTTGTATTTTGTGCTGTTGGTGGCATACTACGTCATATAATTTGGTTGTGTTGCATATATAAAAGGGATTATAAATAATTGCAGGAAATTACGTGGTTAGTTCTAACAGTGGTTAGTGGTGGTCAGTCTAGTAAAATCATGAAATCAGGACAGAACTTTTTAAAGTTACTCATTTGTCTTATTGAGATAATACGAAGTGAAAATAATAACGTATCCCTATTTTTATTGTATTTGTGAAATTATTAACCAAAAAGACTTAGGGAAAACGTTCAGTAGTACCGAAACAAAACCTTGTAATGCAAAAGTTCGCCGATAGTTTTAGGCTAGAGTTTCGGTTACCATTACCCCTTTCGATTTTTCTATATACCCTGCATAGATGACTAGTAAAATAAATATAGATATAAATAGGTATATCCATTTAGATTTTCAGTTTACTTTGTACAAAATGGCAGGAAAATTTCCTTAAAAAATACCTTGATTTAAAATGATAATTATAGTGAACTAAGTAATAAATATTCAACACTTACTTTTAAACAATAGGTGGCGTATTTACATACGTCCAAGGGATGTTGTTAATTAGCATATAAATGTATCGACGAACGAAGGTCAAATAGGTTTCATTTATAAAATACGTTGCATCAATTTTCCTTGCTACCAATAAACATCATAACTTTGTCAATGAACATACATATAAAATATATAAATAACACTCTTTTATTTAATAAAATCTCACATGTAATATTTTACTTACAATATTGTAAAGTAAAAAGCGTAAAAATGTCGATTTACGACGTGACAAACATGAAACGTTTTAACAATATGGCCGGCTCTAAATTTTCAAAATGGCCGTTAACGTCAAACGCTCGAATGTTTACCTTATTAAGGTGTAGTTCTAGTACTGCTTTAATTCACATAAATAATATATTAAAAAGAGTCAAATTTTCATTAAAGGGCGCATGATTCAAGAGGCTCGAACATTTCATTGACAGTTTTAGTGGCGAGTAAAGAGCCACACACGCGCCGAACTTGGATTCAATTTAAAAACTGGAATGAGATAAAAATAAATAAGTTCGGAAAGACACTTATGTTTAGAGTCGGTCGTAAAGATAGGGTTAACTGCCACGGTATCGCGGGACAAAACATACCATAAACTGACCGGTTATAGTGGTCACCAGGGATGACCCCACATCGATCTCATTCACGCTTTAAATAATATCATCTTGGATTTCTTATAGAATTTTAAGGGGTGTTCGGATGATTTCCATTAATCCCCAAAACCAATTACCATTTTTATGCTAGAGACAACCAGCTAACATACATTGATGTGACCCAGCAGTTTTAATATAAAGTAACTACACTTTCTACGATTATAGTTATAAGTGCCGTTTTTACGAAATAATATTAAACTCTAGCTGTGTCTGTAAAAGTGTTTAGTTTTGAAGAAATAATAGTACAAGAAATTCATATATAATACTGCATATAATCGAAATTTATTTCAGTGAATAATAAATTATACGTTGAATGATAGTAAAGTATATTGCAATAAATATAGTTGAATTTGCTTAATTACTCTGATTATTTATACGTTTAAAATAAGATTATTATAGTTTTGTCGTTCAAAAGTTGAATAGATAAATACGTCTAAATTTTTTTAATACTTTAAGCAACAAGTAAAACAGTAATTTATTTTATAAATTATTAAACAAAGTATCAAGATTTATAAAACAACTTATGCTATTGAAACCGCAATTGGGTTATATTTGGGTAATATGACATGATAATAGAATTGAACAAGTCAAAGAAGTTATCCATTTGTAAAATACTCCTTTAGAACTCGACTATACATTACATCAAATTTTAGTAATTCCTACAGACAAATGTAATATTGACGACTGTATAAAATCCTACGTAAGCTATAAACGGGCAACACCACGAAAGTAGGAATATATGCTAATTCCCATGCGGACGTTTTAAAAGGTTATTCGTTTAATTTATGCAGTTCATAATTATTAAATTACTGTCTAAACTTATTAGTAGTGCATTCTTTTTTGCGAAATGACATACGCTGATAGCCTTAAGAGCTATAACAGCTTCATCTAACTGTTTAGGTCGATTGCTAAGGGCACTGAGCCCCGAGGCAGTGGGCGCAAGGCTGCTAGAATGGCCAAACCTCGGATTGGGCTGCTGCCGGAAAATGAACAAAGATTCACAAGCCTGACTAACAAACATGTCCAAACTTACTATTTCAGTGATCCTGACAACGACTCTATCGGGCAAGCCGCTCCAGGAACGCGGGGGTAGGCCCTTACAGAACCGTATACTTAACGTGTGAGTGTGTACGAATGGTATGCGGTGTGATGGTGTACTCTCAGTGATGTAGAATGCCACTGTATCGCGCGAGCAGCCACTCGTGGTCTTCTATCCGGAGGATTGAACCTAATAGTAATGTATCTGTATCTGTAGTGTAATGTATCTACAATCTTTATCTATTTATAATGTGTACTTATATAATATAACGAATCAAATTTGAACAATTTTAAATCTCGATAAACCAATTTATCGACTAAACACCTCACTACGTATAGGTGTCAACTGCGACAACTATTGTCGCTCACGGACCCGAGCATTTAAGTCAAAAGAAGCGCTTCAACAAAGGACTTTGTCGCTATAAGCACCAATAAACCTTTAATAGCATTTGACCGATACTGAATCAAGTTTTACTTCGACAAGGTTGTATTACAAGCGGCGGGAGGTCCACTGTAGTTAATAAAGTGGATTTGTCGACATCAAAATAACACTTTATGGTCACGACACTAATGCGGTTTATCGATACACTCTCAAGGCAGTAATCACGTGATAGGCTTAAGCTGAAATATTACACAAGTTATGGTTTGAACGATTATTTTTATTTGGAGAAATTTTCACTGTGGATTTTTTGTGGGCGTTCCGTATTCATTAATTATTTAATAGGATTATAATATAAACTATTAGATATTGTCGTTGATTACTTTTAATAGGCCATTAGTAGATAATATAATGCACAGGAGCATTTTGAAATCACCATTCATTTGTTTTTTGTTAAAAATTACTTAGGTGTTTTTTTTTCTTCCAATTTGAATTATTTTTTATTAAAATAGCACGGTAAAGTGTGTTTTAGCCATTCACAAAAAGACCTAAAAACTTTTTGGTGGGTTAAAAACGTAGTATTTTCAGTGCAGTTTCGTTCTCAAGCGGACAATCGTAAGCCACTCTCTTAGCCAGCCCGGGAAAACACGAGAGAGATATCCGTAGCTACATTTTACTCACATTAAAAAAATATACATGTCGGTATATTAGGTACGCGAAACAACAATTCCATTCTTTTATCCTTGATAGGTATTTAGCGTTATGGCCACAATCTCACGTGGTGTTAAGTAATGATGTGACCTAATATGGTAGACACGTCAAGCCTAGTGGAGGTGCTTGTTCTCAAGTGCAACTGCCGGAATACACCTGTAGGTATTTGGTGACAATTTTTTTTTACTTAAAATTTAGCTAGACGACTAGAAGAATTGCGAAGGCTGACCCTGATCTCAACACGGGAGTTTGAAGTGTCGTCGTGGTGCGTTTTAGTTGGTAATGTTGGGTGATTAGCAACCGATGAGTAACCACATGTCCCTCAGGACTTTGTCCTGGACCCGGGTATTGCGTTTGCGCCTTGCGATCAGGAAGTCCGTAAAAAATTGTGAATTTAACACCACGCAAGGCAGACCGGCATTAGAAAGAGCCCTACTATTATACCACAATTCTAATTGTGTACATTTTAATGAACATAATTCATTAACTATACGATATATGTAAGACAAAACATGTATAAAGTAAGATTAAAATTGTCTTATCATGAATTTCCGAGACGTTTCAGCGGCGCCGGGTTGCGACCTCTGTGGCGCCACTCATCTAATACCTAACGATACGCGGTTTCGCTTTTTTAACATATTAATTTGTACAACGACAGGATGTCATGTTATTTCTGTTACGATAAACTGTATTGTGTTTTTCTCATGGACTCTCATTTTTTTAAATGAATGTAGTGTTTAAAATCCCAGTTTTACTGACTTCCACATCGTAACACGCAAACGCATTACCCGGGCTCAGGTCAAAGGCGTGAGTCGCATGAGGTGGTTCATCGGGGGCTAATCGTCCAACACTAACCACTAGCACGCACCACGGAGACACTTCAAACTCTTGTGTTGCCAGAGATCACGGACAGGTTTCGCAATTATTCTAGTCTCTGGCGGGAGTATTCTCATGGTGTCCTAACCTTTGACTGAGCTGATGTGGAATGTTTGATGAATCACACAATTTTTGCTCAGTGAATGATTGTATTAAGTTCACAGTGAAGGAAAACATCGTTTTTCATGTAATCAATACGTAAATTTGTTAATAGATTTTTAAGTGTATGACACGTTGTAGGTGTTACTGAATATGACGTTGATTTAATTTTTTAAAATATTTTATTAGCTCAGCGTTATGGGTACAATCTCACCTGGTATTAACTTATAATGTGGCTCAAAATAGTAGACATAATAAGCCTAGTGGAAGGACTGGTTCTCAAGTGCAACTGCCGGGACACACCTATTGGTATTTGGCGGCTGATTTTCAACTTGAGGGAGGTAGCTAGCCAAGCGTGCATTAGAAAAAGCCCTACCACCATGCTATGGTTTCCTCACGATGTTTTCCTTCACTGAAAACTCAAGTTCATTGTGGGTGAATTCGAACTCATATCCCTCGACGCGCAGTCCGTATACGCTACCACTGAACTATCGTCGCTTGAAAAAAGTTTCAATAAGGTTTGTTGATTCATATTTTTATAATACCGTGAAGCTGTCACCGTGTTCCCACCCTGACATGGGGTCCTTCGAAAGAGGCGTGAAGAGGTATCTAAGCAGGCCGATATGACAGCGGTGACTGACAGTGAATTTTTCGTTCAATGTCAGTCACCGCTGATTTGGATTGTATCAGGTACAACACCAGTCACTATACAGTGCCTTATAAAAAAAAAAAAAATTCACCGAGTTAGTAAAAAAGCAAACTAGTACCTGGCTGAGTTACGTTGACTATAGGCACATATGGGGATAACAAGTTAGTGACTGTCTCTTAGCTTTTCCTATTCTAATACAATATACATCAACTCGATACGGCGATGGAATAACACCGCGTTTTATTACCATAAAAAAGAACTTTTACAGTCGACGACTGATAAATATTGCGCAATACATACCATTGTATTAATTAAAATTATTCACATAGTGACACGTATTAGATTGATATGATGGTGGGTATGATGCAGTATTATGAGTCTATGAAGCGGCCGGTACGTCGTTTTGCAATTAACTAATGGAGACTACATAGGTGGCGCGTAGGGAAAAATTATTATTGAAAATTCATCTCCAATGTTCGATACGAATTATAATTGTTGTGGATAGTCGATAGTTTCTTATAATTTCAGCATGTTTATTAGATTTTTTTTAAATTGTATATAGAAGTAAACTAAGTAGGTTTTATACGAAGATATATGTGATAAATATCATTTGTATTACAGACAATAATTATTTCGATTCCAAGTCATTTGTAGTATATGCTTTGTAACGTTCCAGCCTCGTTTTTTTTAATTCTATATAACCCGAATAGGAATAGCTACGTGGTTAATTAATACGCGGTCGAAGTGGGAATGAGAGGAATACCAGGAAAACCTCTCTATAATCTTCAAAAGATCTTGGCCTGTCTAGAACTGCATTATAAGTCATCGCGAAGAACCGGCAGGAAACTCGACCTGCATCTTTTTTTAGGCCTTATTCTTATCTTTTATATATATGTTACAGTAGTCATTAGCGGATGTACCGAGAGGGGTGTCCGTCCAGACATCTCGATCGCTCGCATATTTATCCACCCGACATCAGCTTTTTGACATCAAAACCCGTTTAACATGGTTCTTGAACCCATTGTCCAGCAATTTAATAATGTGCTTTGGGACTTTATTGTAAAACCTAACACTATTACCTAAAAAACTGTTACTGGTATTACTGAGTCTAAAATATTTTTTTTTTATTAATAAAAAGGCAACAATGAAATACATACTATAGACACATAATTATAGGAAAAAAAATGTAGAATGATAAAAATCGTTGCATTTTTAAGGGCGAAATATTTTAAGTTTACTTGGATGAGAATTAAAAAATGTATATGAAACTTTATTAATAACAGGTGGACGAGAGAGCGAACGAGCTTAGCGCAGGTTAAAGCTTAACCCGTCAGAGGTCAAGGCTACGGGTCTTTGGGACCACTGGCTGCTACAATGACCGCGGTACACTACACGAGGCCATTATGTCACGGACGAGTTTGATAGACAATTTGACAATATCTCAAGCTTTGTTAAAATTGTTTTTTTATTTCATTTTATTATCATTATTTTTCATACTGGTGATATTTTTATGCTTACTAATATCATAAATTCAAACGTGAGTTTGTTTGTTTGTTTGTTACGCTTTCACGCCTAAACCTCTGAATCGATTATGGTGAATTTTGGTATAGAAATAGATAGGTACGTGGAGACGGTGGGTTACTATTTCCAGCGAAAAACTTATTGGAGGTATAAAGAGAGGGATACAATTTGTGTGAAATTTCTTATTGCGTCATCCTAATTCTTTGACAAAATCAATATTAACGCGAGCGAAGCCGCAGGAAAAAGCTAATATAAAATAAACATAAAAGTTTCCCTCATGATTTAAACTTAGTTAATTATTTATATCGAAATTTATATAGACGTGAGTTCGAATGCATCTGTAATGAGCTGCAGCATTCTATGAAGGAAAACATCGTGATGAAACCATAGCATGGTTAACATTGACAGGACTCTCAAGTTGAAAATCTGCAGCCAAATACATGTAGGTGTGTTCCGGTAGTTGCAGTTGCGAGTAAATGCTTCCACTAGGCTGACCGTGTCCACCATCTTGGACCACCTGATCACATTACATCAGGTGAGATTGTGGTCATAACGCTAAACCTATTAAAAAGTAGGACACGATTCTAAATTAAATTTAGTTTACCTTGTAAAAACCACATAAAACAAATCTTTTATTATAGCATCTAATACTAGTAAGTCGCTGTATATATATAGAAGAAATTTTGTGTTTAGATAATTTTTTATGACCTAACTTTTATCTGCGTATTTTTTATGAGACAATTAGACAAGCAGACGCTTTAAAATTTAGTATTAATACATTATAGTAATACATTATAGATAAATATGTATATTGCACGGTAGGCGTAACGATTAACGCAGTTGACTCGTTGCAACGCCGCGCCGAAGTACTGCAGGTTCGAGTCCCGCACGTGACAATTATTTAAAAACTATTTCTGTATTTGATAGAGCAATCATTGAGGTAGGGTTTAGGCTATTTAACATCACGCTACCACCAATAGGAGTAAACCTATATATATAAAAGTTACAAAAACGGGTAATAGTTATTAAATATTTTTTAGTTACACGCGAACTTAGTCGCGGGCACAGCTATACATTTATGTGATTATTTGCATGATCCACAAATTGTTGCCTTTTTTTTCCTAAAACCTAAAGTAATACTACAATCTAACTCTTTCGTACATCCTCGTTCATACAATCATCTTTCACTTATTTCATATAACATTTTAGTTGGTTCACTCGAAGGATTAATTAAAATGCTATGATACACGTCCATATCTAATTTGCTTAAATTAAACCTCTTAATTAACTGAATCCTAATAGTACTATTCTTTACACATTCCATGGGGTCGGTAGATACTTCGTGTCCTTTAATTGTTTTTAAAAAGGTTCTTCACACTTGACATTCGCGAAAATGCCTACATAAGGGTCATAATTAAAAAAAAAACCTACAAATTTAATGCCAACCGTAAAATATATTTGTTAAATCCGAAAAGATTAAAAGTTGCGGTAAGCAACAGCCTTCTGAGATCTCCAAGTTTCTACTAAACATAATGTAGTTAACTTCGTTTAAACTTAATTCGTTGGCGACATCAAACACCTCATTACATCTTCCGCTATAACAGACGCTTCGGAATTCATATATAAAACACTCGTACGTTCTTCTACACTCGATTATTTAATATAAAAAATATTTCTCTGAAACTTTTTTTAGTTTTTATCTACATTTCTCTGGTCCTTTAAACGAGACGTGAAGAAGTATTTATCAGGCTGGCATGGCAGCTGAGACTGACGGAGGACATTTTCCCTTTCGACAGTCGCTACTGTCCCTGGACGGTACTGAGCTTACCATCAGGTGAAGTACGGTCATTCTGCCGAGCCAGGATAAAAAAGAATACTTTTTATAACATTAGATACGTACACTGGCAAACTACCAGCTGTCAATAACAACGGTAATATAGTCTAAGAATAAAAGTTATTACTGTAGGTACTGCAAACAAAATCATTGGTAAAATATATAAATCTAATACCATAAACGAACAACTATTGTATATATACTATATATGTGAATATACAACAACTATTTTTAATATAAATTTCTCGTACTTGGGGACGGCTCTAACAAATTGGATGAAAATTGGTGTTTTTCGTAAAGATGAACTTTTGTAAGTAAATCATATCTAATAAAATGATTAATCTCGTGACTTTTTTATTTAAATAAACTGTTAAATCGTAAATATATATGTATATTGAAGTAGAAAGAAATCGTTATGAATTTAAGGGTTAAATTAGTTACTATTATAAGATAAATTAAACTTTATTTGGATCCTATAACGATGTAATCCGGAAAACAATTGCCGAGTTTGACTTATTTGCATAAAAGTCAAACGAACCCCCTTATCTTTGAAAGCAGGCAGTTTATGAAAACTTAGTCTTATTCCATTCTGATTAGAGGGACCGAGAGCGCCGAGACCCGGGTTTAATTGTATATAATTTTGGGGTTACGGTTGACGCGATGGTATCAATTCAAGCAATTAATATTTTTTTTTAAAGAAAATATCTTACTATTTTGCAAGATCGCTCTCCCGCCGGAAAATATAGGTAACATTTTTTTTTATGTATTAGATTGTAAACGAGGTAGCGTGTCACCTGATGGTAAGTGATCACTGCCGCCCATGGATGCTCACAACACCGGGCCAATCGCAGGTGCGTTGCCGGCCTTCATTGGTGGGATTGGTTCTCAAGTGCAACTGCCGGAACACACCTATTGGTATTCGACGGCTGATTTTCAACTTGAGGGTGGTAGCTAGCCAGGCGGGCATTAGAAAAAGCCATACCATCATGCTATGGTTTCCTCACGATATTTCTCCTTCACCGAAAGCTCAAGCTCATAGTAGGTGTTTTGGTTTCGTACTCACGTCCCATGATGCGGCGTTCAAACACACTACCACTGAACTATCATCGCTTCTCTGATCATCATTACAGCCCTGGTCTCTATGGCTGTCATACTACACGGGATATTAAAAGGCGATGTGATGTATTTGTAGTGTATTTTACGGTGTTTCATACCTCATGAGTGCCACACGCATTTCTCGTAACCTGTCTGATGCATGTCAAATTAAATATTGAGTAATAATACTCAAAAATAAGATTAAGAAGAAAGAACAAATTACTTTCTAGGAATCGGCTCGTGACCACGTGAAACGTCGAGCAATTATTAAGTAAGTCGCGTTTTAGACCCGTTTTTAATTTCTAAATTATAATGCATACAATACGCGAAAGTATAAAAAGTGTCACTTTTTCGAATTCAAGAACCTACGATTTTTAGACGAGATACCCACGTTAGTGTATTTTTTTCAACGCGACAACAAAAACAAAAGTTCACGATAACACTGAATAAGTCACAATATATAGAGGAAAATGCTTGTTCCAGCCATAAGTTAAATGTAATAAGCAGACGACAACAATTTACATTACTTTTTTGCCGCGTTCAAAAATAACTTATATCCTTATAATTAATATAAATTGTACACTTATTTTAGTTAATAGTTATTTGGTTTATATATGGTTCAAATAATAGCACGTAGCAATGATATACCTGTTTTTAAATTAATGAGAAAGTATTTGTTTTTTTTTTACTATATAATTAGATAACTTTACTAAAACTTTAATTTCAGTAAAACATGTTTTTTTTTAATTAATTTATTTTTACGAGATGTGTCTATGAGTATATAAAAGTTTGAAATAAAACAAAAAATGTATAAAAAAAAAATAACGATAAAGATGTGAACCGATTTCGCGTTTTTTTTTTTTTTTGGAAAAGGTTTCTCACGATCTATAAACAAAAACGAAAGTATTAATTAATTCTTTTTGTTGGATATCAAATTGGAATCCATAATGTAGTAGGTATATTGCTTTTTTTCAGTTTTATAATTGCTGTTTGTGACATTCATAGATTATTATAGTTTAGGGATAACAATATGACCTCGGTGTTTATGTCGCATCTATTATTTAATGTATTTGCATCTTTGAAGTTATATTTGTTTACTTTAAAGTTAAGTGATTAAAATCTCGTTTAAGTATAAATCGATAACAAATAGTCGATTAGATATAACTGTACCGAATGCTTGTTTAACAAACTATTCTCTGGTAACAAACATCACCGCACTATGTAGGTATATGTATAAACCAAACGGCACGATAACTTATATTTATATAATAACCACAACAATTTCACTTTCACTTCACTAGATTACGTACCCTCACAAGTGAATTGGCCGTAGTGTTTCCCCGATGACTTGTCACCGCAGACCACGCACTCCACGTTCTGGCCTTTGTCAGTCGCGGAGGATCCGCTCTGCGTCGACGCGGCCTGACTCGCGGGAGTCGAGGGCAGCAGTTCCTCTTCGCGCCAACCACCGCGGAAACCGAGTTCGAGAGGCGGGAGGTCAGGGCCTCTCGGAGGGCAAAGCCCCGGGCCTCCGACCCCGCCGTAGACTAGCGCTCCGTGCGTGATGATGCCGGTTGCGGTCACGATGCGAGAGAACGCGCGGCGCGCTAGTGTGTCAAGGGTCGCGGCTCAGTCGCGACTGAGCTCGGGTCGGGCCAGGGCGCGCCGCTCCGCCATTGGCCCGGTGGCCCACAGGGGCAGGGAGCGAAGGCCCCGCCACCTCGACACCGGCCCCAGAGCACCGCACCGCACCGCCCCGCGCACCGCACCGCCCCGCGGACCCCCGTGGAAATCTTTCAGTGCCTCGGTACTGTCAACAATACCATCATATTCATTTATTTATCATTTTTATTATATTTATTTACTAACTGTTCAAGGTTTCCATTACTCAATAGGATGAACGTATCATTTGTAAATATCACACTTAAATTATAATATATTGTATCTACTTTCATATCGTCATAAACTTTAAAACCAGTTTATGTTGACATATTTTATGAACATAATACCTAAATTTATAAAATATAATCACATTAAAATACAATTTATCAATCAAATAATGTTAGAAAACATTTTATTTTCAAAAGGATGCAAGGCTGATTTATATAGCAGGCTGTGCTTGCCACTTCGTTCGCGTGGAACTGAAATTATTTTATTTCTCACCATCCTTTAAAATATAATAACTGTTAATAGAGTTAACCGATTTAAATTAAACATAGACTAAATGTTACGCGAGGATGCGCTTTATGACTTTCTTAGTGACTTTTTATTATAAACGTTGTACTTTAGCAGTTATGCATGCCCAAAGAAAGAGACATTTATAAAAATTATGTTAAAGTAATTTATTACTTTTTTCACATAAATTTAAAAGTACAGACATGTTAATTTACATTCTTATTATATGTATAGATTTAATCATTTAAAAGCCGTCAACAGTCCGCACAATATCTACTACTTACTTAAATAATTAGGAGTTGCATAATATTGTACAGCTATTTAAAGAGGATTACAGCATTTGATGTATTTAAAATTCATTCTCGTTTATAAAACTTAGTTGAGAGATATCATATATTTCAAGAAACATCATAAATAAGGTCATTTCGTTGAGATTTGTAGACGTATTTTGCTAGCTCGGCTCTCTTTTGTATAGAAAAATTTCTATATCCCGCGTAATTCTTAACAATTTCCTAATTATATGATTCCATAAAAAATAATTCAGCCGTTGTAAATATAAATTTGTCAATTCAATTATTATTTACTTATTTTATTACAGCATTAGAATTGTATAACATTATGCTAAAGAATTTAAAATTGAAACGAGATATTATATATATATATATATATATATATATACTCTTCTTACTTCTTAACCTTTTTAAATTAACTTGACCAGATGGAGTTACTTTTAAATTAATATTTGAATGATTAAACTGGATTCAGTTTAAATATAATACATTCTTTTGATGATCAACTGGAATAAATTGTATAAGAAATCTAACTTAATAGCTAAAGGACTTGTGTACTAATTATATATAAAAGTGCAATAAATAAATAAAGTATAGATTGTGTTTTTTGTTATTTTTATTTGCCTATTCAATACAATAGAATATGTTTAATTTGTGAGCTAAGATATGATTTGTATTGATAATTTTTAAATTTATTTCTGTTGGGTTTGCGGACGGTACATGAAAATCCTACTTTGTATCAACTTTCCCGTTGCCTCCATATTTCTGCGAGGTTGATAGGCACTCTGCCGTCTACTTCATAACTATCTACGCGTTTAGGTGATGAAATACTTTTTGTTATTCCAACGGTCTATGAAGATTTTTGATATTCTTAAAGAAATTCTATATTCTGGTATGCTTATTGGATAAACCTAGTATTTTAAATCATTGTTAGATCAATTAAGTATCTAAGCTTTTAAAATACTATCCTTGTATGTACTATCGTGTACGAATAATTTTAAATTAAATAAATAAGTATATTGCGGCAAATAATTATTATTTTATTTATCTTCTTTTTGATAATTTATAAACATTTTTTTTTAATTTAGCAGTGAAACGAAAAAGAACAAAAATATTATATACAATGGTAATATGGGTATACCAAATACTAGAAATTTTATATTCGAAAAAAAAAAATTCAATATAATGAATTGTACTTACGTAAGTATCTATTACTTATCATATAAATAGAGTTATTTACCATTATTTATAATTAATTGAGTGTATCAATCATAATATGGTCTTGCATCTCGTTCTATCGTTCCGTGATAACGTAGGGACAGTTATTCTGAAACGCGTTACACTTTCGGATTTGGATCAATCTAGATCATTGGTGGGCGGAGCTTGTAGTGGGGCGTGGTCAAAGTAAGGCAGAGGGGGGATGAGGATCTACCGCCACTCCTGCGCACTCGTCAGCGTGACATCCGTTTGGGTTGACGTGTCGCGGTGCGGACGTTTACGATTCGACAGATTTCCCAATTGGAATTCATGCGATTGCTCGATCGAGCGTCAAGTTATTCCGTTGTCTTCAGACGGCAATGTTCGATCGCCGTGTTCTGAGATTTAGTTTAACTTTTTATCCGTCTTATAGAGATTTTCTTACGTTAACCCGTTTTTCTGATAGTTTGTTGATTATTATCTTAATTCACAATCTATATTATTATTAGTCATATTACACAAAGCAAAATTATGTTTCTTTGACTGTGCTAATCTTAGGAACTACCAGTAGGATTCCAAAAAATAATTTTGCATTTGTTAGAGCAATCATATGGGAAAGGTTTAGGCTATTATTAAACATCGCGCTATCACCAATAGGAGCAAAGCTGTATTGAAAAATGTTACAAAAACGGGCAAAAACGATTAAATAAAATTTTAGTTCCAGACGTACAAAGTCGCAGGCACAGCTAATTATATATTCATGTCTTACAAAAATAAAAATAAACACTTATATACACTTGAAAAGTGAAAGTAGCTAACTATACAACATCGTTCAAATCTTTAATTCCATTTCTAAAAATTAAATTCTTGTATATACTATACAATAATTGCCCACTTAATAGTAGGTATATACTTTTAGACACAACAAAATAACCAATAGCATATTTTAAAGTACTACCTATTATTTTATTTTTGAATCAAAACTAAATATATCTTCTCCTTAAGTAGTTTCCAATTTCTAAGTTCCGTCGTCGACAAAATGGAAGATCCAAGACTAGGGTTGTCTCTTATATCAGAAGATATATTATTATATGAATAAAATGTTCTAATTAATAAATATTATGTTAATCTATTTGAATAAATTATATATCTACCAAGTATTGTTAAGTAAGTACCTATGAGTATACTAACTTAGTTGACTAATACGCAGGTATGGTTGCTTTTCCTGATTGGTTTTAAAACGAAGTGACTTGGATTTAAATAATGCACAAGTTTACAGAGTCTGATGAAGGAAAATGCTGTAAATTAACCCATATACACTATCCTTACGAACTCATCTAATCTACAAATTTATGTATTAAACATTGTGTCAACTAACTGGCAATCTGTTCTCACAACCATACTGAAGATCATAGAAAAATTATAATTTTATATTTTTATTAAATAGGGGGCAGACGATTAAGCGTGTCACCTGATTGTAAGTGATTATCGCCGCCCATGGACACCCACAACACTACTTAAAATATAAATACATTTAATTTTCTTATGTGGCAATTAGATATTATTATTTTTTTTATTAGATATTATAATATATATACTAGTCTATTGTCTATACTAATATTATAAAAAGAAAAGATTTGTATATTTGTTTGTAACGAATAAACTCAAAAATACAGGATCTATTTAAAAAAAAATTCATCATTATAATCCGTTTTTTTTTTAATATATTTAAGTTAAGCGTTGTGGCCATAATCTCACCTGATCTTCAGTGACGATACGGCCCATGTCGGTAGACAGGCTAAACCTGTAGAGGGACTGGCTCTCAAGTGCAAATGCTGGAACACATCTATTTGTATTTTGCGGCAGATTTTCAACTTGAGTGGGTGTTTGGGTGGTAGCTAGCCAGATTAGCATTAGAAAAAGCCCTACCACCATGCTATAGTTTCCTCACGATGTTTTCCTTTAACAAAAGCTCAATCTCATTGTGGGTGGATTCGAACTCACATGCCTTGACGCGAAGCCGTACACACTACCACTAAGCTATCATCGCTTTCTCGTATATTAGTCCAGAGTGATGTAGGCTATAAATTAGTTAAATAATTTACAGTTCCAGTGAACCATTCCCAGGCACAACTAGTTATAAATAAACTAACGAACTAGATTATTACATACGTCCTAAAAATAAAGAAAACGTCGAGCGTAAATTACAAACAGCTAATAGGAAATACTGAATTAAAGTTTGGTCGAGCGTATACTTGAGAAGTCGCGACTCACCCCTGGAGGTGAAAGTGCGGGGGTGAAGCGAGGGTGAACGAGGTGAGGGGGTTCGAGGGCGGGTCAGAGGTCGCGCCTCCCGACTCCGCCCAGCACCTACCTTACGTTTCCACACTTTCCACTCTATTCGCTATATATAGTAAATAATTACGCTTCAGGTGTTTCAATATATTTACCGTGTTACGCAAAATCTTTTTTTTTTTTTTTATAGTACACATTAATCGCCATATACATAAGAAACTGAGTATTTATAGTGTTATTGAGAGTCGACGTTAAATGGAAAGAATGAATAATTTTATCATTTTTGTTTTACCAGTAGGCTGAATAAGCTGGAGCCTGGGGCGGCAGATTTTACAGGCGGCAAAATTGGGGTATTTTATGTTTTATTTTTTAGAACTGAAGTGATTAATACTTACACATATACCTAAGCGTTGCTAGATGATATGTTTCACCACTTAAAGTCCAAGTCTTATATCATTTTTTTTCTACAATTTACGTAGTACTATGTGGAATGTAATTGTAGATGTAGATAAAATTTAAATAGCCTACGGGCGGCAAAAGTGTAAATCTGCCACTGAACTGTATGGAAAGCGAGGTAAATTGCTAAAGTTAAGTAATTTCGATGTCTGTGGATTTTATTGTTAAATCAAACACTTTTCAATAAAATGTATTCTGTATGTGTAAAAATCCCTCAAAAATCAAAAAACGGTTAATCTATGTTTTTTTTTTGCTTAAATTTTCGTCGGATAAACCCAGCGGATAATCCTGTGTAATGCGGTAACGATCGGATTAACTGATTTTTTTTATTGGTTACACGTCGGGGTGAATCGTATTTCAAGATAATGTTTACAAAGATATAGCCAAAATTTCATCTGATGTTAAGCGACAATATGGCTCAAGATAGTGGACACGCTAAGCCTAGTGGAAGGTCTGGCTCTCAAGTCTAATCAAGTCAATCAAGTCTAATTGCAGCACACTCATAGATGATACTGGCGGCAGATTTTCAAATTAAGGGTGGTAGCTAACCAGTCGAGCGTTAGCAAAAGACCTACTACCATGAAAACTCAGGTTTCTGGCATTATGAGAGACTGAAAGACATCGTACAGTCTCTTTAGTGGGTATATAACTTTGTCTTATACATAATGAGATCCTCACGCGGTTTTAAGGAATAGACGTGCGTGAATCTATTTTTACCACGAAAAACAACTGTCAGTATGACAACGGTATACTGTCGATATGTACATGCCGACATGACTATATAGATTGAAGCGATAACAGCTCAGTGATAGTGTACGGACTCCGCATCAAGGAACGTGAGACTGAATCCAGCTAAAATGAGCATGAGTTTTCGGTGAAAAAAAAATAGTGAGGAAACCATAACATGGTGGTAGAGCTTTTTCTGATGCCTGTCTAACCACTACCAACCTCAAGTTGAAAATCAAATACCAATAGGTATGGTCCGGCAGTTGCACATGAGAGTCAGTCCCTCAGCAGATTTAGCGTGCTTACCAAGTTGGGCCCTATCGTCACTTAAGATCAGGTGAGATTATGGCTATAACGCTAAACTTTAAATATACAAAAAAAACATAATGACGACACTTTGTCGTTCTAATGTAAAAGAAGTTGGGTATCGTGGCATTGGTATTTCATACTCGTTTTGGTATTAGTGTGATATTAAAAGAGTTGGACGAGCAACAAAGGAATATTTTTCAGATAAATTTTGTTATATGAATATGTCTTTTCTCATTTAAACCATAATTATTACGGTGACAGCAGGTAAATTTTATATGAATAAAAAATTTTAATAGTAATAAAAATACAGACGTTAAGAAAACATTAGCGTATATTTTAATCCTGTTGTTAAGTCTCTAACAAGATAATTAAGAAAATTGCTCATGCAGTACTGTACATGTGATCTAAGTGTAACTTCTTAAAAAAGAAGCAATAAGAGATAACAGAGAAATATAATGTAATAATAATAATTATGCATCTATGTATACATATATGTATGTGTGTATGTATGTAACTCCGTGTAACCAGCTGTCGCCGGCGGTCTTTCCGAACCGTTACAACTTGGGAACCTTCAAGAAGAGAACGTATTCTTTCCCTAAAGGCCGGCAACGTGTTGCAGGTGTTCATGGGCGGCGGTGATCACTTTCCATCAGATGAGCCTTCTGCCCGTTTGCACCCTGTTCAATAAAAAAAAAACTACCTATGGTTCTCTTTCACTCTAACATATCATTCTTCTCTCTCGTGTAACGTGACGTGCCTTGAAATTTCATTCTCAACTCTCATGCAATTATCACTGCTTAAGAAATTTGACTTCGAAGATCATCGCCTCTCGAGTCTCCTTTTCTTCCGAAACTGGGACATTAAAGTCGATATAAATACGTCTCGACAAAGGTGTGGTCACTTGTACATAAATTGAGTACAAATAGTTCACAAAAAGTGCACATTGTCAGCCGGAGTACATCTATCAATCGGCAAGTCAGTCGGGTTTCGATTGAGTCATTACTTCGCGCCACACGGTGTCTGCAGCGAACATTCGGAATTTTGAGTACAGTCGCAGACTAAAGTGTAATGACTAATCTATACTAATATCATAAAGCGGAAGAGTTTGTCTGGTTGTTTGCTAGTTTGAACGCGTTCGTCTTAGAAACTACCAATCGGATTTCAAAAACTTATGAATCAATTATGAGAGAAGGCTTTAGATAGCTCAGTGGCAGTGTATACGGTCTCCGCGTTGAGGAACGTGAGATCGAATCCACCTACAATGAGCTTGAGCTTTCGATGATGGAAAACATAGTGAGGAAACTATAGTATGGTGGTAGGGATTTTTTTAATTCCCGTCTGGCTACCTACCACCCTTAAATGTGTTCCGGCAGTTGCACTTGAGGGCTAGTCTCTTCAATAAGAGCCGGCAACGCAACTGCGAATCCCCCGGCGTTGTGGGTGTCCATGGGTGGCGGTGATCACTTACCGTCAGGTGATACGCCTACTTGTTTGCCTCCTATTTCATAGAAAAGCTTTTTAACATCACTCTAGCGCCAATAGGAACAAAGCTGTATTGAAAAAGTTGCATAAACGGAGAAAAAGTATTAAACAATTTTTAGTTCCTCGCGAACGAAGCCGCTGGCAGAGTTAGTTACGAATAAAATATAACTTCAGTTAAATTGACGGCGTTTGCATAATTAAAAGTGACAATATTTTAAGTACATGTTCTATTATTTGTAAATTTGTGTATCTAATATTAATACGTGAATTTAAAATATTGGTACTTTATTTAATAATACTGCAAATACATGGAAGACTGTGAGATTATTGCATTTAAAATTTGCATGTTAAAGAAATGCCGGCCTAAAATGAATATCCAATATATATTAAAAAATAAAATTAAATTTATAATTCATTTTTCACATTCATACTGTCACTGAGTAGTAGAGAATGTACTAGAGAACGTAGTGAGTAGAGAATAAATTAAAGGCCGGCAACGCAGTTGCGAGCCCTCCGGTGTTGCAGGTGTTCATGGGCGGCGGTGATCACTTTCCATCAGGTGAGCCTCCTGCCCGTTTCCACCCTATTCCATAAAATTTTTTTTGGTAGTTTTCTTAGGATTTCTCCAGACCTGGACATGACAAAAAATTTTCATAGTCATATCTGAAAACTAGACACATGGAGCTACAATTCGCTTTTTTGTTTTTTCTGTACGATCATTTTCCTCGGAGTTACAGCTCGTTGAAAATCACCCAAAAATTTGGATTTTTTTTTATATCCCTTAATTTTTGTGTCTAGTGTATATATATCGCAGAATAATTTTAAAATGTAGTCAACTAATACCTTATTTTAAATTATACTGGCGTTTTATTTACCCAATAACTTAATTACTGTTTCAACATTATATTTTAATTAATTATGATCAATAATAGTTCTATTAGTAGTAAGTAATAGTTCTGTTGTTACGCGTCGCTCATTTTTAAGTGGCGTTTCCAATAATGGATTCCTTTTTCTATATTCACAGATATGTATCTTATAAAATGTGAGAACCGTTGAAATTTTCATTTAATATGCGTTATTATTAGTACCTACAATATAATATAAGAAGACTGAATAAAAACATCCCAACTCGCATAGACAAAAGTAAATATATTCCAAAGTTTTCTTTTGTTTTATTCTATTGTAGAAGTTGTAATAAATATAAGTCTGAAAACTATTATGTAGTTTAATCTAAAACGAAAACAATAATAATAATAAAACCTTAAATATAGTGACAATTTAACACCATCAATTTCTAATTTGATATAATGTTCTAATGAAGCGATGATAGCTCATATACCAATACGTGTGTTCCGGTAGTTGCACTTGAGAGCCAAGTCCCTCTAAAAATAAAGGCCGGCAACGCACCTGCGATTCCTCTGGTGTTGTGGGTGTCCATAGCCGGCGGTGATCATTTACCATCAAGTGACACGCTTGCTCGTTTGCCGGCTATAACATAAAAAATAAATGAAAATTATATATATTATGTGGTAAGAGGAAACCTTTGATGCATTACTCCGGATTACTTCGTTCAATGTTTTTGTATACAAAGTTAATTTTCAATATCACCTTACTCTAGTCTGCAAAAATTTTAAGGAAACATTAATATTATAACTTCCCTGTGTGAGTGTACCACCTAAACATTGCCGAATCCAATCTTAGTACCCGTTTAAGTTAAAATATGCACTGAGAAGTACTGAATAAATCAATCAGTTGGCCATTACAATTTACAGCGAGATCAATTCGGTTGTGCGAGCAAAACGGAACTGGCTCGCCGACGTGCGCTCTAAATCACTCGTTTACATCTTTGTTCGTTTGTTTGTTTTCTTGCTTTATACAGAGGCGTGTTCGTTTGTTTTTCGCCATGTTTCTTGGTACAAACGGATACTATATATAGTACAGTAAAGACGGACAATAACGATTTAAAAATGTTATTCATGTCGAATTTCTAAATTTCTAATCAAGGTATTTTTTGTTTGACTGTCAATTGTTGTTACCCTAAAAGGCTTTGGAACTTCTTCATATTTTGCTGGTGGAACTATTGATCGCGTTCGTGATAACGTTCATTACGTTGCCTTTATTGCGAATTAGTCTAACGCAGAATCTCAAAAATATGTAAGTTATTTAATTCACACACACAGTATTGTTATTAACTTCTGCTTCTGAAGACTGAGCTTCCATACCGTTTATGTCCACCATTGGATCTATTTTTTTACTGGTTCGGCAAAGCACTAAGCAATTCCGCAAAACTCAACGTATAATGGCAAGTAGTATACAGTTTATATGCAACGGTGACAGACGGTGATAGAATATTTCATCGACAGTCATTGATATTATGACGGCCTGCCTAAATGCCTGTTTACGCGTCTATATTGTAGGCAGATCTAAACGGTTGTGTTACGAGATCATTCCATAACATTTGCATGGTGCGGTATACATACAAATTTATGATTTTGTTAGTTCATTACATCATGGGCGACATCGTGATATAATGGGTACATAGAACAGCGTTCTATGTACGTATGGATATGTGTTTAATAGGTCATTAAGATGGTTCAGATCTGTCTTGCATATAAACAAATCGACAATTTCAATTAACTGGTTTTGTTAGCATTTAAACTATGTTTTTTATGGTGTGAGAATGTACCTTTTACGTCTATATTACTTTTAGGTAATTAAGGTTGTCAACTTCATATAGATAATAGTGTATTTTTAATAGAATCAGCTCATAGTGAATCGTTCAAAGTCATACACTGCACAGACTCTTTGTCAGTCTCTTAGTCTTTGAATGACGATTCTATATGAATCAATAATAAAAAAAAAACTTAGTATAGATAGTGAAGCATGTTCGATACCAACTAACCTATTTTCCTTAAGGATGATAAGACTCGAAGCGAGGAGATGAGGGCACGGGTTATCGGTTCTGCCGTCACGCTATGTATACGTGTGTACTATCTGTCTCAATTTTCCTGGTGTTTTTGTACAATAATACATTCATTAATGTTTCGAAATAAAGTATGACACTGCCGATGGTATGACAAACAGCTAACAATGAAAAAGGTTTTTTGTTTATACACTTTTTCTTGCATTAAATATTGATATAGAAATATATATATATATATATATATATATAATTGACTCGCAAAAATGTATGTACGCGCATAACTTCCGTACGACTGTACCAAATTAACTAATTGTTTTTTTTATTGTGTTCGTCATTGCCAGAACAAGGTTTGTATAGAAAAAAACCGAACTGATAGATATGGCCGGTTCTATTAACCCTAACGAATTAAAATTAGAAGCTTGCTTAGAGATGATTATAGGTAATCAAAATGTAAAACAAATAAATGCATATCGGTTAAACCGTTTTAGAGTTTTAGCGAGAATAAGGAACATCGATATGACAACAATAAGCGATGATAGCTCAGTGTGCACGACTTCGCGTCAAGGGACGTGGGTTCGAACCCAAGCACCTACAATGAGCTTGAGCTTTCGGTGAAGGAAAACATCGTGAGGAAATCATAGCATGGTGGTAGGGCTTTTTCTAATGCCTGCCTGGGTAGCTACCACCCTCAAGTTGTAAACCTGCCGCCAAATACTACTAGGTGTGTTCCGGCAGCAGCACTTGAGAGCCAGTTTCTCCACAGGTTTAGCGTGTCTACCAACTTGGGCCGTATCGTCACTTACGATCAGGTGAGATTATGGCCATAACGCTAAACCTTAAGTATAAAAAAAAGAAAGAAAAAAACCTCGATTTTACGTAATACGAAGTTTGACGGGTCAGCTAGTTTTAAAATAATGAACACTTTTCTAAGATATTATAATTGTTATATATATACCATTCCTCGACCGTTTTCTTTTTATTAACGTGGTCCAAATAACCGTGTAAAAACGTCGCTGGTCTTTGGCGACACGGGAGATTGTAGTATCACCGTGGCGCTTTTAGTGGGTAGTTTGACGGCGCTGGTCACCCGATGAGTCGTTACACGTTTCTCCCGCCTTAGTCTGAGTAGTGGTAGTGGGTAGTGGGGTAGTATGACGAGAAGAAATTCGTAATTGGATTCTGTTCACCAAAGAGACATCGCTGTGTATATATGTATGTATATTTAGTTTATTTATTTTGACTACATTTTGCTTATTTAATATGCTATTCGTCATGAGTTATTTATATTAGGTAAGTATATTTATTATTGCGCTCTTAGTTCACCAATTATTTTATTTGCACTACCCACAGTGGTAGTAATTATTTCTTACTACATTACTGCTGGTTAGCTGGAAGAGAATGTTTTATGGCATTAAGCTCGCCAGGGTACATATTTGAAGTGCAGTAAAGAATTCATTCATTCAATCAAGGAAAGGACAAGTAAAACTTGAAATAGTATGAATCAATATTAAATTGCATAAAGTAGTAGATGTACAAAAAATAAAATTGTGGCAACACTTTAGAAAAGTTTAACTGTAACCTGGATAGTTGGAATATCTGGTAGATAATGTATTTTGGCAAATGCGATGAGATATTCGCAATCGTTAGTTGCGGCCGGACGCCCCGGTCACGTCAGCGTTTGATCCAATCCTATTACACGCACGGCCGAGCGCGGTTCCAAAATGGATGCTCGCAATAATAATGAACTATATTGTATATATCTATATCGTACTAGATTTCTCCCCGGTTCCGCACGCGTCTTTATATATTAAATAAAATTTACAGCCTCTGTACATTGCCTTAAAATCAGTTCAATGGTTTTTGACTCAAACCAAGCATACAAATAAAGGAGCAGATGCAATGTGAAGTCAGATCCTGCTCCCTGACCAAATAGGTGATAGAAGAACATCGTGGGGTTTTAGTGGGTATTATCGGCGAGTCTTTCGCCCGTTGAGTCTCACATATCCCTCCCAGCCCATCAGGGAGGGGATGCCTAAAAGCAAGTCCCCGCGATAAAAAAAAGACATACAAAACAAATATAACGATGTTTTTGGCCGGATTGGGGTATATATGTAGAATACAGGATATAGAATAAATCAGAGCGTTATCCAGTACGGCATTCAGTACAGCCGGGTTGGGTAGTCCCGGTCCGTTTGACAAGGCCTTGAAGTGTGGGGTCTCCAAAGCCCATACATGATAAGTCAAACGTTCGGTACCCAACACCTTTACTAGGACAAAAAGCGGACGCCATTCATACCGGTACTGTAAGGTCGGAGCACGGAATCGACAATACACGACCGTACTGGATAACGCTGTGATTTCTCTTAGGTATATCATGTATGAACTCTATATGTACCCCAGTTCAAGGATTATAAGATAATAGTTGATATTTAGCACAGAATTTAAAACAAACAAAAGAAAGTTATTAATGCTTTTTAGTTTAAGTTAGTATGAAAGTAGTTTTAAGTTACTCTTTATAACATCTGCTATGTGCCAGCGAAAGTTCCTTCCAAATTGGTCCCGCCGTTTCAGAGATTAGTCAGAACAAACAGACAGAAAGACAGACACACAAAAGTTTATTCACTGTTTTTTTTTCCAGCATTGATTGCTCTGGTATGCGTTTAGTAAAAATCTGTTATTTTGACATTAAAGACATTTCAATTTTATTTATTTGTAAAGCTCAATTATAAATACTAAATTTAACTAAAGTATCTCATATCCCCTGTCTAAATTAGACATTTCAGACCAAATGAATTTACCTATTTCATATTAATACAGAAACTGTTAAGTTGTCTTATATTATAAAATAGGTTTAATATACCACGTCCGTAAATGAAATAAACAACAAACATAATGAATACCTACTCGATAATGAAGATAGCGCGAAGTAATTATAATTACTAATTAATTAATACAAATTAAAATATGTTGATCATTTCAATAAACAATATATATATAAAATATGTGGGAAAAAGAATTGTTCTGAGTCCGGGTGTTTGTGTTCTTTGCACCCATTAGTGCCTGTAGCCAAGTGGGTTTTCAACAATTGCTAACATGAAGAAATACATTTTTTTTAGTAGTCGTACTTAAGGACAGCTCTTCAAGCTCATCAAGCGATGATAGTTCAGGTGTAGTGTGTAGGAACGTTGCGTCATGGAACGTTAGTTAGAATTCAATCACTTACAATAAGCTTGACCTTTTGGTAAAATAAAACATTGTGAGGAAGCCATAGCATCGTGGTAGGGCTTTTTCTAATGCCCGCCTGGCTATCTACCAGCCTCAAGTTGAAAATCTGCCGCCAAATACTATTAGGTGTGTTCCGGCAGTGGCACTTGAGAGCCAGTTCCTCCTATAAAGGCCGGCAACGCACCTGCGATTGTTCTGTGTTGTGTGCGTCCATGGGTGGTGGTGACCACTTACCATGAGGTGACACGCCTGCTCGTTTACCTGCTATTCCATAAAATAAAATAAAAACACGACAGCAGTGAAACATAACTATACACATTCGCTCCCTTAGTCGCCTCGAGCCGACTTCACCCGAACGAACGTCACACAAAAAGGTTGTGGATCTGAACTTCAAAGCTTCATAATAGGTTTCACTTCAAAACCAATAATGTATGGGATGACATTGAATTTACAACGTCAAAGTCATTTGACATATGTCATACCATGCAACTTGGTTATGGACATGGTGTGATCCCCGCCATAGTAATATATCTAGACGAAGCATGTTCCAAAATCAATTGATTGGTATCCATCCAACAGTCGAGCACGGTGGCAGGAATCTGTACTATTTGAATCACAATAAACACGTCATGTATTTTAATCTGTCATGTTTCAGGATCAGCCAACATATATTCAGTTACCAAGAAACTGGCAGACCGATATCATGTCGACAGAACGTTGATCTTACAGTGGTCACTATTGTTTATGGATTGTACTGTGCCATCACGGACAGTATCGTCATTTTTCAGTGCAACGACAAAAAAAAATTTGAACGTGACACTGGCCATTTGTGATGCGAAACGGATTTAAGAAAAAAAGAGATTCACGAGACAGAATATCCAGGAAATACATAAATGATCTCATAAAAAAATTCTTGTCAAATTTACGAAGCGGTCAGAGGCGCGCAACCGTCGGTCGCGGTCGATCACGTCGGCGTTTACTCTCTGATGCGATTTTACGGAAGGCCGCGTTCGTACGCCGGCCATGTCGACACGGAAACATTTATTAGATAAAAATATATATATATATATAAATAGATTATGCCGGAAGGTCCATTTAGCTTAACGAAACTGTTTAATAATTTAAAAATATGTATTGTACGTACCTATTATAAAAAAGTTTGAAATGGAAAACCTCTTTTATTATTTTCAAGACATCAGGACGTCCACTACTACACATATTCCTTTTTCAAAACTAAACACATAACTAGCCTACGTTACTCGTCTCCAGTGGCTTCCATCAGTTCATGCTGCCCATCGGCCATCAATTATACGAGCTACACACCGTACCCAATGCAGCTTAGATATAGAGATTCTGAGAACTATGTCACAAACCTTGGTCCTTTTTCTTGTTGGAATCTGATTCTATTGTTTAGAAAACTCCGAACTACAACACGCTTTGTTTAGGCCTTGTTATGATGTATTTTCCTATGTAGCTCATAGTTAACGAACAAGTCTCTACAATATATTATTTCATCACTAGAAATATACACTAATCAAAAACATTCTTTTTCGGGGCCAAATCAAGTAACCTACGGGTTTTAACCATATTAATTACAGTCTTTCATTCATACAAAATTTTTAAATATACTCCAGGGTTTTTCTTGTATTTAATTCCGAACCTGGTAGCCAATTTATCCTCAAATACCCACTATTACTTACTTATCGTTCATTATTTTCTTTCTGATAATTTAGTAACTGCTACACTTGTAAGGATTGTAACGTGATATTATATAGCTTATAAATAAATGATCTATAAATTAAAAAAATAGTTTTTGTTCCGTATTTATATTTGTTTCAGTAGTTCCATAGATAAGCGCATTCAAGCAATCATAAAAAGTAATCTCTTCAGCTTTATATATCGTTATATATTTCTCGCCATATCACAATGAACTGAACAATTCTGTATACTCCAACGAATTTAATTTGGAGTTATTCAACAAAACATGCGACACGAGCGGCGTCACCCGCGTCGCTTTGTATGGAGGCGACCAATTGCGCTGAACCCCTGCCTTGATCACTTAATTGACTGGCGAGCGAAAACTTCCCGAAAATCATATCTTCTTTACGTCTCCCTCATATTACACCGTGTACATTGCTTCATAAACTCGCGGCATGTAACTTGCATTACGTTTTTAGCAGGTAATGGTGAATTATGGTAAAGAAAAAGTCGTTATTCAAAAATTCTGTGATACGTGTTTGAAGTGCATCGAAAAGCAGATTCGTCGGCAAGTGATAGGATTGCGCGGGAGTATTTAATACCACTTAATCTGAGCGATTAACCAAGGGATCGCGGCGGAGTGTAATACGCGCGGCTACACCACAAAAACGTATCCGCGTGGATGAAGTTTAGTGAAGTGGCGGAAATTATTGGATTTGGTCGTCGAGCACTTCGCGTAGGCGTCGGGAACGAGATTCGAGTGGCTTGCTAAAAAATAAGAGCCGATATACTTAGGTTGCTTCGTGAAAAGAACTTCGTTCGGATTATAGGGGTGTTCTTTTGAATGCCAATATGTCGTTTTGATTGTTTAGTTATAGTACCTACATAAATTCATTTCTATTTGAGAAGAAATTGATTGTTTATTATTTTTCTTTTGTCTGTCAAATGTTACGTACACACATATTGGTATTTAGCAGTAGATTTTCAACTTGCCGAGGCTAGCTAGCCAGACCACCATGCTATGGTTTCATCATGATATTTTCCTTCACCAAAAGCTCACGCTTATTGTAGGCAAGTCTATTGTTGCGGCGTCTGTACATCATACCAACTGAGCCATAATCGCTTCAAAATGGATTGCAAAATGTATACCCAAATGGAGATTTTGTAACTTACCTTTGTAAAGTTTTTTTTACTCAGCTTGATAATTAATGAATTTACTAATTATCTTTACATGTTAAAATTAACAATATTTACTAAATTAATATTTCAAGAACATGCAACCAAACACCCTGGCAATCGATCATATTTGTCAAAAAACGTACCATTAAGTGATAAATTTAAAAAAAATGTCAACAAATTATCACATACTTGTCTGAGGCGTGCGCAGCCCTTTTGAGCTTTTTTATGATTTCTTCTTATTTTTAAACATTTAACCCTCATCTTACGGCACGTGGTAACTATAGGGTTACGTGTGAGATTGCCTCTATTAACCCCTTAAACTGTCGGATGCTGAGACTTTTTTTTACAGTAAAAATAACCCTTCAAGTAAAAAAAAAAACAATTGGTGTATGATTTTGTTACCTTTTCTTTTAGTTATCATAAATATTTTTTTAAGTAATTTAATTATTATATGCTTGTCGCGAACTGTTTTCTTTATAAACTAATCAAGAATAAATAAAAAAATGGTAAATATAATTATCATTCAAATAAGAATGAAACTTTTCACTTTTTTTTAATACTTTAATAAATAATAATAAACAAATTTATTTGCACTAAAAATATGCTACATGTACTTATTTAGAAAAAAACTAGGCGTAATAATATTCTAGGTCACACAAACAGCGGAGTCTTACCCGGAGTACATATAAAATATGTACCTAGATATGTACTTCTATTTACTGTTAGTTATATACCGGAAATTAATCAAAATCAATGACGTTACAGAACTGAATGATAAAATGAATAAATAGAAAAAAAAACTTATTTATTAGTATTGCAGTATATTTATTTTCACCATCGTAAAAAGTAAAACAACTAAGTTTAACATACCTAACATCTTAATGTCTTAATTAATATTCTATGAAAGTCTAGCTCCTTCATACTTTTATCTGTCATTGTTAGAGAGGAAATATTCATACAAACACTGATTTTTGTACTATTTACAGATTTAGCGTCTTTAGAAAAACTAAACGATTTTTTTTATTTCCACCATATACACAGCACATGCCACCACAATCTCATATCACGTTGAGGGATGATTTGATCTAAAGTATTAAAAAGTTAAGAGAGCAATGGCTCTTAAATGCACCTAAGTCAATACACCTACATTTTGTCGGTGAGAAAAAAAACTTACCATCATATCTATATTAATATTATAAAACAGAAAAGTTTGTCTGTGCGTTTGAACGCGCAAATCTTAAGGATTACCAGTCGGATTTCATAAAAGCCTTTTTGTATTTCATAGAACAATCGTTGAGGAAGACTTTAGGCTATATTAAACGTTAAATACCGCCAATAGGAGAAAACCTGTTTGGAAGAATGTTACTGGTAATTTTTTTTATACATTTTTAGATCCACGCGAACCCTGTCGTGGTTACTGTTAGTGCCTGTTTCATAACGATGTTCCTTCTCATATCGTACGATGCATGTCCGCAATCGCAATAAATGAATTAAACTTAAATTCATGTAGGTTTCTAAGTACACAGTTATTCAAACTGAAAAGTAAAACATTATCGTAAAAAAAAAAATAACAATAACCCAATCAAGTAAGTCATGTTTTTTTCTCCTTGGAATAGAGTGTCAATAATTTTCAATGAGCTTATTTACGAATCCTATGAATTTAAAGTCGAACCGCCTTATCCGTACGTATCTGGGGCGCGATCTGTCAATATTATCACAAAACATTATAGAAAACGAAGGTTAAAAAAAACGGTCTAAAAATATTTAAAAAAACATATACATGAATGCGGCCTAATTTTCGCTCTCAACAAACGTTTTGTGTGTAAGCATCGAGGCGTTAGAGGAATTATTAATTCTTATGTCCTCGGACGTGTCTTTTATTAAAAAAAATAATGTAAGAAGGACCGTTAGCTTTTACGATATTTTTTTTGGTAATTTACGGTATAGAAATTGGGTTACTTAACGGGAGCGGGTCGTGCTATTGTGCGATTCCTTGAGCCACGCAAAAAAATGCACAACAAAAGCTGTTTTTTTTGTATGGAATATATTTTTTTTTTAATTTAATTTGAAAAAATTCTCTCTCATAAAATTATTTGAGTGCATAAGTATTAGGTTATTAATGATTTCCTTAAACTGGTTTAAATTAATGACATAATAATTTATTGATAAAATAAATGTTTTCGATGTAACACCATACTAGTTGATATGCATGTTCACTTTTTTTTTATAATTATATAAATCGTGATGAAACCATATCATGGTGGTAGAAATTTTTCTAATGCTCGACCGGCTAGCTACCACCCTTTTTTATTAACGTGGTGTTTAAAATCCCAGTTTTTACGGATCTCTTCATCGCAACGCGCAAACACATTACCTGGGCTCAGATCGCAGACCTGAGGGGCATGTGGTGACTCACCACAACCAGCGACACTTCAAACTTCCATGTTGCCAGAGACCAGGGACAGCTTTCGCAATTCTTCTAGGGTTAGCTACCACCCTCAAGTTGAAAATATGCCTCCAAATACCTATAGGTGCGTTCCAGAAGCTGCATTTGAGGGCTGGTCTTTCCCTTAAGCTTAGTGTATCCATCTTAGGACATATCGTTACTTAACATGAGGTGAGATTGTTACCATAACCTATTAACTATAAAAAATACTAAAAACTACTATTTTATATTAGAGTGATGGACTAAAACAATTTACTTATTTAATGCTGGTTCCCAACTAAAGTGGTCCCCAAAGCTAAAAATATATTTATCAATAAATTTAAACTTCCAGCTTTTTTATTACCAACTAGCTGTGTTCGCGTGGAACTTAAATTTTATTTCATTATTATCATAAAAAAATGTTATATAGCATATATTTCTCAGAGCCGATGTAGCATTTTAATGGTGAACGAATTTTTGAAATCGGCCCATTAGTTCTTGACTTTATTCGTTACAAACAAAAACACAAAAATACAAATCTTTCCTCTTTATAATATTAGTACATAGAAACCAGGCAAAGTGACTGCACTGCACCCTTTTAAGACAGAGTGACTGACAACTTATATTAACAATTTTTACAGTTGTTGCTTTAAACATACCTATAGGTAATATATTTTCAACTTGAGGATCGTAACTAGCTTAGGCGGACATTTTAAAAATTCCCTTACACTATGCTATTGGTACATCACGATGTTTTCCCGCACCGAAAACTCAGCCTCATTACAGGTATCTGAATTCACGTCCGTTGACAATGTTTACACTAACAGTGCAATTATTGCATCATTTCTTACAAACGAACGTTATCACAGTTACTGTACGTGGAAAAATCGAAAACCCACTCCGGTCGTACACGATTCATACCAAACTGGTCCCCATTCAACGTTCTATTGTGAACAAAGCATAGATACGCGGACACGCTTTTTTCTAACAAACTAGATTCCAACCGTTCGCTACTCAAAGGGTCTGAAAGGTCACGGGTCACTATCGTCTTTTACCAAAAAAGTCGTTACAAGAGAGGACTGGTGACAAAAAAAAACGACTAGTAAAAAAGGGGCGACTTCATGTGATATTGTGAATATTGATGAAGAATGAAATCTGGTTTACGAAATCGCCTACATTATAAGCTTCATTCAAACCGCATGTGTGGTCCCACGGTACTGGTCCACGTGTTCGTATACGCTCCGGAAGGTACCGCTTTGTATAATAACTTGATTTTTATATATTATAGAAATATTATTGCTATATATATAGAAGAGCATGCTTATATTTATTATAGATGTAGTGTAACCTTCCTTTACCATTACCTAAGTTAACGTCAGCCTCAATAAGGCAATATAACGGATAGTCCGTTGATAGTGACTGTATAGAGTTTGGGCAATTTTTTAAACTGCTTCTTAATATCAAATAAAATATACTTAGTAACAACCATTTCAAAAGGCTAACTTGACTGGTCTGTACATAATAGAGTCGACATAAGAAGGGTTAGCACTACGATCTCATCTCGAACAAAGGGCACGCGATATATCACAGAATCCATGCGCACGATTCTTACACCCTTTAGCCCCGCGGTAAAAGGGATAAAAACGGATTGTCCCGAGATAAACGGGGACAATAGGGGCGGAGGTATCTGGAAGGTGGGCTTTATTGATCCCGGCACGCGTTCACGGGTTAACGGTTTGCGAGATCAAGGGTTGGGATGCTGCGCTCAGGCACGCGATGTGTTGATAAACAGGTTTTTCCTTTATTATGTTATTTCTTTGCAATCGAAAGGGTTATGTTTGATTACATATTTATAAGAATGGAAGCTGTGATTCTTCGGTTTTGTATTGTAAGGAAACCAGCAAGTATAATAAATCTATTTTATATATGTATAACAATTGAAGGTAAACATTTGGTTTGAGTTGTATTTCTTTCGCCTTTTACAGTAAAGAAAAACAATGTGACGAAACATGATTTTAATTTTAGCGAATGTATTAAATTACAATTAGCTACATCTAAATTTAATTAGATAAGTTTAATAATGCATTATTGTCATGAAGTTCTGTTGATAGTGGTCGAGAAATTTACAGACACGAAGTATGGATTTATTATTCGGAGGTTCGCACTACGGCATGTAATTTGTATAAATTTAATAATTAGAATTGTTAATAATACCGATTAACGGTGAAGAAAAACATTGTAAGAATACCTAAACACTTCAGAATTGTTTTTGTAGGACTGTTGTATTTTTATGGCATTTGTCTACATAAGGAAGTAATTTTTTTTTGCTGATCACACAAATAATCGACCTGTGCGTGACTCGAACCCATAGCACTTCCCAGCATTTGGAACGAGGCAACCGAGTAACCGCTAGGCCAGCTGTGCAATCCTTCTACCTTTCTGCTTGTTAAGTTTTTCTATATAAGTATAAATGGACCAATTAATCAACGCATGGCATAGATATAGAAATACGAGTCGAGACCAAATTGAGTTAACACCTACGAGACAGATCGATAATCTTGAGGCGCAAAAACCAAACCGTTCATCTCCTACGGGGAACCATAAAAACTGGTTCATTGCAACCATAAAAAAACATCAGAAAAAATGCCGTAAATTTGTCACGGAACTCCGCCCCGACCGACACTGCGTGCAGTTTTTGCGTGGAATTCAAATCCCTTACAGAGGACTTCGAAGAAAATAACCGCATCGACACATATATAGACAAAATATAGACGCTATTCCTGATGATATAGATATCACAGTACAAAATTATAACGACCATAGAGTAATCAACAGTCCATTGGAGGTCATCTCTGTTGCATGTTTTTTTTTTTTTTTTTATAATTAAAGTTTAGCATTATGGCCATAATCTCACCTGATCTTAAGTGACAATACGGCCCAAGTTAGTAGACACGCTAAACCTGTGGAGGAACTGGCTCTCAAGTGCAGCTGCCGGAACACACCTATTGGTATTTGGCGGCAGGTTTACAACTTGAGGGTGGTAGCTACCAAGGCGGGTGTTAGAAAAAGCCCTACCAACATGATATGGTTTCCTCACGATGTTTTCCTTCACCGAAAGCTCAAGCTCATTGTAGGCGCTTGGATTCGAACTTACGTCCCTTGACGCGAAGTCGTAGACACTACCACTGAGCTATCATCGCTTCAAAAATGTTCCTCCTTCTACAACACTCGTAAATGAAAAACCGTAACAAACCAAAAAAGAGTATACAAGACCTACAGACAACTTTACATAGGTTACAGAGACGGGTTGTCCACATAGTGCAAATACAGATAGTACCAAGAACATCGAGCCTATCAAATACGTGAAGACATTGTGCATCTCTGTCGTTGTTTTATGGCATGTATCACGGTGAGTGTTCCCAAGAGTTATTTAATGTTATCCCTTTTTCTCCTTTTCACAATATAATCAGGCGCTCTGGATTTCGGAGTCACAGGTTTACGGTAGCTTCTATTACTATCGGAACATAGAAGTTTGCTGTGTCGTACTTTTGACGAACTGTGGAGCTTTGGAACCACAGTTCATTTAAACAAGTATTAAACAGATGGGAGAGTCTCTCAGCCCGTGTATTCCCTTTACCTTAGAACATCAGGCCCTTTAAGCGAAACGTACAGAAGCATTTACGTAGGCCAGCGTGGCAACTGGCGATGGTTTGAGCTCTCTAGATGATCGCCATGGTTTTTGTATTATACTCTGCTTAACATTAGGTGCAGTGTTGTCACTTTAATAGGTTATCATAAAAAGAAGTCGGGCTTAGATATCTACCACTTCGATTTTTGTAAGTCTCGATGCAGTTAGACACAATCTTCATGGCCCACCAATTTCTAATGATTTTTTTATGTGTTCAGTGTTTAACCCCATTCTCATATCCGGCGACATGTATGGGGTATTTGTAAGGACTTATAACACTTATTGCCGACTATAATGTCACTTTATTTATCATACTAAAAACTTTATGATAATATAACTAATTTTTGAATATATACGAATATAAAAAATTAGATCGAATATGGTACATACACTGTGGTTATCATAAAGTATAATAGACATATAATCCTTACTAAAGATCTTACTAAACATAAAATAGATTACTTCTCTATAGAGTAACGTTCCTGGCAAGAGGTAGGTTGCAAAATATTGCAATGCGTGGATTGTGCTTAAAAAGCTCTTGAAAACCGGATATGGCGACACCCGCGGTCTGAAAATCCTGAACCGACAAATGGTTTATTTAAGTGCAGTGAGAGCGGACATCGTTGCAGCCTCTTTTGTAGATGTGTAAAAGACCAATAGTGAATTGTAACATTATAAATGCGAATGGGTCTGTGTTTATTACTTTTCTAGGCTTTCACATGCTAACTATTCAACCCGTCATCCCGAAACGTTGGATTCACGTTATCAAGGAAACAGAAAAGTACAAATGTAGGTTATCATTCGATCATAAAAAAATATCATATTCGACCGGCGTAATTACTTTAACAGAATCTATGTCAACGCGAACGAAACGCTGAGCCAAAACTGTTGTAAAATATATGGATAACTTAACAATCACTTGTGATTGTAACAAATCTTACTCCGCCCAGTGTCCCCTTACGAAACAATCGTATCAACCGTCATTTGAGCCATTATCGAAGCACCGCACGTACTTACAAACGGTTTTAATACGTGTCATTATATATAATTGTGATCTCTATTGTCTATAATGATTACATATTGCAATAATAATTAGATTCGTATTAACGGGGTCACGATTTGCTTAAAACTTATTATGTGACCGTAGATGTAGTGCAAAGGGTCATTTTGAGTTCAGATAATGCTAAGATTACAGCATATGCCTGTGATATCAATAGTTCGAAGTAAATAGGTGTTAGTATACATTTGCTTATAATGGGAGGGTAATTGTCTCTATTATTGTATAATAGATTCCAACCGGACTAGAAGTGTGCAAGCTGTCCGTGGACTTTGGCCGTAAGGAGCCTTGGTGTTTTTTAGTAGGTATTTGTAACCCGATGAGTCTTGCCACCAGGGCGGGATTTTCCTATACACTAACTAGGCTCTAGGGACTCAAGATAAAGAGGGACCTACATTAAAGTTGCTAACATATAATTTTAATTACCGTTAAAATTATATGTTAACAAATACTCAAAAATATTTTCCCATCAATCAACAGTACAGGGTTGTCACCGCTTTGAATCTCAAATTATTACCCCGTATTCATTACAAACCACTATGAAAACGTTGCCAAAACAATATAACCATTGTGCTTCCTAACAAAAGAGCTCCGTATTAATTTGTAATATATCCCAAAATCTGAAAAAGTTTGAACGTTCGAAAAATAATTTTCGACCTTACTACTTGGACATAAAGTTTTAATGTTCACATGAGATGGTACAGATCAGTTGCAGCGGTAGGCATAATTCTGATATAGAATTGATACTTGAGTGAAATTAATTGCTTATCTATGATCTGTTGGTCGGTTATTATGTCACTCAGTGTGTGGGTTTTAGGGTTGTCGCATGTCAAAAGATATTATTATTCTTAACATACTACACATTATTTATTATAATTTTATTACATGTTTTTAGAATTTAATATGGGTATACTTTTGTTCTTCATAAATTAAATATTTTATGAGGATAAACGTAGTAAGGTACATACTGATAAACGATATGTTGAACATTTCATGGAATAAAATAATATTAAGATTCACCTACGAATAAAGTATTTTTAATATAAATAAAATGAATAATCCACACAGAATTAAGGGTGTAACCATCTTAGTTACGAAAGCCGACTTCAACTGCATAGGGTGCAGCCTGCCGAATAACCGACGAGGCTGGCAACTGTTGGTCCCACATTTGGTTTTGGTCATGACTGTTAACTAAGAAATCCATGATCCGACACAACTTGGTAGTAGGGTTGTTGCCCAACTGGTTAGCTCCACTCTCCGGTTTAGACTGCCGCAAAATAAAGATTCGCTATGAGCCTTTGTGTTCCGGCATAGTGAACGCGAACCAGCCCTTTCTATCAAGGTCATCAACATCGTTGTCATACTTCTGGTGTTGCGGCTTTACATAGGCGAACGTAACCATTTACCATCAGATCGGCCGTCTGACTATTTTCGATCCATTATCATAAAAAAAAAACAGACAAAAAAACGACTAGATTATAAAAAAATGTGCAAAAATAAGTTACGCTAAGTCATAAACTCAAAACGCATATAATTAAATTGTAAAATATTTATGTATACATAATAAAATTAAAATAAGTAAATAAAACATAATCAGAAAATGAGAAATAGAGTATTTTCTTTGATAAACCGCTGTGAATATTCATGGTGTATTGAACAGTTCAACCCTAATCATGCTCGGGGGTGTAATATACCCTTGCATTGTGTCAGCCGGGTTATCAGTAACATCTAGACTTCACCGACTGTAATCAAAGAGCGCACCCTAACGCAAGTGGATGGGATATTTTCACCCATTGTGCGGTTTCATATTCAATAACTAATACGTAGGGCTGTTCTTGGTATTTCTGCATGAACACCACCCTCATTATGTATATCAAGGGCCGGGTGAAATATAATAAAAAACTTTTTTTTTAGTTTAACCTAAGCTTGGGTAAACCAGCACAGAGCTATAGATAATGAAATGGATTTAATTAGGTGTTTAATTAATGTTGTTCATAACAAAATAAACATCAACAAGGCAATATAATTAAAAAATATTCGGTGTAATATTTTGTGTAATTGTAACATAATCGTGTAGGAACCAGTTACCAATAAATACAAAGTTGAAAAAGGATATGACAACTCTTTTTTTAAAATAATAAATGGTTTAATTTTTATCGTAATATAAAGTTTGCATCAGACGAAACAAAGAGCCTCGAATAGTTTGCCATTATCGTGTCAAGTTTAGGCGAATGAACAACAGTAAAAACAAATTTAATGTTCTTACTAAATCATATATATTTAAATTAAATCAATAAAGTACGAACAACTTTCGGACGTTAATTTATAAAACGTATTTCTATTCCACCCTAACAATGTTATTTACACGTCCGCTCATAATCCGGATCAGCGACGAAAACTGTACAAATAATAAAATAAATCTGTCGTCCAGCAGAAATCGTAAAAGTAATACCAAATTTAAATTCAGTCGTCATGGGAAACGTCATCGAATTCACGGTACAACTAATAAGGGATCTCAAATAGAACTGTCTCAACGGCCGAGACACACTACATTTGCGATTCGTGACGCGATAAATCGATACCGAAAGTGACATATGTTTTGAATACCGAACGTCATCTTATTTTTTTTTTGACAACTTTTTTTGTAACAATCGCATAGACGAGGGGGCAAAGGCAATTATATTTTGCGCGGGTAAAAGGTAAGTTTGTACAGCAAGGAGGTCGGACAATGCACCGGCCACCGTGCAGCTTTACGGCGGTCGTGTGTGTCTTTATTGTGAGCCGACGTTGATATTCCGCTTTGAAAATAGAACTCGTCCGATCGTTATCATTTAAACTGAGGTAAGTTTAGGCGGAGCTTCTGTCGGCTCTTTTTGCGGGAAACTTTGAAATGACCAGCTCAGGCGACCGCTATATCATAATTTACTTTAAGATCCTTTGTTATTAACTCATATTTTTGAATCGGACATTACTTGTTTTAGTAGAAAAACTACTTGGTTTTGAGGTAATATCAGAACGTGAATTTGAGGTAATCACAAAAGTTGTTGAGTTTAATAAAAAGAAAAATATTAAAAGGAGACACTTAAAATATGACTTCAAGTATTCATAAACCTAACAAACTATCGTTACATTTAGGTATATTTAGTTAGCTGTGTCCGTGACCTCGCTAACATGGAACTAAAATTTTATTTTAACATTTTTGCCCATTTCTATACTTTCTCCAATATATCTTGCTTCCATTGATGGTAGCACGATAATAAATAGCATAAAGCCTTTCTCAATGATTTCCCTATCGAACACATAAATACTTTTTGTAATTTTTTTTTTTTTTTTTTTTTCGAACTGACATACGCTGTTAGCCCCAGGGGCTTTGACAGCTTCACCGAACTTTTTGGGGCAAGTGCTGAAGGCACTCAGCCTCGAGGCAGCGGGCACGAGGGTCGGCTAAACGGCCGAACCTCGGCTTGGGTTGCTGCCGGTAAGTGAAAAATATTCACGATCCTGACTAACCAACAGGTCTTGTCTTACAAATTTAGTGATCCTAACAACGACCTTATTAGGTAAGCAGCTCAGGGCCGCGAGGGTAGTCCCTTACAGAACCGTGTACTTAACGTGTGAGTGTGCACGAATGTAATGCGGTGTCATGGTGTACTCTCAGTGATGTAGAGTGTCACTGTATCGCGCGAGCAGAGTCACTCGAGGGCTCCTACCCGGAGGATCGAACCAAGGCTCAGGCGTCTGCGGAGGGAGGCCGCGGCGGGTGTGCGGGAGCGAAATTATCCGCTCGGCCTCGACGGCGAGGACGGCGGTTGCGCGGGCGTGTGCGCGGACACGAGCGATTGCTGGAGACAGCAGGCAGAAGCGCGTTTAATCTCGTTATTTTATCGACGGGGTCGGAGAAGCAATTGCGTGGCCGGCGCGCAAAACCTTTAGCGTGCGGATTGGAAGTATAGCTAACTGCGTGTACTATTTTGGGGTTAGGATGAAGTTCGGCATTTTCAAAAAAATTCTTTGTAAGGTGTTTAATATATGCATACATGGACGGAAGTTCCATATCTTTATGGAGATCTACATTACGGACATAGAACGGGGCTTGGACGGCTATGCGCATGAATCTGTTTTGCAACACTTGCAGTTTGCGAAGGGTGGTTCGCGAAGCGTGAGCGAATACGGGACAGCTATATGTAAGTATGGGACGGATACATACTTTGTATATTATGAGCTTATGCCTGAGTAACATTTTGCTCTTGGAGGAAGTTAGATTGCGTAGTAGAACCATAGCCCGGGAGGCTTTTTTCTGTACGTCATCTATATGTTTGTTAAAGGTAAGGTGCCTGTCTAATACTACACCAAGGTATTTAGTTTGGTTAGTCCAAGGGATATTGACGCCGAAAAGGTGTAATGTTTTTTTTATGTTCTTTCTCGCGTGAGGATCGAACATGATAGCCGCACTTTTTTCTGGGTTAATTCCTATGCGCCACTTAAGACACCAGGACCCGAAATTAGAGACGGCTCTTTGGACGCGGTAGTATACGTGAATCCTATTCCTGCCCGAGCTGAAGATAACTGTGTCGTCTGCGTAGGACCCTACTGCGACGTCGGGGAATTCGGGTATATCGCTAACGAACAAATTGAACAGGCAAGGCGCTAGTATGGAGCCTTGTGGAACTCCTGAACGTATTGGATGAGGTGAGGATAGAGCTCCGTCCGCTTTGTAGCAGAAGGAGCGGTCCGATAAGTAAGCAAGGATTATGCGGACTAGTCTGTCCGGAACTTGAAAGTGATTGAGTTTATATATGAGGCCTTCGTGCCAGACCTTATCGAATGCTTTGGCTATGTCGAAAAATACAGCAAGCGTGCGCCTTGGACGGCGTAGCTCCGTGAAATTGGAGAGAATATGCTCCGTGAGGCGGAGCACTTGGTGAGTGCACGAGTGCTTCGGTCGAAAGCCGAATTGTTCGTGTGGTAAAAGACATTTGTCTGAGACAGTTGATTGAAGTCGGTTCAGAAGGAGTCGCTCGTATATCTTACCAATCGTATTGAGGAGGCTTATCGGGCGGTAGCTTTCCGGAAGAGATGCCTTTTTTCCGGGTTTACGGATACCTACTACCGTTGCCTTTTTCCAAGCAGTTGGAAAGTGGCAGTGAGTTATGGCCGCATTAAAGATGCAGACTAGAAGGGCTATGAGTTTATCAGGGAGAAGTTTAAGGACTTCGTTCCTAATCCCGTCAGGACCGGGGGCTTTCCTTGGCTTAAGGGCTTTTATGATCGCGAAGACTTCGTCAGTTGTAACCGGGTCTAAGTTTTCGATCGGGGGGGTCTCTCTTATTGCTTGTATTGTTTGATCGACCCTCCCGACGTGTTCGGGATCTCTGGTATGATATTCATAGGGATTGGGAGAACACTGTTGTTCGAGAGTAGCAGCGAGATACTCTGCCTTATCTATACTTTCGAAGGCGGGCGAATTGCCGGGGCTTCTATCTAACGGGGGCATCGCGGACGAATAGCTGCTCTTCTGTTTACGAACGAGATCCCAGAAGGCGAGATGAGATGGTTTGATTTCCGCTAAAAGGCTGTCCCATCTTTGACCACGGAGTTCAGAGATACGAGATTTAACTGATCTTTGTAGGTTACGTAGCCTTATGCGATTTTCCTCCGTCGGATAGGAATCGTGCGCGCGTGTTGCCGCGTTTTTCTCCGTGATCAATCTTCGAATGTCATCAGGGAGTATGAAACGGCGATCGTTTACCGCCCTTACCTCTTTCGAGGTTACCCTGATGGCATTCTGGAGGTGACCGACTAAAGATTCAACTGCCAGATCAGCATCGGCCACAGACTTTATCTCGTTGGGGATCCTATCTAAGTGAGATGAGGCGAGGTTATTAAAGAGATACTGTCTGAGCTTTAGATAGTCAGCTACTTTGACTGAACCGGGAGTGTGGTCACCCGGGTGACCGAGTTGCAGAACTACTGGCCGGTGGTCGGAGTCTAGTTCATGTACGACTTCGATTTGCCGTACCTGAAGCGCGACCCCTTTTAATATGGCTACGTCTAATACTCAGGGGCGGCAGTTAGCTTGGTAATGAGTTGGCTCTAAGGGAGCAATCACGTCGAAGTTAAGCGCATTTTCTAACAAATAAAGTATCCTGCCATTAGCGGTGGTACGCGGGTTGTTATATTGAATATGCCCGCTATTTAGATCACCGGCCACTATAACCGAATCGCCGAGCGCGAATAGTGCCTCCAGATCCGACTGAAGGAGAGTTTTATTGGGCGAGAGGTACGCGGAAACAATAAGAATAGTAGGATGACCGGTCATGCCCACTCTGCACACCGACACTTCTAAGTTGGTGAGTTCGGGAGGATCTATTGGCATGCAATATAGTGAGTTTCTATAGTATATGAGCGTGCCGCCGCCTCTTACACCGGTACGATCATTTCTTACTATTTTGTAGTTAGCAATCGCGGGATTTCGAACGCTCGGTTTAAGAAGTGTCTCTTGTATGAGAAACACGTCTATTTGCCGCTCCTTAAGGAAGCTAGCTACTAAGTCGCGTTGAGGTTTTAAATTACGCGCGTTAAAAAAGGATAAAGAAAGTCCACGGGGTCTAATTCTATCCTCCATTGCAAACTAATTACGGGGAAGCGCGAATGAGGCGTTGCATGGACCGCGCAATGTCTGGGAAGGCTATAATGGCATTGAGGCGGTCGAAGTCGCGACTCGAGCTAATCATATCGTCAAACGCGATGAGGTCGTCGACAAGGTGTTCTTTGAGAAGGCCTGCGAGCCAATCGAGGCCATGGAAGGCGGATGACGACGCGGACGTGGTGGAATTTTGCAGGTATTGGTTTCGCAGGTTGCGGTTTAATGGCCCACGCAGTGGTTGAGGCTTGTGCGGATGTATGCGCAGCAGTAACACGCGCAGGACCTGGGAGGCTCGGGAAGGCTTGGTTAGAAATAAGCGGTGGTGGAGCGGGACGTGCTGCCGCGGTGTACGTTGAGGGCGCTCGATGAGGGCCGCGAGCGTGTCTCATGCGTGGGGTACGTTCACAGCCGCGATAATTCGCAGGGTGCCCGGCCTTGCCGCATAAGACGCAACTAGGAGGTTCGACTGCTTCGGGCATGCGTGGGCACTCCCTAGTGGAGTGATCACCTAGACATTTGACGCATCGGGGCCTTATGTGGCAGTTCCTAGCGGAATGACCGTATGCCTGGCAGTTGTGGCACTGAGTCGGGGCGTGTTTTTTATGTGGGATCTCGACTGTGACACCGGAGAGACCGCAGACTGAGGTGAGCGAGAATATTTCTTTACCTTCCCGGGTGCGATCAAGGACAACAAGAACCATATCGTAATTTTGTTTAGTGAAGGTATGGTACATACGATGTACTTCACGGACAGGGAAGTTCTGTTCTTTGATAGACGCGAATACCTCTTCGACGGGTATTTCCTTTGGGACGCGTCTCAGAACTACGCGCAGAAGGCGTTCTTCCTCTAGAGTGTAGGTGTAGAATTCGTGTTTGCCTCCTCTGAGGAAGGCAGTAAGATTTTTGTAGTCCTCTATTGTTGGGACTTTTACTTGAATCCCTGAAGGGGTACTCAAAGCGCTGGTATAGCGTATTTTTTGTGTGTTTAGCTGAGTAGAGATGTTCAGCCACTTGGTTTTATCTTTGATCGTAACCGGGGGAGGTGCACGAATTTTGGGTTGCGCGTGTACAGCTGGTGTTGCAGAAATTGCGGAGCTTGAGGGAGTTGCAGATAGCTGAGGCACGCGAGAGTTATTAGCGCGCCTGGCTTTAGAGGCAGCAGTTTCAACTGTGTCGGGTGATAGCACCCGCTTGTTTTTAGGTTTCGTCCTGGTAACGACTGTGAAGCCAGTTTCGGGATTAGCCTCTGAATCTATGGCTTCCATTTCGGTCTCTGTTTCAGGGGTTGACTCACACAAGAGCGGCGAGAAGGAATTCGCCGTGGGAATTGGACGGGACATGTAGGAAATCATCTCTGCAAATGGTTGAGATGCAGGTGAAGGGGTAGGAATCGCTGAAGGCGACTGGGTGTGCGAGGAACAGTTCGCGGGAGCGTCGGATACTTGTGCCTGGCGAGTGACAGGCGAGCGGGAACGGGAGCGCGTACGTGGAGGTGACGGTGGAGATGCTGGGCGGCGTGCCGGTGCGGTCGCCGTGGCTGCGGGAGTGCGGATGGGTAGGGAAGTGGTTGCGGCTGGGGTTGGTGGGCGGTGCGCCGGCGCGTTTGCTCCGGCGGGTGGAGCGCGAACATATTGTGCGTGTGGGTGTTGGTGGGTTTGAGTGGAGAGGAATTTCTGGAACAGGTCCGGCTGTTCCTTTTCGATGAAAGCGCGTAACCTATTGAGCAGTAGCTCGCTACGATGCGCCATATCGGGTAGCGGGCTTGGGGTGGGTAAGGTTATTAGGAAGTAGCCGATGTAAAAATAAAACCTCCCTGCCGGAAGGGCAGGGGGGTGCGGCTAGCAAAAACTATCCCGAGTTCGGCGAAATAACATTTAAATACTATCTACTGCACGTGCAAATTTGGAAAGAGAAAAGAAATAAAAAACAATATCTGAAGTCTGGCCTGTAATAAAAGGCTTAAGGTAAAATAAGTTTTACCTTTGTTGGCAGCCGGTGACCGGCGTACTTACAGTGGCGGTACTTTAATCACTGAACTAATTCACAATAACAAAAAGCAATACTTGGAATTCACAATAAAAACTAAGAGAATTTTCACAATGTAAACTTGACACGATAACCAAACAATAGATTAAGATTAACAAGAACTAATTATCTGTAGCACGAACTGGCAACAATAGACGGATTATTGCCGACGAGACGTAATACAAAGGAACAATAGGCGGCGCGGCAAGGCGCAGCAATCGATTTCGAAAACTATCAGCGAGAGCTCACGGATACGTCCGTTCGCGACCGCGGTTGGAATCGAACTCCACTTTTTGTAATCCGACTGGTCATTTCTATGATAAGTGCATTCAAATGAACAAACTCTTCCGCTTTGTAATATTCATATAGATAAGTACTATTTTTAATCTGTGCATTTCGTAGAATTATTTATAAACTATGTTCTTATTAGCATTACGTATAATAAATAGAGTTATAAAGTAATCCAAATAGACACTACGACACAAAAAATACTCCAGTGCTGGAATAATATCGATTAAAAAAAATTATGTCAGCCGTTGCAAAAAAAAAAATCGCCTTGACCCTAAAATTACATGGGCGTGAGATGCATCCTAAAAATCTTCTTAGTGGCCACTATTTTGTTATCAACAAAGCGTGAGCAAATTTGTATAACACTCTCACACTGAGTGGATGAGAAAACATATCGCCCGAATTTGTTATAAAAAAAAACCTTTTGTCCAATCGATTATTTTGGTCAAAGAATCGTAAAGAAACGGTACACATTTGTGATTTTTTTCTATTTTATTTTATCGAAGTTATTATTAACTCAATTATTCGACCAATAGGTAGACTAGTTGGTGTGTATAAAAATTGATTTTGACTTATCGAGTGACAATATGTAAGAGAATTCAATCATAATGATTATTAAAAAATTGAAGATTTATTAAAAATATATATGTGTAAAAACTATTTCCAACTTTATTATTTTATACATATATTTTATTAATTATATTATATATTAAAAGTGATGATAGCTCAGTGGTAGTGTCTACGACTTTGCGTCAAGGGACGTGAGTGATCCAACCACCTACAATGAGTTTGAGCTTTCGGTGAAAGAAAATATCGTGAGGAAACTTCAGCATGGAGGTATGGTTTTTACTAATCCCCTCCTGGCTAGCAACCACATTTAAGTTGAAAATCTGCCGCCAAATACCAATAGGTGTGTTCCGGAAGCTGCACTTGAGAGCCAGTCCCTCCAGAGGTTTAGCGTGTCGACCAACTTGGACCGTATCGTCACTTCAGATCAGGTGAGATTGTGACCTTAACGCTAAACCTTAACTATAAAAAAAATTCCATTGTTATAACAAAGTTCAACAATGGTTACTAATAACAAAGATAATAGGTTTACACCTGAAATATTCTTTCTTTACTTAATTACTTGTAGACTAACAGCCACCAGCCCGCTGCGTAGGCTTGCAAAATACGTACCAAAAATAAAATAACAAAGGGACAATGAAACTGAAAAACTAATTATCCTAGAATCATCTCCAAACGATTGAAACTGTATTTTCTTTATATGTATATAGATAGCCGTAAACTTGAAGCTGTGGAATAGTTTCCCCGCTCGTCTATTACCTTCCTCCAATAACATCGGGTCCTTCAAGCGAAACGTAAAGAAGCATTCGGAATGACAGTGACGACTGGCGATGGATTGAGGTTCCATCAATGGTCTCCACTATTTTTCGATTGTATTGTGCTTAATGTCAGGTATAGCCCCGTCACTTAGTCAAGCTATCATAAAAATATGTATATTATAGTTACATCCGTATTCATGAATATCATTTAATAATTTTTATATTAACATAAAAAATATGTTAACCTCAACTGGAAGGAGGAAGTTTTAAGGGCAAATATTATGATATTACATCAATAACCTACCCCTATCCATCAAGGAGGACGGCAGAGGGAGACTATTGACACAAAATTTACGAGATTAATATTTACAAAGTGAGGGATCCTCTAAAACCTTGCTGTACTTATGAATATATATTACATTCTTATTAAATTATAGCTTATTCAATGCTTGACCATAATCTAGCTTGATGTTAAGCGTCTATAGTTATCTACTTACTTCAAGACCGCGGTTTCTCCCGTTCCATTCGCTTGCAAGCATAACAATCGTATTCACAAGCAATACAATTTTAAATCGACGCGAAGATAGCTCTGCTGGTAATGTGTACGGACGTCGCGTCAATGAACGTTATAGACGGTGATAAGTTACTTTTTCTTGCGAGAAACTTATCACAAGTGTAGGTAATGAGATAAATAAGTATTGTAAAAAACTTTTTATTTCGTTGTCCGGTTTGATAAAATCAATATTAACGTGAGCAAAGCAGCGGGTAAAAGCTTGTAGAAAATATAGAGAAAAATAAAATAAAAACAAGAAACTTTTTAGTGGTCATTCCTGGTGGTTTGCACAGGTGAGTCCCATATACCATCTACGTATCCTGCTTAGAGAAACACGGCTGGCAACCATAAATGCCTACCAGCCTAACATTGAAAGTGGGAATAAGCTTACTACCTCACCATCAATCACGTATTATTATGATATCGCGTTCTATCCCGTGCACCAACTATCGCACAAGTTAAGGAACAATAACCGAAAATATAATCAATATTATGTAGGTACAGTACTATCGTCGAAAGTCCGTAGGAATAATCCCCGGTGGCCGCGTAATCTCTAGCCGCGGAGTCCCCTGCCTGTCCCCTTTGCGGAAGATTCCCGGTTCTCACGGCTTCCGTATAATTTTGCTATAAATAAAATTGCACTGTAAAATTTCTCGGACATTCGGCGAGACGCTAAAGAGTGTTTTGTGCGGAGTACGCTTCTCTTTTTTTTGTATATACTTTTATTACCACTGTTTTATATAAATTTGTTTTGAACGTTCAACATTTGTAGTGTAAGAAATAAGAACAGATTACTATATATACACCAGTTTAACATGGTTGTTTTTAACAACAAAATATTATTACATAAATAAAATATTCATTTAAATTCCTAGAGATTCCCTTACGCTGACTATTTTATAGCTGGTTATGCTGACATCTATTTAATCATATATTTATATACTAATGTTGAACATTTTGAAAGGGCTACCAGTAGAATTTATAAAATCCATCCTTCATCCTTATAATTTTAAATACTGAAATTGAAATCTTCATAAAATTAAGTTTTGTATATGAAACACACACAGTATTTTCTTTAATCGTATTGTCTCGTACTAGTAATCAAATAAACCAAATGAATAATTTGTTTCATCATTTCAATAGTAATTAGTTAATAACATAGCGAAATTGAATCTTATTTATGGTTATATTAAAGTAATTATAAGTTTTAAAAAAATCCAAAATGGTAGAAAACAAGATGGCGCATCTCATAGTAAATGGTTAATGTTGTCTATGGACAGGCACAAAACCACGAGTGTTACAGCCATGTTGCTAACCGCGTATTTGAATAATGTTTTATATATAAATAATGACTTGTTATTACTTAATAAATGAAAAATTACCTATTAAAAACATGCATTAACCAACTATGCATTAACAACCTATTAAAAAAAAGCAAATATATAAAAGAGTTATACAGAAGCCGTCGCCATACAAATAACCTACGCAGTCCATTCCGATAGTAATCGGGAATGGGAGCTAGCCGAGGGGCACGCGATGTAAAAATTCTTGTACGACGTACATGTATTGTTTCTCCTAGCTCTTCTATTTTTTCATCATCCTTAGGATATATATCTCCTATGATTTTCAAATTCTAATCATATTATCAGCTATGTTCTTCATAGAAAATTATGTAAAGCTTAATACAAATTTTACAACAAAATTCTTCATTTAGTGACATTCGTTAATATTATGTTCGATGCATTATGACAACTTGTCATTTATTTTTTTTCTTGAGAAATTCTATCTATGTCAACTAAGATGTGATTTTGATTTATATGGAGAGAAATATTTTAATATCATAAATAAACTGCATATATATTAAACACATCCTTTTTATCATTATTATTATTATAAATGTGAAAGAAAGTGAGTTTGTTTGTTTGTGACACTTTCACGCCTTAACCGCTGAATCGTTTAAGATGAATTTTGGCATAGAGATAGATGGGGGCTTGAAAATGGTGATACACTACTTTTACTCGAGGAAAACTTTTGGAAATGGGGTAAAGAAAGGGATAAACTTTGTATTAATATTTTTATAGTGTCATCCGATTTGTTTGACAAAATCAATATTAACGCGAGCGAAGCCGCGAGTAAAAGCTAGTGTTAAATAATTAACACTCAGCAATTAAATTTTAGGGCAATCTTTAAATTAGCCTAACGGGTGGATCCTGTAATTTTCGTAACGGATTCTCGATACATTAATAATAAATTTAGTTTCACGCGAGTAAAGTCACGGGTAAAGGCTTGTTTTCTATATCTACGATTTACGAACCACATGGGAAGATCAATGTCTAATCCGTCACATAAAAACAAACGACCTCTCTCGAACGCCGTCGACCAACAAAAAATCACCATAAGATCGCCATAGGATCGCTTACCAAAATCCTGAGGCAGTAAATATGGCATATTTTAACATCACGCCGAGGTGATAGGAGGCCGACGTGTTAGGGTTGAACTAACCCTTTGCTAGTTAGGTTTAGAGGGATTCTTTTCCATTGTTCGACACGACACGACTGTTTGGGTAAACAATATTAATTGAAGTCTTTTAGTGTATAATAATAGTTTATTACTTGCGCCCGAGTATTCGTTTACGTTTTTTTAATAGTTTATTTATATATTTAGGTTCAGCGTTATGGTCATAATCTCACGTGATTTTAATTGACGATGTGGCCCAAGATGGTGGACACGCTCAGCTTAGTGAAAGGACTGGCTCTCAAGTGCAACCGCCGGAACACACCTGTAGGTATTTGGCACAGATTTTCAACTTGAGGGTGGTAGCTAGACAGTCGGACATTAGAAAAAGCCCTACCAACATGTATCCACATGAACATAGATTAAATTGCGTACAATTTTAAGTTCTTTTAAGTTTGTGGATATTTTATTATTATGCTAACTATAACTGTAATAAATAAAAAGATAAATAAAAAATAAATACATAGACTTGTCATTCTCCTGTAGAAGTTCAATCACATTGTTATATTATCCTAGTCTTTATCCGCGGCTCCGCTCCTGTTAATATTTATTTTGTCAACCAATTCTGGTTGTCGATTATTACAGAAATAATATTTCTATCAAATGTTATTAAATTATTCATTTCAGTATGTTGGTCAATACTGGTAAATATGAACTTCCACAAAAATAGAAATTATAAACAATTGTTCTCCAAAAATTTTGAAACAAATCGGATGTCGCAATAAAAATCTTCATACAAAGTTTATCACTCTCACTACTTCACTTGTTTTTCGCGGAAAAAAGGACCTTATCACCGTCTTTACATTCTCATCTATTTCTATACCAAAATTAATTATAATCCATACATGGATTTAGGTTTGCAACCCTAACGATCCAACAAAATCACTTTTGCATTTATAATAATAATAAAAAATAAAAATAAAAAAAAATCTGCTGGAATTAGACTAATTATTTAAATTATATCAAATGACATTTTCAAATCTGCCATCTGTTGGTAGCTAGCCAGGCGGGCATTAGAAAAAGCCCTACCACCATATTATAGATTCATCACGATGTTTTCCTTCACCGAATGCTCCACCTCATTATAGTTGGATTCGAACTCACGTCGGTCGTCACTTGACGCAGTGTTCATGCACACTACCAACTGTTCTATCATCGCTTCAATCGCTATCACAGCTGTTATCTTCTTCCACTCTACTCTATCAGCTGTCATCTTACCATTCATAACGTTTATACACATATTATTTGCCACACAGTCTATCCGTGTCTTTCTCGGTGTTACTCCTCTCCTACATCCCTCAACCTTCATACTTAACCATCTTCTAGTTATATGGCTTGCATCTCTTCTGATTACATACTGATATCACGCCAATTGATTATTCCTCAACTTCTCTAACCAACGGCCAACTATACAATCTTTATAATGGAAACAATAGAACGGCTGACTGATTTCCACCCTTAACAGAGCCTCGTAAAATTTTATCACATCGCCTAGCTTCCCGAGTAAATCCAACAGAAGACCCTTAAAATATGTCAGCGTATTCCTTTTTTTTTCTTATGCACATATATTTTTACGTATTCACAGCTACTTATTGTATTTACATTCTATTTATTAATATTTATAAAAACGTACATTCGTTTAAAGTTGTAATTTTAGTTACGTATATCAAGTAATATATGACAACAAACTGACCGCTAAAAGTACTTAAAAGGTCGATCACATTACCTCTTTGTGTGGCTATATGTATTATGTGACCGGTACTAATAATATAAATATTATAAAAAAAACTGATTCGGATAGTGTTAAAATGTTGTTTAACGTAGCAGATTTACGTCATCAGTGACTCTCTTGATTAACAATATATAGGATACGATACAATGGAGTTAATATGTTAAAATAAATAAAACATTAAGTAATTATTCACATCTTTATTCAATGAACATTGGAAATCAACCTTTTTCCCTAAATTTTATGTATTAGATGGGGTGTAAGTGGTATTGAATGCCATCTGAGTTATCCAAGCTAACCTTACCTGCATGCGGTTCCCCATGCCGAGTATTAGCCGAGGTTCTGGCGATCGTTGGTCCCATATTTGGTTTTGGTCATGACGGTTAACCATGTAATCCTTGATCTATCACAGCTTGGTTATTGCCCGACTGGTTAGCGACCATCCGTAGGTTTAGACTGCCGCCAAATAAAAATTCAATATGAGTCTTTGTGTTCCGGCATAGTAAACGAGAACCAAGTTCTACCGCCTAGGTTAGCAATATGGCTGTAACACCTTTTCCGTCTGCCTGTTTGCTGCTCATTAGCATAAAAAATGTCAACTCATTTAACTTGAGGAAATATAAATAAAACACAACAATAGAATTCTCCTACTAAAAACTCACATTTCAGCTATTGTACGTAACCCTATCCGGTCCTGGTTTCAACTGAATTAACGAAAACCACAGAGGTTCTTAACTGTAAATATAATTTTCTATTGTGACAGCAACTTATTTTTAACTTGTTATACCTACTATGTTAAATCACCCAGAAACTGCAATCTATAACCAGTTTCAAAGTTTAACTTTAGATCCATACCTGGTTAAGGATTAATCTCATCCAGGTTTAATCCAAGATTACAACGTACATAGGTCTAAACACTAGACTGATTTCTCAAAAATTTGCTCTCAAATATCAAGGTGAACTTTTAAAGTTAAGCTATGCGAGTAACTGAGAATATGTATGTCAAAACAATTTAGCCAGACGCTTTCGCTTCCGGTCCTAAGGGATGATTAAAGTGGAGATCGGTAACCAGAGCGACGTGTAATCCGCTATATTGATTGATGACCGTACGGCGGATAAGCCGAATTTCCCTCTTTCCCGGGGAAAAAAATGTTCACGTTACGATAAAGAACGGTCGGTATGAATAAGCGGCGATCGTCCGATGCCGTCATAAAATAAAGTGGTCCGTCTGTTTACATTTATGACGAATTACGTTTTTTTTTGTTTCTTTTTTATACTTTAATTTATTTTTGACTAGATTTTACGTGCGGCTTCGCTGGCGTTAATATTGATTTTGTCAAACAAATCGGATGACGTAAAAGTTTCATACAAAGCTTATCCCTCTCTTTACCTCACTTCCAATGAGGTTTTTGCGAGAAGAAGTAGCTTAAAACCGTCTCCAAATTCCCATTTTTCTCTATGCCAAAATTTAACATAATCGGTTCAGCGGTTTCAGCGTGAAAGTGTAACAAACTCACTTTTGCATTTATAGTATTATATGTATGTATATGCTTATTATAATGAGCTTGAGATTTCGGTGAAAGAAAACCTAGTGATTGAAACCACAGCAAGGTGGTATGGCTTTTTATCATCGCCACCTTACTAGCTAGCACCCTCAAGTTGAAAATCTGCCGCCAAATACCTATAGGTGTGTACTGAGAGTTCCACTTGAGAAACAGACCCACGACAAGGCTTAGCGTGTCCACTATCTTGGGCCACATCGTCACTTAACATCAGCTGAAATTATGACCACAACGCTTAACCTGTACACGTTGTTAGCGTTAAAGGCTTCGACAGCTTCACCGAACTTTTTGGGCGAGTGCTTAGGGCACTCAGCTCCAAGGCAACGGTCGCAAGGGTGCCAGAGTTAAAAAAAAACATAGTTTACTTGGTAATACATTATTGCTTTTCATATACAATCGTCGCACAAGCGTTTCGGCAACAAAACCCCTATTGCCTTCTTCTACAATTGCTTACATAATGAGTAATTAAAAATTCAAATTGTTTCTTGGAATACCGACAAAATTTGTCGAAAGTAAATCCGGAGGTCAGAACGTTTAAAAAAGGTAGCGTCTTTATTTTACCAGCTGGTAAATTTATATTATCTATATTAAACTTATAAAGCGGGCAAAAAATTGTTAATTTGATAGTTTGTTTGTTTGAACACGCTAAATTTAGAAACTTCCAGTCAGATTTCAAAAATATTTTTGTATTTGTGAGGACCATCATTGAGGAACGATATTTAAGATCACGCTACCCCCAATAGGGATAAAGCCGTATTGAAGAAGTTACAATAACGGGTACAAATTATTAAATAAAATTTTAGTTCCATGCGAACGAAGTCACTTTAATTTTGCATTTTTGATCACGATTTAAGTAAGCTATTTGGTGTCGATTTTATTCAGGAATTACAATTTAAGTAGGATTTCTGTTAAATAAACGTTGAACATTTCTGTAGTGTCCAGCGAGCTTCACCTGCGTTGGAATTTGAATAATAATTCGATGACACCGCACAAAACGGCGCATTGCCGGACAAGCGACAGAATAAATTACAATCAATACAAAAGGTTGCCTCACTGGCACAATAGGTATGTTTTCTTACTCGCCAACTTGGGGTATATTCAAATTTAGGGGTCGCGAATATTTATTGTGTTATATTGTATTTTATATAATATTCAACTATTTTTTTTTCAGCGTTCTCACGGGTCAAGCGCTGACCTCTCGGACAATGCGATAGATCATAAGGCCGCGTTCAGAATTTATAATTAATGTCCCGGGTTCGATCCCCGGTGTCTATTGTGCGAATTCGCGGATAATGGGCACCGCGTTGCGTATGTTTCGCCGCGATTTATGTGCATACGTGAACTAGTTGCGCGGAAAGTGGTATTTCTTGAATATTGATGAATGGTGACCGTCCTGACCCGGAATCGCATGTGAATTGAGCTCGTTTTGCAAGACACTTGTTATGTCATTAATCTTTAGTCGACGGTTGACCTTAGGGTTTTATCCTGCCTTTGTTGATTTTAATGGGAAAATATATGTATTCTGTATTTAAAAAAAAACAAGTCCTGTAATGAATAATATTTCTTAGAATATTACTCTGATAATGTTTATTGAAACAAGAAAACAACGGCGGAGTTTTTCAGTTGAAATTACAGGCATCTATTCTTAAAAGGTCCGGTTGAACTGCAGGTCGAGGAATTCACACATTACCGTGGATAATTATCTAGACGAATTTTAGAACACGTTCACTTCTACATTCTGACTTCTACCTATGCAAATAATTTTTCTGCTCTTTATATTCACTTGTACAAAAAAATTAAATCATGCGACGTCCCACGAAAATACAACATGAAGGAGAATGACCAAATAATACAATTTAAGGAACTAAAGTTTCACTATTACTTAACTTTGTGTTTTTATTATGTTCACGTAGAAATTTGTTTTTAATACAAGATTTATAGTGATGATAGCTCAGTTGCTAGGTCCTGTGTTCGAATCCACTTGCAATGAAAGTAGGTAAGGTGAGCATACGGTGAAATACAATATCGACATGAAACCATAGCATAGTCGTAGGGTTTTTTTTCCTAATGCCTGCCTGGCTAGCTACCTCCTTCGAGTTTTAAACCTGCCACCAAATACCTATAAGTATTTCGGCAGTTGCACTTGAGAGCAGTCCCTCCACTGGGATTAACCTAACCTAACCATCTTGAGCCACATCATCACTTTACATCAGGTGAAATTATGGCCATAACGCTAAACCTTAACTATAAAAAAGGAAAATAACAACATACAGCTAAGTAAATGATGTTTATTTCATCTGTAATCTTAAAGTCGTTTCTAAGAAATATGATCTTAATACAAGAATAAAGAGACTGACAATAAAGTTGTAGGGTACAAATGTTCCAATTTTCTGATGAAGTACGGAAGCCTGAACTACTTTAATAATAATTTAAAGGGCTTATACAGTAATCTATACAACATTAATTAAAAGTAATAAATAAATTTGAAAACGATCTTAAAAAATAAAACACAGTACATTCGTGAACAAAACATCATTAGAGCGCGGTCGAAAGAATGAATTTGTCGGAAGCGGCTTTGCCGACACAATTTATGCTGACAGGAACGATCGTGAGGATTTCAAAACTAAATAAATACAATACGGCGTAAAATAGTCGGTGTGGGCTTAACGGGGAGTATCAATAGTCGAATATTCGATAAGTTTTCGTCTCGATTCGAGTCTTTTATTTAATAATATTTTTGGAGCTATTCTCCAGTGGCATGGTACTCGATCCTTTTTGTTATGAAATTAGTAGAGATGCAAATGAGCTAGCGCTATTAGGTCGTATAGCAGTTTGACATCATCTAAGTGGGGTTTTGGAAAAATATCTCGGAAAACACTAACATCTAGTTATTTGCGTGACAATGTACATTAATGAATATATTAGGACCTACCTCTCTAAATTTTAGGAATGATAAATATAAAGTTTCATTAACAAAACCTAGCTGAAAGCAGATGGCCACCATCTTAAAAATATTCATTTTCAAATTTACTTTTTATTAAGGTTTTGTTACGTTATATTGTAATTTATAATTGTGTTTATATCTTTTTTGTTATATGGTCCTACATTATTAGATTTTGGCGGTTTCTAAGCCGTAAAAAGAAATGCGAATGTGAATTTTGTTTGTTCGATACGGTTTCTCATCACGGCATCGCGAAATTGGACAAGGTATCTGTCACGGAAAAAAATGCCATGATAAAGGTATGGAAATATAAGTTTTAGATTGACAAAATCTACATTAATGTAATAAAAGCCGTGAGCAAAAGATAGTTAACAATAATTAGACCCATGCATATGAAGTTGTCACAAAAATGTAATAGACGATTTTAAAAAGGGACTCGCCATATTATTAAATCTACATTTGACGTATTTATAAGTTTCATATAAAAATTTTTAAGAACGCTGTTCTTAAAAAAATATATTAACTTTCGTATCGACTGAACCCTGTAACACTCCTGGAGCATGTCACAAGGAAGATGTATCCCAAAAACAGTAGTCGAGCGTAGAGTATATTTATGGAAATCTAAATAACGCTAGGTGCGTTTTTTTTTAATTGCTGGGAATGAGTTGTTTTTTGTGCGCGTGTTATTCGGTTTATTTTCGTAGGCGAGTGATTTGTTCGGCGTTAAACATTAGTGGGTGCTATTGAGTGTGATGGAAGCAAATGAACTGTCGCTTGTAGGGCCTTCTAGCAATAAACGTGCCCGCTGGGGAGTCGTTTTTGTTTATAAAATATAACACCGCTCTAAGATAATCTAGTAGTGAAGAGAAGTGTTTATTAAGGTATAAATGTATTAACTAAAACTTTTTTACATGAAACCGTGAACAAATGTACACGTAATTCTTCGCCAGTAGCTAATATTATAGCATGCGTATAAAAAACTGGATATGCACCAGCTGATTTCGGGGCGGTAGAACATTAGGGCACGATAGTTATGTGTCATTTAATTGTCTCCTATACACCACATATAACTTGCGGTAATGCACTATAAGTCTGCATATATCCAATAATCAAGCGAGTTCTCAGAGCGCTGTATCCGGCTGGATCGCAACCATCCTGTACGCATCAGACTGACTCTTTGAAGGTTGTCGTTTAGAACCAGTCAGCCAGACCAAACTCAGTGACATTGCCATTTGACATAATAGTGATAACTCTCGATGAAGTACTTGACAACTGATTCTTCAATGGTCGTGATTATTTTTGAATTGTACTGTATTTATCATCGGATACAGGGCTATGATTTTTTTATTCTACTAAAAAACAATTGGCACGACGTTAAGGGCTTCAAGATTTGAATAAGATAACCCAACGCCGCCATGTATTGAAATTTTTAATATGGCTGCTCGACCCCAAGAATTATACTTTAAAGTATTCATTTATATAGCACATGTTTCCTTATATTCTAAAATCCAAAGTTATTCGAGTCATCCGAAGATCGCTCGCAATCCGAACGTGGATTTATTTCCAATGCAGTAGCCAGGAATAAATCGATGAGGTAAGTACAGTTCGCAACACAAATATTAGGAGTTAAGTATTTCAAATAAATCGCTCTTTTTTTTGCACTTTTAGTAACTATAGAGTTTGGACAGGTGACTGGGTCTCAAGTGCACCGGTCGGAACACACCTATAGGTCTTTGGCGACAGGTTTTTTTAATAGCAAAAATGAACGTAATGGTCACAATCTCACCTGATTTTAAGTGACCGACGAAAGTAGACACTCTAAGCGTAGTGGAGCGGCTGGCTTTCAAGTGCAACTGCCAGAACGAACCTATAAGTATTTGGTGGCAAATTTTCAACTTGAGGCCGGTAGCTAGCAAGTTGCATTGTGGTATTGCATTGCATTTGAGAGTTATATAGAGATAGCTCTATTCTTGCCAGAGATTAGAAGAAGTGTAGGCGCTATTCCTGGTCTCTGGCAACACGGAAGTTTGAAGTGTCGCTGTAACGCGTTTTATCCGATAAGCCTTGCCACATGCCTGTCTCGCCTCAGTCTGAGTCCGGGTCATCTATTTACACGTTGCGATGAGGAAGTCAGTAAAGAATAAAATTTTAAATATCACGTTAATGAAAAAAAGAGAATTCATCTTTCGTAGAAGTGGAAAGCTGCCCCTGGCTTCTGTTAAAACGGGTTTGGATATCGCCATGATATTTTTTTATAGTGGTTATTTAACGGTGCTTGTTAAGTCTCACCACACGTCCCTATCGTTTTTGCCTGAGCCCGGTTAGTGCGTTCATGCATTGCAACAGAATGTCCGTAAAGGGATCTTTACACAAAGTCATCTTAAAATAGATAACTGTGTTGCCGATATCCTAATGTATTTTAATTTTATAAACATTTCTTTTAAATTTCACAAACGAAATATATGCAACCCAAAAAGTATTTTTGATATAACATGCGCCTCCATTCATAGCTTATTAATCCGTAGCGAAACTATTACTGTATTAGTAAATGTGTAATTAAAAATATTCTAGTATTTACAGTATTTAAAACATTCAGTGAACCTGAGTCTTTAATCGTTTGGTTTTGTTGCCAAAATACGTTCTCAAATGACGAGAATTCAATATGACTACATTTGTCTCCAAACAAGAGCCTAGCAAACAATTGAAAGGTAAACCAAACATATAAACGCATATTGTTAGGCACCTATGTAAATGTATATATCTATAATTAGATGGAACGGATAGGTAGTCAGTCACATTGGAGGCATATGTAGAATGAATCAAAGCAAAAGTTCATTCCTTTGTTGCTATTTCGGTTAAGACTTCTATACTCGCGAAAATTCTCCGCAGTGTTGAGCGGTATATAAAAAAACTAGTAGTCAACAATTATGTATACACCACTAGCTGTGATACTAACAATTATTTTATAATTTTCGCCCGTTTTTGTAACTTTTCTCAATACAGCTATGTTCTTATTGATGGTAGCGTGATGTAAACAACCTTAATCCTTCTTTAAGGACTGCGCAATTAATACAAAAATATTTTTTTTAATCCAACTAGTAGATTATGCGTTCAGACAGACAAACAAACTTTTCTGTTTTCTAACATTGACATGGATAAAAAAATATAAACATATAATTCTCGCCGTCTGTACCACGAACAGGCGCACGAGGCTAAAATAGAAAATCTCTCATCTCACTCTTGCTTCTATATAGTTCCTTTATAGATATAAGACGCGGGCACGTGCATTACACGAAGTCTGGCGTCCCGACGACTCCATTGGTCGGCGGTAACCTTTAACCCCACCCATGAATAAAAAATATCGCCCATTAAACTGAAAGAGATCCGTTTCAGCTTCAGATAGCCCCTGGAAGTGCTGCTAATGTGATGCGGTCTTATCTTACAAACGTTTTCGACTCAAACGGACTCAGAAACTTTCCTGGGGGGTCCAAAATATACTTTTTATTTTAGGGCCCTTCAAATTTACATCGAGTTTGTTTTTGTAGTAAAGGGAAACTTTAACGCCGGACATGAATTTGTTAAATGTGATGACCGTACTTTCATATAACTGAATTTATACTCGTTAAATGTAAAAGAGATCAGTTCGGGATAAAATGTGGAACAAGGAATGTTTAAATGACTCTCACTTATATGTTTTAGCTGTAAAATACTTTATTCTGAAAACTCCTGAGCTCTAATTTATAGAACGACTAAAGTTGACAACAAAAGTAAGAAGTTGAACAAATTATTGGGTGACACATTATTATGAGTGGGTCAACACGAAAAATTATATATGTCAATTACATATCTGTCTTTTTAATGGTGTATTCGAAAAATAAATATTTTTACGTTTCACTGGGTAAAAATGAGCTTGGATAATCTTATGTCCGTGACACTTTAGAACTTTTAAAAAGTTTTCAGCGATAGTCTATGGGTTCATCGCGTGAAACTCATCCGACAGTCACGAACTTTGTAAAAGGTTCTGAGAAAAATAACCAAAGATTCAAGAATTTATTTATCTTGGAGATTAAAATGTAATCTATTTCGGTAAAAATAAATAATGAGACTCATAGGGAGGGAATTTAAAGTGAGATCTTTTTCTGTTATGTAGTAATTTTAATTTTTTACTAGCTAGCCCGCGACGTCGCGTGGAACTAATTTTTTTCTAAAATGCAAGTAGCTTAAGTTACTCCTTATCATTTAGAGATTAGCCAAAACAAACAGACAAAATTAATGTTTTTTTTTACAGTAGAACCTCGTTATATCGAACATCGATAAGTTGAAAACCTCCAAGTCTCGAAAATAAATTTTGTTCCCTTCCCTTCGAACACCAAAACCTTCGTTCTCTATAAGTCGAAAAATCTACAACTCGAATTTTTTGGCGTCTTCCTTGATATTCGACTTATAGAGGTTCTACTGTATATAAGTACCGTATATACTTTTCAAACAGACATTTCAATTTTATATCTTTCTATAGATTCACGAGTTTCTTTATTGCTTAATATACGTGATGCCTTAATATAGGTGATAATCTGGATTGTAATAAACAGCATGGGTTATGAATCTTCAAAACTGCCTAGAAAATTCTTACAATGTAGCGTATTTATTATCATGGCAAATTTCCTACAGAGGGAAACCTATAAGCGTGTTCTGGCGACTGCGCTTGAGGGTCAGTGTTTCCACTAGGCTTAGTGTGCCTACCATCTTGGGCCATATCGTCACATAACATCTGCCGCCAAATACCAATAGGTGTGTTCCGCCAGCTGCACTTGAGAGCCAGTACCTCCACAGGTTTAGCGTGTCTGCCTACTTGGACTGTATCGTCACTTAAGATCAGGCGAGATTATGGCCATAACGCTTTAAATGAACTATAAAAAAGAAAAGAAAAGAAAATTAAAATAACTTTTGACACTGTTAGCTGATTTTAATGAAACAAAGACTAAATGTTACTCGAGGATATTTACTCGTTATGATTTAGTAGTGATACGTGCATAAACAAACTGACAGACAGACATACCTAAAAATGATGTTAATGTATTTTTTAATTATTCTTAGTCACTTGCAAATGTTTTTGACATAAATCTAAAAAGTTCAAATACGATAAATATTCATTCTTATTGTATGTATAGGTAAAACTTATTGCTAATATTTTCAGTGATTTGTTTTGGTTTATTAATGTGAATAACAAATTAAAACCTAGAACATTACTTTATTTTATTACAAGTTTATAACAATATAGGCGTATTATAATAAGAATTTTATTTATTCAAGGTCGTCTTTTAACAACTTACGTCATTAGCGATCACCGTGAACAATGAACTTTATAATATTTACCTTACAGATAAATACATATTAGAAATAAACTAGTTTATATATATCATTAGAAAAAAAAAGTTTGTGTACATCCATCTTGATTTAAGCATTCTTTTAGGTAGTCCGGAACGTCACAAAATGAGTTTTAAGAGCGTCTTGTTAGACCGTTGCTTGCATTATTAAACACAAAAAATTGTATCCATGTAAAATTGAATTACTATTAAATTAGAATACGGACAATTATTATTTTTGTAGCAAAGTGTGGCGTCAATTTCGTGTTATAATAACAAACTAAACCGACGAAATTAGATCCAAAGCTAGCCAATCTGTAGACATAAAATTTTCCATACATATTTCTTTGGGTAAACACGCATTAAAACGCCTTTTTCAATGACGCGCAGTTGATGGTTATAACACTAACGGATCCGCGGGCTTAAGCCAGTTAATTGTTAGCAAAAAAAAACTGTGTACTTTTCACTTTTTACTGAAGATGTTTATTATTATTAGTTCGATATGATGTTCGAGTTATAAAAACACTTGGAAAACTGTGTCACAGTTACTCGATTTTTTTTTACTTTATTAGTTAATGTCTACCATATTTACACATAAACGTTGACTTTTTTAAATCTTCTTGCGTAAATACGATACTTTTAAATATATTTTTTTGTTTTTCCACAAGAATTCCAAATACGCGAAAACCGAATGGGATTAGTTACGGCCGGGGGACGAATAAATTCATTCACCAAGCGTTGCAAATATGAAGCAATAAATTGTAATATTTTAAAAATGGAACGCTCCGTACCGTTACACGTTGGGATTTGATGCGTTCCGCAACATTGGTCGCGGAGTTCTCGATATATTGCGCATGTAACTTGATTTAATGTGATGGGCATTCGCTTTAGCGTTCGATTCGATTTTTGAATTTGATTAAAAATAGAAGCAAGGAGTTACAATGCCATTACGCTATCGAATATACAATCTTTTTTTGGTATACGTACTTTAGAATAATGGTAATTAAACCATTTAACATCCAGGTAATGTATACTATTATTTCCAATTGACAATAATCAAGCTATATTATGTAAAATGCCACATATATTGCACAATATGGGGTCAATTAAACAAATTTATATAGAACAAATAAAATTGTGGAATAAACTAAAATGTCGCCAAACACTCTCATAAACACATTTTCATTAATTTATTTAAAGGTTTAACGTTATAGCCACAATCTCACCTGATATTAAGTGGAGATGAGAGGACGAGGTGGCATCTTGGATGGTGGACATGGTAAACCTAGTGGAGAGTGACTCTTAAGTGCAACTGTCGGAATATAACAGCTTTTCAACATGAGAGTTATACGTAACCAGGTAGATATTAGGAAAAGTCCTACCACCGTGCTATACATATTTTTATCAATCAGAAGCAGAAATTCTTAATAAAAAGAAACCACTTTGCTACGGCCTAACGCTAACGCAACACAACTGATGTGCACGCGACGAACGCTCGGAACTAAGTGAATGCATCGGCGGTCTAGCTGCCCTTTTATAGGCAGTGACTATAAGCAGTGATGAGGGTAGTTGTGTCGTCGTGGAGGACAATTGCTAACACGGCCTCTCCTGACCAAGTGTCGCCCTCGACACAAGCTCCGTGGCTGAAGCCTGGTCTGGTGCCGTTTTCATTGACTGACCAAGTCTCTGCCTCCAGTGACAGTGGACAGTGAATCACTAACAGTGATTCCTGAGCCTGGAATCAAACTGCTTGGACCGACAACAACGGCAGCTCCAAGATCTTGGTCTACATTTAGGGAAGGCACAGAGTAACCGGCCCCAAAGCGTGATGCGCTATTCTGTGGCTCGTGTGCAACCGTATTTTCATCAAGCCCAGGCATTTTTCTTCGTAGATTCAGAGCTTTTATTGAGCTTCCAGTCGTTGTCACTATCCAGGCTGTGTATGAAAGTAAAACGCCAAGGCAGATATGCCTGAAGTCTAATGAACGCCAAGACCATGTAAGGTCTGTAGTTCAACGAACGCCAGGGCAATATGCCCGAAGTTCGGATAATGGAACGCCAAGGCCTTATGCCTGTAGTTCAGATAATGAATGCCAAGACCATGTTAGGTCTGTAGTTCAACGAACGCCAGGGCAATATGCCCGAAGTTCGGATAATTGAACGCCAAGGCCTTACGCCTGTAGTTTAGATAACGAACGCCAAGGCTTAAAGCCTGTAGTTCAGATAATGAACGCCAAGACCATGTTAGGTCTGTAGTTCAACGAACGCCAGGGCAATATGCCCGAAGTTCGGATAATTGAACGCCAAGGCCTTACGCCTGTAGTTCAGATAATGAACGCCAAGACCATGTTAGATCTGTAGTTCAACGAACGCCAGGGCAATATGCCCGAAGTTCAAATAATGAACGCCAAGACCATGTTAGGTCTGTAGTTCAACGAACGCCAGGGCAATATGCCCGAAGTTCGGATAATTGAACGCCAAGGCCTTACGCCTGTAGTTCAGATAACGAACGCCAAGGCTTAAAGCCAGTAGTTCAGATAATGAACGCCAAGACCATGTTAGGTCTGTAGTTCAACGAACGCCAGGGCAATATGCCCGAAGTTCGGATAATTGAACGCCAAGGCCTTACGCCTGTAGTTCAGGTAATGAACGCCAAGGCTTTACGCCTGTAGTTCAGGTAATGAACGCCAAGGCTTTACGCCTGTAGTTCAGATAATGAACGCCAAGGCTTTACGCCTGTAGTTCAGATAATGAACGCCAAGGCTTTACGCCTGTAGTTTTGTAATGAACGCCAAGGCCTAATGCCTGTAGTTCAGATAATGAACGCCAAGACCATGTTAGGTCTGTAGTTCAACGAACGCCAGGGCAATATGCCCGAAGTTCGGATAATTGAACGCCAAGGCCTTAAGCCTGTAGTTCAGATAATGAACGCCAAGGCCTTACGCCTGTAGTTCAGATAATGAACGCCAAGGCTTTACGCCTGTAGTTCAGATAATGAACGCCAAGGCTTTACGCCTGTAGTTCAGATAATGGAACGCCAAGGCTAGATAAGCCTGTAGTTCAGATAATGGAACGCCAAGGCTAGATAAGCCTGTAGTTCCGATAACAAAAGCTTTTACATACCCTCAAAGAAGGCTGCACATAACTCAGGGCACCACTCGCCACGCCAAGGCACCATATTCTGCGCCGCTGCTTGTGTAGTTTTTTTTTTTAAGCTCATATTGTTCATTTCGTAGAACCTTCACAACTCTGCCGAACGTTCTCAGGAACCGGTGAATTTATAAAGGCCTCAACCTTATGTGGGCTCGGCCTCACCTGACCCTGACTCAAAACCCGCCCAGAACACGTCTGGGGTTCCGGTGTGTAGTGTTATTTTCCACTACCACAGGAACGACGCCGTAACGGACAATTCCGCGTTGAAACACTCGATCGGCTAGGCTACGTAACCGATACCGCGACCTATTATTACTAGAACGACGTCGCGATCTACGACTGGATCCGCCAGTCATATTTACTAAAACTACTCTGTTCTGTGGGCTAGAAGTTACTTATCCCACTTCTGATTTTATCAATCAGAAGCAGAAATTCTTAATAAAAAGAAACCACTTTGCTACGGCCTAACGCTAACGCAACACAACTGATGTGCACGCGACGAACGCTCGGAACTAAGTGAATGCATCGGCGGTCTAGCTGCCCTTTTATAGGCAGTGACTATAAGCAGTGATGAGGGTAGTTGTGTCGTCGTGGAGGACAATTGCTAACAATATATAGATATTAGCGGGGCTTTAACTCACCATGATGTAGTATCTATTTTAATTCATATATTCACGTTATTTGCAATTAATATAAAAAAAATACTCAAGGTATTTTGCGTGATGTTGTTTGAAATAAACGCATAAGTAAAGTGAATTATAATAAAGCTTCTTCATAACTTAGTTTTCATGAAACTGAAAACTATATAATAATTTTTCCCACTTTTGTTCCTTTTTTCAATACAACTTTTCGCCTATTAGTGGTAGGGGGATATGCAATAGCCTAAAGCCTTCCTCAATGATTGCTCTATTTAATATATGATTTTTTTTTAATCCGGTTGGTAGTTCCTAAGATTAGCGCGGTCAAACGAGCAAACAAACAAATATTTTTTCCGCTTTATAATATTAATATACATATCACTCGGGGCAAAATTTGTTTGCTTGTTTGTTTAAACGCAGTAATCTAAGAAACAACCACTGGATTTCTAAAATAATTTTTGTATTTGACTAGCGATGTCCGCGACTCCATTCGGGCGACACTAAAATTTTATTTAATCATTTTAATTATAAGTAGCTATATAGTCTATGTTACTCAGGGCTAATGTACCATTCTGATGGTAAAATAATTTTTGAAATAGGTCTAGTCGTTCTTGAGTTTATTCGTTACAAACAAAAATACAAATCTTTCCACTTTATAATATTAGTAAAGATATAACAATAATTAAAGAAGGCTTTAGGCTATTTAACATCACGCTAGCACCGATTCGAGCAAAACTGTATTGAAAAAAGTTACAAAAACGGACAAAAATGATTACTTTATATAAATACGTTCTGAAGATTTGCAAGATATTTTCACCATTTTTGACATAAATGCGTAGAAATTGTTTGATACAAAGAAGGAAGTCTCAGATAGAAACTAATAAAAATTTAAAAGCCACGCACTAAATATAATGAAAAAACCATAAGATACCTTCAAATATGTATAATGAAACATTTGATTTTAAATTTGTGTCTCAGTAAAACACTACCATTGCCGGTTATAAAGACAAAATATTTGTTCTACGATCCCCTACTTGCAATTATTTTAAATCACAAAAATCTTTCCTACAACTTTCTATGTGCTATTTAGAAATATGAGCGGCTCCTTATTGTTAAAAGCATACGTATAAAATCCTTCACGTCACAGGACATTTTACATCTGCATTTGTAACTTTGCCGCGCAATACGGACGTATGGAAATAATATGGCGGGAAGTATACTACGAATAGTCTAGTTAAAAAAAAATAGAAGGCAAAGGAAAAAAATGTTTAGAGCCTATGAATATTAATAGCAACTTTAAGTCGTTTTTATCGACTCGTTTTGTAAATTCTCGGTAGTTGTTGAGTTTTTTTTGTTTTATTTTTATTACGGTTATGCGGTTAATCAAATAGTCTGGTTGTAATCGTTAAACAGTTAATTTTAAGCGTTTGCTGGTTTGTTTTTGACGTTTATTCTACTTTTATGAGTTTATATTGAAGTTTAAATATTAGCTAAGTAAATAAATTATGCGGAGAAGTTATCCGTACATTTGTATGGATATAAGGCGTATTTAATAACGTGAGTGATATATATTATACTTTTTGTCAATGAATATTAATTTCTATAGATAATTGTTAATAAATAATGGAATATAAATGTATTTCGAGTCTATAGACCTTCAACATACTTCTCACCCTTTATTTTTGTATATAATTTAAATTTTACACCGCCCGTCATAAAATTTTATTTTTTAGAAGCTATGTGTTCTTCATTTTAATAGTGTGTACAAACGCCGCGTCAATGGACGTGTGTTGATCCAAAGCTTTCCGTGAAGGAATACATCATGGTGAAACCATAGCATAGTGGTATGGTTTTTTCTAATGCTCACTTGACTAGCTATCATTTTCAAGTTAAGTCTGCAACCAAATAGCTATAGGTGTGTTCCGGCAGTGCACTTGAAAGCCAATCCCTCCACTAGGCTTAGTGTGTCCACCATCTTGGATCACATCGTCACTTTGTATCAGCTGAGATTGTGCCTATGTAATATTTATCGAATATATTTTTTTTTAAATTTTATAGGATTCGTTTTTATCATAGTATTGCTTGTTGCTAATTTACAATATGGCTGAAGATAATGACCCGTAAAGCCTAGAAGCCGCACTGGTTGTTATATAAAGCTAATTGTTGGGTGTGTAGTGGTAAGGAAATATAAGGTAAGATAACTTGAGTGGAAGTGTCAAGTGTCCGAATAGGAAGTTGCACGTGGCACTACGGAACCCCCTTGGTGTCATTTTACGGGGTGTGGTCACCTCAATGATAGTAAATATTGATAGAATAAGTAGAATATATATAGAAGACTAGCTGCGCCTGCGATTTCGTTCGCGTGGAACTAAAAATTATTAAGTCATATTTGCCAATCGTTGTAACTTTTCAAATACAGTTTGTTCCTGTTGTCAGTAGTGTTTTTATGGAATAGCGGGCAAACGAGCAAGCGTGTCATCTGATGGTAAGTGATCACCGCCGCCCATAACACCGAGGGAATCGCAGGTGCGTTGCCGGCCTTTATAGGAAGGACTGGCTCTCAAGTGCCACTGCGGAAATACACCTAATGGTATTTGGCGGCAGATTTTCAACTTGAGGGTAGTGGTTAGCCAGGCGGGCATTAGTAAATGCCCTACCACCATGCAATGTTATGTTAAATAGCCTAAACCCTTTCTCAACGGCTGTTCTATGAAAAAACAAAAAAAAAAATTGAAATCTGACATGCATCTCCTTTTTTATCCTACGATTAGAGCGTTCAAACAAAAAACAAACTTTTTCACTTTGTAATATATATGTAATAGATAACTAAATTCAATTATAGTTTATGTGTAGGTACATAACAGTTACTATCGCAGTATATTATTTTAATCTCTGCTTCATCACCTAATCCATATTCAACAGATGTCGTAATTTATTAATAACTAAAAATTATTTTTATATGCAAGATACACATGAATTTCAACTCTGCTGCCTAAGGGATAAAAGTTACTTTTCTTTAGACTAAGTTCTGACATTTTTCATCGATGCTGTGAGCAATTCTGAACTTTCAGTTTTAAGTTATTTGACTGATTTTGAATTGTAAATATTTTTTCAGTGATTTATGTTAAAATTCGTCTGATTTATTAATAAACCGCGAGGAGTACTTAGTTAGGACTTGGGGTTGGCGGAAACGGAAGCCGGGTCGGGGTGAGTTCCGCCATTAGTCTGGTTTGTTTAGTTTACTCTAATGGCGGTTTTTGAGTAATACACGTCGGGGTAAAGGTTAGTTCACATATTCATTTCGTCTACGTAGAGTAGGTACACCCTTAACGTATTTTTTTATTGCAAAGTCGATCTATTTTCAAAGTTCTCTCTTTATCCAAGCATCGGTAAATTAATAGCATACTACAGTAAGCATAATGGGATCATGAAGTGTTCGGGTTATGGTCGTCTTATCTATAGACAGACCGCGAAAGGGACAACAATATTTGTGATAGTTAGCACAGCGTAATCTAGAGTTTATTATTGACAGATCGGTCCTTATGTATTTCAAATTCAAAAATATCATCATATTACATATTCTTCTATTATATATAAGAAGATAGATATGATATATAAGATATGATAAATAAAGATATCAAAAAGTATTTGCTTTGAAATACCAAATTTGGATAATGTATTAGCTTTAGTGTACCTACTAAATTTGTCAATTTCATTCCGATCATTTGCGCCTTTGGTATCGTTTGGCTTTTGCGAAATCTATATTAATATTTTAAAGCAGAACAGTTTATTTATTTGCTGCCACTAATCTTCAAACTACCAGTCGAATTTCAAAAATGTTGTTAGAGTACTCAATGAGAAAGGCTTCAGGCTACTTGATATCTATGCTACCACCAATAGGAGAAAAGATGTATTAATCGTAACATTGTAAATTACTAAAAAAAAAAAAATTGTTTTTATGTGAACGAAGTCGCAGGCACAACTAGTCCGTAATAAGATGCCGGCCTGCAAACCACTCGTCAGCTGGATATACACTGACAAAAGTCGAAACGTGATAATAAAACCAGTCATTGTAATTTTGCTATCACTGTGTTTATGTTGGTACTTAACTAGCGTATTTAAGTGTACGAACAGTTCTTTTGACAACAAGTCCAGCCTCTTAAGTATAAATTATAAACACAAGCCTTTATTGTTTGTAGCTCTTCGTAATAGTGAAAACCGGATCGAAATCCGTTGGATAGTTTAGAAGAAGTAAGAGGGGAAACAGAGAGAGGAAGATTGCGACTGTGGTTTATACCATTTTAAAATTGTTGTACAATACAAAAATATAAAAACATAAGTTAAAATAATTTTAAGTAATTAATAACGACACAGGTATTGATTGTTAAAGTGCTCGATGTATGTAAAGTAAGTTTAGATTTCATTGTGTTATTCTCTGTGCAAAGTCGTGATAACATACATAGGTATATTAGGCCCCTAAAACAAAAACTTAAAACGTACCTATAATTTCGCTTACTCAAGGAGTCTTGTAGGAAGCCATATAAGGGACAAACTGTTCGAGACAGCGGGTCATCGTTGAGTTGAGGAAGTAAGTGGATTTGGTTTGACATCTAATACTATTGCGGTGACGACTGTACCAGTAGGGCGACCAAAATAAAATTGATTTTCTTTATTATGAAGCAATGATAGCTCAGTGGTAGTGTGTATGACTTCGCGTCAAGGCAGGTGAGTTCGAATCCACCTAAAAAGAGCTTGAGCTTTCGGTGAAGTAAAACATCGTGAAGAAACTATAGCATGGTGGCACGGCTTTTTCTGATGCCCGACTGGCTAGCTACCACTCTCAAGATGAAAATCTGCCGCCAAATACCAGTAGGTGTGTTCCGGCAGTTGCACTTGAGAGCCAGTTCCTCCACAGGTTTAGCGTGTCTACTAACTTGGGCCGTATCGTCACTTAAAATCAGGTGAGATTATGACCATAACGCTAAATCATAAGAACAAAAAAAAACAAAAAAAAAACCTAGGTTCATCGTCTGATTACAATCTAACATGATGCTAAATGAGTGAATAATTGTGGAGTGTATATGTTACAACCGTAAAGTAGTTTTATGGTAAATACGAAGTGATGATAGCTGAGTTAGTAGTGTGAACGGATACTCCGCTAACGGACATGAGTTTGAATCCACATTCAATGAATCTGAGCTATCGGTGGGGAAAAACATCGTACAATATCATGGTGGTAGGACTTTTTCTTATGCCCATCTGGTTACTAGCCTCAAGTTGAAAATCTGATACCAAATACCTGTAGGTGTGTTCCGGCATCTTGGGTCACATTGTCACTCAACATCAGGTGAGTTTGTAGCTATAACGCTAAACCTTAACTACAAAAAAAATAACATCTTTATAAAAAAATGTGGTTAGTTGATAATTAACCACTGCTCTATTAAAATAGCGGCTATTAACATGTTTGCTTCTAATATACAAATGTTTCACTTTTTCCTGAAAAGGCTCGATATGTATAATAGACGAGTATATTCGATCCTCGTTCTAAATTTTTAAATTATTGTCGCTCTACTCACGAAGCCAATGAGCATACGGAAGTCAATACACGAAAGACGGAAAAGAATTATTCCATTCCTATTATGTACCTAATAATTTTGCTGCATAAATTAATAGGGTTTCTTTTGCCCTTCATACTAGAATTGGATTAACTGAATTATTCGGTGTTGTCAGTGATTCCTTTAAAAAAAAGCAAAAAAAAATGTAATGTATAATGTTCTTATAACAGACTAAAAAGTAGAAAATAAAAGATAGAAAACGAAAAACCACGGGCGTATAATTACAGTTATAACAAATCATTTTATCGTGCACTATCCCACTTCTAAGATATGGTCCAAATTTGACGTATCTAACTCGTGGGATGTTAATTTAAAATCGATTACAAGATTCCACCCAGTCAGTATTACAAGAATACGAGTTAGTAAAAACATTGTAAAATACACACTGTTATGTGTTAACTGAAAAGTGTTAGAAACAGAAGTTAAATTCAGTCTAATGCCGAATTAACTCAAACGTATCAAAGAGTTAGTGTATCGCTTTTGATTCTATATGACTTTATTATGTACCCTAGAATATTGCATTTTATATTGAATTATCATGACAAAATTAATATCTTTTTAATTGCATTCGAATAAGCCATTTGCAGCCAACAATAACTTATTGAAGGCGGCATCACTTAGAAAAGAAAAACTCACGCGCCATCAATGTATACTACCAATAACTGACCGCAGCTGTCAGATGTATTGAGATATCCATTACTGACCACAGATAAAAAAATACACTTTTTAATATCACTATCCTTAATAGTCAACGAATAAGGTTCACACTGCCACGTTTTGGGTCTACTTAGTGTAAAAATCAAAATGTTTCTCCCATTTACCCGACAAATGAGCGCTGGTGGTCATTTTAGAATATTTCACGGTGACTATTAAGCGAGCCGTGTGAATGCGTTCGTACATTTGTAACAATTAATTTTATGATAGTTTGCGTGTAATTGTCGTGGAAAAAAATAGGAGAATGGGGGCGGGTGATTTAATATATTGTCTCGGTTCCGTTTTACTTTGTATAGCTTTAGCTTCTACTATGCCATACTCGTTTGAGGTTAAGGATAAGATGCAGGTGGCAACAACAGTTTTCGTTAAATTCTAAATTGAATGTTGAAACTTTTTAGTTTGAACAATTATTCTTACTAGCGTACTACGGGTTTCATATTGTAAATTATCCTTATATCTTAACCGTCTTGTTTAATAGGCAGCACGTACTACTTGGTTCTTCATAACACTAATACTTCAGTCCACTGATTCGTTCTGGAGCTCCACTGTGTCTGCCTCAGTATTATAAGACATATTTATATTGCCACAACCGGAAACTAAAAGCGCTAAAAGCGAACTAGTGTGAATATGATTATTAAAACAATTTTTATAAAATCTCGTCATTACAATTTGAATTTATAAAGTTATTTTTAACCAAACATGTAAATATCAATTTGAATCTATAAAGTTATTTTGAACTAACGTGTGAATATTGAAACCCATGCAATATGACATTTAATGTATAGAGAAGATCAACGATAAGACTAAAAACAAAGCGGCGACCAATGATAATGCTAACATTCGTTCATCCTGACAACTTTTCGCGTCCCCGCGATACATAACAGATCATTTTATATAAAACGATAATTTTAATAGTACAACGTCCAATGTATATAGGCATAGAAGCCTAATAGCTAGGTAGTAGTTTAAAAGATTAATTGGATCATAACAATTACACGATGAAAGTCATATTGTGGTACAGAGAAGATAACACGAACAGCGTTCAAGTCTAGTGACACGGATGTTAGTTTAAGAAGGCCCCTTTCGACAATTGTAAAGAATCACTTTCACTACTCTTGTTTCTCTCTCTCCGCTCAGTAAGGCCCCTTTCGACAATTGTAAAGAATCACTTTCACTACTCTTGTTTCTCTCTCTCCGCTCAGTATAAATTATTCCCGACATAAAGATATCAAAAGAATCGCGTCAGTAATAGAAATTATAAATCTTACGTCCCTTTGGTAATACTCCATCTACGTACGATGAATAACTGCCCTCGATGATTCACTGTGTTCTATGCGTCACTGAGTGGCCAATCTTTCAAATCCCTCACACTGCCTCTTAGCACGCTTCCACATTGCATACATCGATTTTGGAGGTTGACCGTAGCGTCCTGTGACTTTGACTAGAGTTTCGCTCATAGCTCGAGATACATGTGCACCTTTCACTGTAAAGGTTCACTCATAGCGACAGAGGGTTTGCTCATAGCGATTTAAATGTACACTTTGCACTTCAGAATTCGCTCATAGCGACGTCATGTGCATATTGACTAGAGTTTCGCTCATAGCGAGATACATGTGCATCTTGCACTGTAAAGGTTCGCTCATAGCGACAGAGGGTTTACTCATAGCGATTTAAATGTATACTTTGCACTTCAGAATTCGCTCATAGCGACGTCATGTGCATATTAACTAGAGTTTCGCTCATAGCGAGATACATGTGCACCTTGCACTGTAAAGGTTCGCTCATTTCGACAGAGGGTTTGCTCATAGCGATTTAAATGTACACTTTGCACTTCAGAATTCGCTCATAGCGACGTCATGTGCATATTGGCTACAGTTTCGCTCATAGCGAGATACATGTGCATCTTGCACTGTAAAGGTTCGCTCATAGCGATTTAAATGGGCAGTTTTATACTTCAGAGGGTTCGCTCATAGCGACGTCATGTGCATATTCTACGTGGACGGCACCACTCATAATAAATGTACATCTCGCGCACCTCAGAAGGTTCATTAATAGTGACGTTATGTGTACATTGCACTTCAATGGCTCCTCTCATAGAGGTCATGTATACATTGCACTTCGATGACCCCTCTCATAGTTAATGTGCACCTCACGCACTTCAGAAGGTTCACAAATAATGACGTTATGTGCACGTTGTACTCAATAGCTACTATTATAAATAGGTCATGTGCACATTGCACGTCGCTGACGCCTCTCATAGTAAATGCGCATCTCGTGTATTTCAGGACCTCTTCGCACTTCAGTATTCGCTCATAACGACGTCATATGCATATTCCACGTGGATGGCACCACTCATAATAAATGTACATCTCGCGCACCTCAGAAGGTTCATTAAAAATTCAACAAAAGAGCAGAAAATAAATTTCTACTTTTTATTAATAAAGACTCTTCACTACTTTAAATAGTAGTGATATTCAAAATTCAACAGCAGTAAATAAGCATCTAATATAAACACGTGAGTCATTTGTTTTTTTTTTATATAATAAGCGACTTTCACGATTTTATACATTAGGTAATTCAAAATCCAGAATTCAAAAAAGAGTAAAAAATAAAGATTTAATATACAGTTTAGCGAGTCTCTCATTTTTTAAATAAAAATGAGAGGGTGTTCACGATTTTAAGTGACTATTTATTTATTTATGATACTCTTAAGCCAGAATATGACCGTGGGTAGAAATAATAATAATCACCATACCTTATTGCGGGCGTAAGATTACATCAGGTTGGAAGTAAATAATCCAATTTAAAAAACCTTGATGTTATCCCACTTCTGAAATTGTAAATTATCCTTATATCTTAACCGTCTTGTTTAATAGGCAGCACGTACTACTTGGTTCTTCATAACACTAATACTTCAGTCCACTGATTCGTTCTGGAGCTCCACTGTGTCTGCCTCAGTATTATAAGACATATTTATATTGCCACAACCGGAAACTAAAAGCGCTAAAAGCGAACTAGTGTGAATATGATTATTAAAACAATTTTTATAAAATCTCGTCATTACAATTTGAATTTATAAAGTTATTTTTAACCAAACATGTAAATATCAATTTGAATCTATAAAGTTATTTTGAACTAACGTGTGAATATTGAAACCCATGCAATATGACATTTAATGTATAGAGAAGATCAACGATAAGACTAAAAACAAAGCGGCGACCAATGATAATGCTAACAATATTTACTGTCATTTCTTTCGTCAAGCCTTTTTTCCACTATATTGGTATGTATGCATGGCTCAAATGTTGCTACTGAATATTATTTCAACTTGTCCGTTTACGCTGAAATTTTGTACCTGAAACCTGAAAATGTACCTTAGGTGATAATACAATAATCTCTATATAAGCCGAATCTCTTTAATCTGTTTATTAAGCTGAGAGTATTTAACACGTATTTGTTGCTTTCATCTTGATAGGTACTACATAATCCTAGGTCGAGATCACAAAAAAAAAAACTGGAAAACTTGTGTTCTGAGAGAACCGAATAAAACATTGTATATTAGGATTAACCCCCAACTTATCTGCTGGACTAATCTGAAAATTTCATCAAATTCAGTCCAGCCGTTTTGAAGTATATAGGGAACGTCGATTTTTATAGAAATAAATAAACTAAAGAAGATTTGCTCCTTATGTATATGTACTGCCATTATGAAGTACACTGTTTTTAGAAACATGGTTTGAGTGACTAAGAGAGTTATTCTATTATGAACTTTTGATAAAATCTATATTTATATATATCCCTACATAGGTACATATATTACAAAATGTATCTGCAAGTCTTTTGCTTCTTCATATTATATAGTTTTTTTTTCGTAGTAACATACGGTGTTAGCAGGAGGGGCTTGGCTGGGCTTTTTGGGGTGAATGTTGCGGGCACTCAGCCCCGAGGCAGTGGGCACAATGGTGCTATAGTGGCCGGAGCTCGGCTTAGGCTGCTGCCAGAGAAGAATAATTAAAATAAAAAGCGGGTTAGAGACTGACCTACTGGTGTAGGCCTGTAAGTAAAATAGTGACGAAATATTATATATTTGATATTATGGAACTCTTACAAGCCTTTAAATTTTTTAAATCTGTCCTTACTTTATTTAAATATCACTTTTAAAGTAACATTTCTTTAAATACATTAACCATGTGATGATATATTTATACATATGTCGTACAATTATTTTCTTATACCTTTAGTTACAAATTAAAAAACCATTACGGTTAGTTCCCCTGTCAGATAAAGAAAAACATTTCTTATTGCTGTAGATATAGGAAACAAATTCCACTGCGAAATTTCAATTAATTTCTCTAAAGTTCCAACCAAATCAACACATTGGAAAGGCTGAAATAAGGCCCAGATTCATTCGCGTTATAAACGGATGGTGTTTTTCAGATGCTAACCGTTTCATTCCCGTACTATTGTTTTTTCACTTTTATTTGATTTGATTGCGGCAGTAATTGATGCTGTAGTGTACACACTTCTGCACCGGAATAATAATTAGTTATTTATTGATATAACAAATATAATAACTACAGATTGGTTCATAAAAGTATATCTATTGACGCAACTCTGCGAATGGCGCGGTGGTGGTGGTAGAAGACGGAGTTGCGTGCGCAGTGAGCCCATATCAATATTTAGATATATTCATATCATAATGGAGTTCAAAGTGTATATTACAGGTGATAATGTATACATTACAGATATGGTCAAGATTTTTACTGTTTTATTTTAAAAAAAAAATTTGTTTTAAATACAATTCGTGTATTCGTCACAATGTCTTGTATTGCGGATGTACAAACTATGAATTTAAGTGTGTAAAGTAATATTCATATTCAGGAGAGTCATTTATATGTCACACAAAAGCCATTCTAATTTTGTTTAGAGCTTTTTAAAATAGTTATATCTGCTTTATCATGAACTAATAATTATAACACGGTAATAGATATTTCATGCTAGCAACCACCCTCAAGATAAAAATATATCGCTAAGCATATATTGATGTGGTTCGATTTACTAGAAGTGTGGGCGCTGTCCTTGGTCTCTGGCAACACCGGAATTTGAAGTGTCGAAATTGTGCGTTTTAGTGGGTAGTGTTGTGTAATTAGCACCTGCTAGTCACCCCATGGACCTCTCGCTTTAACCTGAGCCCGGGCAATGCCCTTGCGAGTTGCGATGAGGTAATCCATAAAAAATAGAATTTTAAACCCCACATCCGATTGAATTTAGATTGTGGTCATTTTTTATTGCTACAAATAATTCATATAAATAATCGTACTAACCGAGCAGCCCAATTAATTCTCTACAATCTTTTAAAGTAATAAGTACTAGTTCTTTTTCGTTCGATTCGTGATCGAGTAACACGTGGTAGGAAGAAGAATTCAAATGATTGCGGTGAAGTTTCAAGTCTGCTGGAATTAATCCACCAACGTGTAACGATTTATTACACCTGGACTTATCGGAGAGAGGCTGGTGGAGTTATCGAGAAGACATTCACGCGAACCAAGACGCGAGTTTATTTTTATAATTAAGGTTTAGCGTTATAGCCACAATCACACATCATGTCAAGTAATGTGACCCATGATGGTGGACACGCTAAGCCTAGTGGAGGGCCTGGGTCTCAAGTACAACTACCGGAATACACCTATATCTAGGTATTATATTAATCTGGGTCTGGCAGAAGAAACATGAAAGCAAGATTAATGCAGTAGAGATGAGAAGTCTAAGAAGTATAGCTGGCATAAGAATGATAGATAAAGTAAGGAATAGTGTGATAAGGGAACGTTATGGTGTGGTAGAGGATGTAGTGACAAAGCTAGAGAAAGGGATGCTTAATTGGTATGGACATGTAGAGAGGATGGATGAAAGAAGATTAACAAAACCAATTTACAAGGCGAGTGTGAATGGGCAAGCTGGCAAGGGTCGACCTAGGCGAACATATCGCAATCAGATCGAGGACGTCAAAAGTACCCGTAACCGAAGAGCATGTATGAAGGTGCTTATGAAAGTAGAAGAAGCGAAAGATGTATGTCAGGATCGTAGCAAGTGGAAGGATGTGGTCTCTGCCTACCCTTATGGGAGAGAGGCGTGATAGTATGTATGTATGTATGTATTATATTTATCCGTTATATTAGTTATTACACCATCAGATTTCATACAATATTTCCTGTTGTTTTAAAAAGAAGATACATAAAAATACGAAATAAAATTATTTTTACCTCTACAGAAATAAAATTTTACAGATTTTTTTTTATTTTTTCTAAATTTAGACTTTCGTTACAGTTTTAGCGCAACCTTAGAAAAAAATCAAAGAGTTTGGTAAATGCAAAAGTGCACGCCTCATAACGTAATTACAATGAAATGTCATGGAATTAACATTCACATTTAATAGGAAGTAATTCGATGTAATTCTAGAGCTATTAAAGAAAAATAGTCTCAATATATTCAGTTTTTTGGGCGTATTCGTTACACATCACACACACAGACATTCGCACGTCCGCGAAAAAAAAAATTCAATTATTTTATTTGTATTCCTATAATGAAAAAAATGAATTTAAAAGTCATCTAGTGTGATAGTGAGAGTATTTCTCTGGATAATAAAACATTTGCATTGCCGTAAAAATACAAAAAGATTTAAAATAATGATCGACGAAATCTCGAAATTTACTCGACTTTGAAACGTTGAGAGTAATGCACACCTCAAACGCTTTGTGTTATGAGGCGTGCATTAACTTGAGTTTATGAAAAAAAACAAAAACCATCACATAACAAAACTAATAAGTCTAATTCGTATCGAAAGCGATTTAAATTAGAATCAATTGCGTAACTAAAATACCAATACCAGATTTCGTAATTAGGACACGTTGTGAATATGAGGTTTCAGTCCCGTCTGACCTATTTCCGAGCGTGGGAAGTTATGAACAGGTGTGTCGTTCGAAAACCAAATGTTTTCGTTGACATTCGTACAAATCACGCGAACCAGGAAGCGGGGTTGCTATATAGTAGAAAAAACAATGAACGCGTTCCATAAATTCCGACTCACTGTGGCGTGTCCGCTAAGCTGATGTCGGAAATTCGCTTATTAGAAACTAAATATAGAAGCTAATTATTTTCGTATATATATTTAAATAGAAGTACAGTCTCCAGTGTGTAGGTACTGCAGACTATAAATAAGGGCATCTTGTTTTCTGAAATTAGGAAGAGGTGATTGCTAGCGAAAAAATGAACGCGCTTATAAACTCCATTTCATTGTGTCGAGTCCGCTAATTCGCTTATTAGATACTAAATAGAAACTTAAGTAACACAACTTAGTTCTAATAAAACCACAAACATCAGAGTGTATCACAGTTTTTTTTTGTTTAGTTAAAGTTAGCGTTATGGCCATAATCTCACCTGATCTTAAGTGCGATTCGGCCCATATTGTAGACAGGCTAAACCTGTGTAGGAACTGGCTGTCAAGTGCAGCTGCCGAAACACACCTATTGGTATTTGGCGACAGATTTTCAACTTGAGGGTGGTTGCTAGGCAGGCGGGTATTAGAAAAAGCCCAACCACCATGCTATGGTTTTCTGGCGATGTTTTCCCTCACCGGAAGCTCAAGCTCATTGTAGGTGGTTGGATTCGAAGTCACGTTCCTTGATACGAAGTCGTACACACTACCACTGAGCTATCATCTCTTCAAAAGGTAAAAAATGTTTATTGCGTTTTTTTCATTGTATATCTGTGTTTTATATGAAATTATCACAATTAGATTTTAATTACCACCCGACCGTTTCATGTTAATCATAATCTAAGATTATTATTTAGTTTATATAGTTAGGTGACTATGGATTTGAAAGATCGCGTGACAGCATCGACAGGCGATGGATACATAATCTCTTATTGACTTCTATTATAGAGATGTCACACCATACTACTATGAAATAATATATTTTTCTCTACAGTTCTTGATATAAGCATGTATTAGTAACACGAAAAATGCAACCAATAATAATCGTAAAATTCTTACCAGAATATACAAAGCGATAGAATGAGAAATAGTGAACCATTTTGAAAATTGTGAAAAATCACTCTTTGGGTACTTTATTTAATTTATTGACTTTGTGGGTATATGACCATACTGTTGACCTATGTTTATCATTCTGTAACGTCCGTGCAACTTCTATGATTCAATCTTATTTTCAAATCAAATCAAATCAAAATATAATATATCTCATATAATATATAATCTCACCTGATCTTAAGTGACGATATGGCCCAAGTTGGTAGACACGCTAAACCTGTGGAGGAACTGGCTCTCAAGTGCTGCTGCCGGAACACACCTATTGGTATTTAGCGGCAGGTTTACAATTTGAGGGTGGTGGCGGGCATTAGAAAAAGCCCTACCACCATCCGTTTACGAACATCAAAACTACTAACGGTTTGGAAAATAAGTCATAGAGAAGAACCGGAAAGAAACTCGATCTGGTTATATTATCTTATTGAGGTTAGTACATATTTAAAACTACAAACATTTTAAATACTTTTACAATTATTTTTAGCGGATGCACACAGTTGGGTGTCAATTCACTTTACAACAGTCTTATAAGCTTTGACACCAAAAATCGAATTTGAAAGTAATTGGTTTATGTTGTGACTTTTCAACATTAAATTGTATATTTGTTTATATATTTCATAGTTTTTGTGTGAGCACGTGGACACGTCGAGCCTAATAGAGAGTCCGACTCACAAGTGCAACAGCCGGAACACATCTATAGGTATTTAGCGGCAGATTTTCGACTTGAAGGTAAAACTACCACACGGTTTCGTCATGATGTTTTCGTTCACTAAAATCGCAGGCTCGTTCGAACACGTGTCTGTCAATGCAATGTCCATACACTAAATTGAGTCACCATCACTTAAAAAAAACTTCGTTTCAAAAATCAAGTCAAAAATGATTACTTCTCTTCAAAATTATTGAAAAAATAGACTACAACGCAGAATACAAATAATTTTTTTTTATTATAAATTATTTCTTTCAAATAATACATGAATAGCTTAAAATAGAAATCCTAATATCTTGGTTAAAATTGTCTATCTATGTATTATGCGTAACGCTTCCCACGGTATCGTGTTATTAATTTTATACAGGCTGATTCATTTTTCAAATTATCTATACTACATGTAAATTGATTAACACTGTAACAGAGTCAAAGCACATTACGTTTTTTCAGATAACATGCTCAAGGTTTACTTCTTTATCGATGTAGAGACCAAAAAGAAATCTACAATTATTGTCTGTATGTCTGGCCTCCTCATACATCACTTTAAAATTACTGAATAAATTTTAATGAAATTTTACACAATGATGACTTCTATCATACATGTTATTCTATAAAATAAAGCAGGCAATAAACTATAAATTTAACTTCAATGTTCATATATAAAGTTTGTGATAATATTAATAAGTATATTTAACGTAATTTAAATCTAACTTAAACAAAATCATGGACACACAGTATGGATATTACACACCTATATTAATAATATATGTAGGTGGAAATGTTTGTTTATTTGAACGCGCATTAGGATTACTTAGGAAATACTAGTTGAATATTCAAAAATTCTTATTTATATAGAGCAATCATGAACGAAAATTTTAGCCTATTTAACGTTAGGATGACACCAATAGGAGCAAAGCTGTAATAAACACAGTGACAAAAATGGACAAACAATTATTAAATGATTTTATTTTCACATGAACGAACTCGCGGACTCGACTAGTATATACATATAAAGTTATTCTTTTTTCGACCTTTGTATGAACTTAAGACCATAAATTATAGTTTGAACGGTGGATAGGCGTTTTTCCTTTGTTTTTCTTGTATTGGCTACGGCCTTGATAAACTATTATCGAATTACTACTAAAAGTTACAAATTACAGTGTATCTTCTAATCTATCATCTTTAATCTATAATCTATCATCAATCTAATCATCTAAAATTATTATTGATAAATGATTTCCAAAATAAGCCTATGTTAGTATTAATTATTGAAATTACTAATACGTTCACGGAAAATAGAATTTAATTTAACAATCCAGCACGTATTGCTGTGCCATGGAAAGAAAAAGTGCTCTTTCTTATGCCTAGGAACCTTTCCGGACGTAGGCAGAACGCTTCACAAGAGGAAGAATGGTTTAGGAATGCATAGGCGCTAGAAGAAACGTGAAATCTGTTCCTGGCAATAAGTATATAGGCGAATTGTTTTCGCGAAGTCAACAAAAAAAAAAAAAAATTATTTATATGCATGAATAAATAGAGAATATAAAATAATCAGTATGGAGTTTTGAAACACGCTGTATCATCATACGTATGCGACAGGCGTAGGAAAGTATGCGGAATACTCACAGGTGGTTCCGCCCCTTGGAATCCCAAGCTTTTTGCATACATTCCTTCTGTATTTATTTTGAATTAGCATCAACCGATTCTGAATATGCTCTTTGTTTTATTACACAGTTAATAATCAGATTTCGCTGTGATATTAAATCAAAATACGCTTCTAACTTCTTTATTATATTCTTATCCGAAGCAACTATGTAGTTGAAGATGAAGTTAGCATCTTTTAGACCTGTAGATAATTGACGGTTATGTGACGGTGCAATTAAAAAAAGAAAAAATTCAAAACTAACAACACAAGTAGAGTATTCTGTTTGTCATTTAACTACAAATGGATAAAGCGATGATAGCTCAGTGGTAGTGTGCACGACTTCGCGTCAAGGGACGTGGGTTCGAACCCAAGCACCTACAATGAGCTTGAGCTTTCGGTGAAGGAAAACATCGTGAGGAAACCATAGCATGGTGGTAGGGCTTTTTCTAATGCCCGCCTGGCTAGCTACCACCCTCAAGTTGTGAACCTGCCGCCAAATACCAATAGGTGTGTTCCGGCAGCAGCACTTGAGAGCCAGTTTCTCCACAGGTTTAGCGTGTCTACCAACTTGGGCCGTATCGTCACTTAAGATCAGGTGAGGCCATAACGCTAAACGTTAAGTATAAAAATCAACTCAAAAAGTATGTAATAAAAGGAAGTCCATTGTGCCTTCGTAGCCCAGGTCAGTCCAGAATGTCCTTGGCTGTAGATAGGTACACCTTTTTTTAATTATCGTGGTATTTAAAATCCCAGCTTTTACGGACTACCTCTTTGCAACGCGCAAAGACAATACCCGGGTTCAGGTCAAAGGTGTGAGGGACATGCGGTGACTAATCGGGTGCTTATCACCCAATACTACCCACTAAAACAGGTCACGCGACACTTCAAACTCCCGTGTTGTCAGAGAAAAAGACCAGTTTTCGCACTTCTACTAATCTCTAGAGGGAAATGTATATCTACTTAGTCTTGATTATCATAAAGCTGACTATATATCACTAACTATATATTTCTTATTACATTTCAAGGAGTTATCTGAAGTATCTTCGTAATCCACCCTTTGAAAATATACCCTATTAAAAAAAGGAATTTAGAAGTTATAAAATTTATAGCTAACAAATATGAAATAAGTTATACTTATTTAGTATAACAAAATAAAATTAAGTACATAAATTACATCAGTTCATGCAAAACTTATTAAGTACTTAGTAAATTAAGTAATAAATAATGTTAATATACGCTATCAAGTTTATGTATAAGTGAGGTGCCTTCTCCACCAATGTTGGTATTAAAATTTTCATAAGTAGGTAACTTCCAAGGGCGTAACTGAATAATTTATAACATAATATAGCAGACTCTATATACTGCAGCACTCTATATACAGTACTTTAGTGTTATAGAGAGTTGTTGTTAAATGGAGAGAAGATATTCCACTGTATGGACAAATTAAATTAACAATCAAGAAATTTTGAACTATTAGAAAGGTTATCTTTACAAATCTCTTTACATTTCACTTTCCTATGTTTGCAGTACAAATACCTGAAGTGGGGTATACTAAATCCTTCATTATAGAGTAACCGTGTTCTTCAAAAACACCGCCTATGATGAACATAAAGGCCATTCATAGGAGCGGTTAGGCTAGATCAAAGCGTCGCATGAAAGCCTTCTGGAGGTCTGTCAGAGGTCCCACTAATGAGGGCGGCACTCCGAGGGAGGCGCGCTTGTGCCTGTTGCAATACGTTTTGATGTCAGCACACACTGGTTTTGAGTAATGAGTGCGCCTGAAGAATTAAAAATCGTTTCATCATCTATCCTAATATTATAAAGCGAAAATGATTGTTAAAACGAGCTAGTCTAGGTACTTCCGGTCGGATTAAAAAAAAAATATATGATAAAGCAATCATTCAGGAATACTTTAGAGTATTGGCTATTACACTACAACCAATAGGTGTAAGCTGTATTAAAAAAAAAAAACGAAAATAGTTCATTGTTCCACATAGTTCATTTTATGTTCCACGCGAACGAAGTCGCAGGCACAACTAGTATGTCACACACTTATCGTTTTGTAGTATTATCGTTTACTAAACTGCCATAATTGGACTGTGTTATTCTAATAGTTAAAACACATTTTGAGCCTTTTCAGGTAAAATATCTTGATTTTTTTATAGTAGCCTTCGAAAAATTATCTTTGTAAATTGAAAGTAGTGAGTTAATTGACATAATTTTAATACATCAGTGGTTGATTATGAACAACAAGTCAGCATTTTTCATAAAGACATCATAATTTTGAAGCGATGATAGCTCAGTGGTAGTGTGTACGACTTCGCGTCAAGGTTTGAGTTGAGTTTGAGCTTTCGGTGAAGGAAAACATCGTGAGAAAACCATAGCATGGTGGTAGGGCTTTTTCAAATGCCCGCCTGGCTAGCTACCACCCTCAAGTTGTAAACCTGCCGCCAAATACCACTAGGTGTGTTCCGGCAGCTGTACTTGAAAGCCAGTTCCTCCACAGGTTTAGTATGTCTACCAACTTGTATACTTGCCGTATCGTCACTTAAGATCAGATGAGATTATGGCCATAACGCTAAACCTTAAGTATAAAAAAAATAATTAAAATAAATAAATACTTTTAATAATTAAATTAAAATAATTTTAATAGGGAATGAAACAACCTCTCTTCGGTACAAATAGTCGTTTACAATTACTTTCCTGAAAAGGCTCGACATTTCTAGCTGAATGGCTGGTTTCTTTTTATCTAATTCTTCTTATGTAATTAGAGTAAAAAATCTTTTTCACAATTATATACCCACACTAAATATCAGTTCTTGTAGTTATTTTAAGTATACAAAAAGAAAACGAATACTAAATACGTTCGAGCGCTATAGATTTCAACTATCTATCAGAAGGTAATTTGATTTCTTTGCGGTAGGTACATGTGATCTATTGTGATCGGATCAAAGCGGACAAATGACGGGTAGGACAGGAGCTGGGGGATAAATGCGGATTATCCCGTCCGGGTGAAATCCGCCGCGATTGCCAGTTACCGGATGAAAACCGAGCGGATTAAAAATTGCCACAAAGGAGGTTCTTTGTGGATTAATTCTATTTCATAAATACATTTATTTAAAGCAAACTAGCGAATAATTAATTTATGTAGAATTCGTTTTTTCATATTGATTTATTTAACTTTATTTTAGTGTGGTTTGGATATTGCACTTATTAGACGATTCTGGTTTTGAATAACTTATTTACATAAAATTGTTTCATTGCATATTATATATTACTAGATTTTACTTGCGGCTTCATTCGCGCTAATATTGACTTTGTCAAATAAATCGTATAAAGCAATAAAAAGTTTCATACAAAGTTTACCTTTTTTATATTTAAGGTTTAGCGTTATGGATACAATTTCACCTGATCTTAAGTGATGATACGGCCCAAGTTGCTAGTCACGTTAAACCTGTGGAGGGGCTGGCTCTCAAGTTCAACTGCCGGAACTCAGCTATTGGTATTTGGCGGCAGATTTTCAACCTCTCTATTTACCCACTTACAATAAAGATTTCACAAGAAAAAGTGGTCTATCTCCGTTTCCTGGGTCCCATCTGTCTTTGTATAGGCGTGAAAGCGTAGCAAACAGAGAAACAAACACACAAACTCACTTTCGAATTTACAATATTAGTATTGCATATTGATATTGATTTCAGCAAACAAATCGGATGTCGCAATAAAAAGTTTCATAAAAAGCTTATATATATCTCTCTTTACCCAACTTCCAATAAGGTTTTATTAAGTAGCCTATTACCGTCTCTAAGATCCTATGTATCTCTATACCAAAATTTATCATAATCAATTTAGCGGTTTAGTCGTGAAAGCATTACAAAGAAATAAACTTAGTTTCGCTTTTATAATATTAGTATAGATTCGAGTGTGATAATTCGATACGGGGACTTTCGTAACTAATTCTAGATTCCTTTTTTTTTATTTTGGAATACATTTACTATTTTTCCTTCTTTCGTAAAGTTTTCTTTTAGTTTTTACAATTGAATTCATGTTCACTTTTTCATTTGTTCTTGATTAATCTTTATTTTCAAATATTCAATATTTTATGTTACCTAAATTAACTTTTTGATATTTTTAGTAGCGTAAGCTTTGTTAATCTGTTCAAAAGGTATTCGGGATTCAGTCTAATACTATTTTATTATTTACTAACATAACCCGTGACTCCGTTCGTGTGGAACTAAAATATTATTTAATAGTTTTCACTTGTTTTAGTAACTTTTTTAATACTGCTTTGCTGCTATTGATGGCAGCATGATGTGTAACTTTTTTAATATAGCTTTACTCATATTTAGTGGTATTAATGTGATGTTTAATAGCCTAAAACCTTCCTCAATGATTACTGTATCGAAAATCAAAATAATTTTTTAAATTGTACTCGTAGTTCCTAAGATTAGCTTGTTTAAAGAAGAACAAACTTTTTCGATTTATAATATTAAAACTGATATAGATTTCACTGTCGGCTGTTGTTTTCCACAGTTAACAATCAATAAATTATTAAAATATTAAAGTTATCATCCAACAAAGTAGGGATATCAAGGATCGTATAAACATATGAGTAGGTTTTTAAAGAAATATTATTGTATCTTATTGTATCTGTTACTAAATTTTGTATGCATTTGACTTACTAGCCTCGGCTAAGAAATGAATGAAGTTACTTGTATAATCAACATACGTTTTCAGTTCGCACGGCACCGCAAGAAATTCATCGTCTTGCGCATCCTGAAAATCAATACGTGAGAGCCACTGTCGCATCCCGCGCTCCCTCCTCAGCCCGCGTCGGCCATCCCGGTCACTCCCGGCTTATCTACCTTGACTTGTGTCTCCTTTACTATTAGGTCAAAGTATTTCATTTTACGCATCCTTACAAACAATTAAACGCAACGTATAAGATGTGTACAACTTAATAAAGACCGAAGCGATTGGCATGTTTTTTGTTTTCACCTCAGGTGCATTTTCTCGTTAGGTTTTAAAGAAGTTTTCCTCATTAACTTATCTATATTTTTTTATAGTTTATAGGTTTAGCTTTACGGCCGTAATCTCACCTGATCCTAGGTGACGATATGGCCCAAGTAGGTGGATACGATAAACCTGGGGAGGGACTGGGACTCAAGTGCAACTGCTGAAAAACACCTATTGGTATTTGACGGCAGATTTTCAACTTGAGGGTGTTCGCTAGTCAGGCGGACATTAGAGAAAACCCTATCACCACGTTCCAAATGATGTTTTCCATCGCCGAAAGCCCAAGCTCATTGTATGTGGATTCGAACTCACGTCCCTTGATGCGCCTTTTGGCTAGCTAATGGCGAGATCAGTTATACATCTTGAGTACAAATAGTTATTTTGCAAACATGCACAAGTATGTTCTCGTATTTCCAATTATTATCATTAAAATTTAACTACTGGGTGAACAATAGTGCATGGAAAAGTTTGAGAATAATAATAAGTCAAGACCGCAGAAATAAGAAAATTAACGATGCATTATTCTTCCTAAATGAGTAACTGCAATATGAAATCATTTTGTAGCTTTTATATACATATAGTATTAGTATTGCGTTTGAGTGAAGTTTCTTAGAAATAATAATTAAAGATAAATATTTTTAAGCTCTTACAAAAGTCTCTGGATAGTTTTAACAAGGTACCTACCGTTTTGTTGGAGTTTACTTCCTGAATTATATTTCACACTCGATATTGGAAAATATGTATTCATACGCAGAAGTCACCGTGTAAAAAATGCGATGAAAATAAATGTCAAACGGGCGAATAATGATATTTGTTTTTCGAACGGCGACAAAAGAGGATTCAATTCCAGGGTGAAGAAGGTGAAGTAAGAGCAGAATTACTATTTCATTATTTCGGGTAAACTTTAATCTATTCCATTTACAAAACCCAATAAGATTTTGTTGTTTCTCTATTCAATAATTCATAGTTTATTTATTTCAATTCGGTTATGATTCAAGTGACAGTATATACTAAGAGTACAATGTAGGTTGTTTTTCAGCGGGTCGAGGTAATTATGTAAGGGCGTCACCCCGCGTTATTGGCGGGGTCACGACCCCGCGTCGCGCTACCATTGGCTCGATTCGAACACCCACCCTGATACTTACGGTACTCGTATTTACTCAACTTGTCAAATTTATCCCTTTTTTACGTAACAGTCTAACGTAACATTCGTAGATTTGTGTTAGACGAGCGACGGTGGAGACCGGAAAACCATACTAAGTTCAATTTTAACGAATTTAATTTATTAATATTTGAAACTAATCTGCGTCGTACACTTTTTTTATAGTTGTATAGGTTTTGGCATTATGGCCTAAATCTCACCTGATGTTTGCCCAATTGTTGGCCCAAGATAGTGGATACGCTAAGGCTCGTGGATGGCTCGCAAGTCCAACTGTTGAAACACACTTTAGGTATTTGGCGCCAGATTTTCAATTTAAAGGTAATAGCTAGCCAGGCGGGCATTAGAGAAAACCTCACCACCATGCTATGGTTTCATAACAATGTTTTCCTTCACTGAAATATCAAGTTCTTTCCTAGGATTCAAACTTACGTCCATTGACGCAGCATCTGTACACATTATCAACGGAGCTATCACCGCTTCGAAGACACTTACCTCCAATACTCCTATAATCTACGATATTAGACTTTTTATTTAAAAAAAAATAAACTCAGAATCTTTAGCTAAACTAATTTTACAAATCAAATAACTTTATTCAAATTAGGCCCCGAGAAGGCGCTTATGAACGTTAAAATTACCACCGGTTCGGAAAACTACCTCGCCATCGAGAGGAACCGATGAGAACCTTGATATATTATCTTTTTTGGGCACCTATGTAATTAAGCAAACAAAAATAATTGAAGTGCTTTAATAATTGCTTTTAGCAGATGAACAGAGACGGGTGTTAATTATAGACATCAACACCGTTCACATATTGATCCACTCTGACATAGCATATTCGTCGCCATTGCGTATTTTTAAATCTATCATTAGTTGCATTTTAAAGATTAAATGTTGTTATATTTTGAAAAATAAATGTGCTATTTTACAGGGTTTTTTTTACACGTAACATGCCGAATTACTTGTCGTAAGTGAGGTTAAAGAAATCCTTGAAATAAAGGTTTTACTATCAAATACAACCGAAAATGTCTTCTACTTTAAAACGCAAGGAATGGTGAATTAAACAAATAAGCAATGTGGTGCGACATAAGTTTACATCAAAACCCAAAATCCGCTACACACGGTGCTTGAACTTACTTTCTGGCAAATCAGTAATGTCCTTTGGAACTTTGTTATAAAACCTTACAACAAAACTGTTACTGGTCCTACTGAGTCTAAAGTATGAGGTGACTATTTTCTCATACGTTTTCCTCTAAAAAACAGTGTTATGCGTGAAGACTGTTTAGATGTATGATTAAAGTTTTATTTATCGAAAGGAAGCTTTACTGATGTACCAATAAATTAATATGAGTTATTCTTTTTAAAATTATATATTAAATGTTGAAGTTAAAGTGTCGAAGTATACATTAGTTTTCACTTCCGCTTGGAATTGATTGGCCGCTGACGTTGTTGGTTGACGGCTCATCCAACCTTGTGACCAATGTGGGTATTTGTCGCAATCGATTACAGGTGTTTCATTTTGTCACGGAGCATCCTCAGATCGATGTTGACTCTTCTGATGCGAGCGGGCGAGATCACATTTGGTCCAACCATCCACCAACGTTGGGTCAACAGTAAACCAATGACGTCAGCGGTCAATCAATCCCAAGCGAAAGTGCAAAGTAATATATACTTCCACATTTAATGATGGATTTCCGGAAATAAATGCCTTCATCAACCAAATGATCTATTTAACTGAGGTAACGCTATCCTTACTAATATTTTAAATGCTAAAGTGAGTTTGTTTATTTGTTACCCTTTCACGCCTAAACTGCAGAATCGAATAAGATGAATTTTGGTATAGACATATATGGAAACCTGGAGACGGTGATAGTCTACTTTATCTTGGGAAAACTTTATTGGAAGTAGGGTAAAAAGAGGGATAAACTTTGTACGAAACTTTTATTGCGTCATCGGATTTATTTGATAAAATCAATATTAACGCGAGTGAAGCCGCAGGTAAATGCTAGTACACTATAAGTAAACAATTTTATTGTCTTAATAAAAAATAAACTACCCTCGTGGAGAGTGCTATATTTTACGCCGCCATTCGGGCAAGTCGTTCGTGTTATCTGTAACCGATAACGCGTCAAGAGATCCCGTGGGACAGTTTCCCTAAAATATTTCTTTTTTTTACTCGTATATCGGAAAAATTACAACCCTCATAGCGATGGTCGGTTTTTTACTGGCTCTGATTTTTTTATATCAATAATAAATCAAAAACCCCCTTAAATATATTTCGTCACTGGTCTCCTAACGTAGGGGTAGTAAACTCTACTATTAAGACGAGAGATCACGGGTTCTATCTTCATCTATGTTTGAATTTGTATGATGATCGTAATTGTCACTTGAAAATTTTAAGAACAAATCATTTGTGTTCTTACTTCGTGTCTGCTAATTGCGATTGTAAAGATCTTCCCAACTGACATTGGCGAAATAATATGCGTAGGCAGATGCCATATTAAAAAAATAAATTAGGTGAAAACATCGTTGTGATACGAAATTCGATGAAACGAAAAAGCAACAGTCACAAGAGAACCGCATATTGGTATAGGATATAACATGCAACAGAATGAGATAAAAGTATATATAGAATTTAACTTGTGAGATAATGAAATAGACAGCCTTGTACAGTGTTTCGTACAGAGTCTAAGCGTTGTACGTTTGTCAATATGTGTGTTTGCGCGTATGCGTACTACGAAGTGAATTTTTGAAGATTTCAGTTATATCACGTGTGAACTATACAAATTTTTTCTTTTAGAAATGCACGTGAATTTGTCGACATTGTATGATATGTCTAGGACAATACAATCCAAAGAGAATAGTGATCAGTGATCTATTAGAAGTTCAAGTATCTAGTATCCAGTTGCACACGATAAGTTACTTCAGTCTTCAAACACCTTTAAATTTTAATGCTTGTAAGCCTATAAAATTGTCTTAATCGAAATAGAACTAATTTAAACGGATCTTATCGCGGTTATTTATTAATTTTCGTCCTGAAGTTTCGAAAGCTTTTCAGCCTTCGTGGTCACGGGTCGGACTGAGGTGTATGTTGTCCAGAAAAGTTCATGTTACAGTGTCTACCATCAATTTAATTTTTAGTTTTGTAAGTGTTCCGATCTACGCAGGAAGAAATTGCCCTTTAAAGTCAATCGTTCTAGGTTGGAGGTGTTACTATGTTATTCGAAACAGTCAATTTAAGTCGGTTAAAACGTTATAAATATGTGATGAACAGTGGAATTGACCACAGTATGATCTCATATGTAGCTAGCCTTATCATAAACGATACGATTGGGACGTAAACAACATCCATTTATGCTGAACATAAACCTCTTATCTCGGTGCTGTCTTCAACATACTTATCGCGAGGGAATTATAACGTCGCTCGTGTCACAGGAGCCTTGTTCTGAGAAGGGTGCCCATAAAATTAGAAAGTCATAAGACTTTTTTAAGCCTTAAAGTCTGTTTTATTACAGTTGAAATGATAAATTGTATTTTATCGCGAGGGGTATCGTATTTGGATATTTTCAGTTACATACCGTTGCATTACTGCTAATACATTTTTTTAAGTAAACGTTTAGCGTTATGGTCATTATGTCACTTGATCTTAAGTGACGATACGCCCCAAGTTGAAAGACGCGCTAAACCTGAGGAGGAACTGGCTCTCAAGTGCAGCTGTCGGAATAAACTTATTGGTATTTGGTGGCAGATTTTTAACTTGAGCATGGTTGCTAGCTAGGCTAGCTAAGCCCTACCACCATGCTATGGTTTTCTCACGATATTTTCCATCATCGAAAGCTCAAGATCATTGTAGGTGGATTCGAACTTACGTCCCTTAGCGTGAATTCGTACAGACTACCACTGAGCTATCATTGCTTTAAACAATTTATATTAATATTATAATTATAAATATATTTGTGGTAGCGTGATGTTAATAGTCTAATGTCTTCGTTAATGATTGCTCAATCAAATACAAACAATTTTTGAACTCCGACTGCTAGGTACTAAGATTAGTGTGTTCAAACAAACAAACAAACAAACTTTTCCACTTTGTAAAATTAATATAGATATCTGAATTGTCGCAATTACAAAGAAAAATGATTACGATCGATTACTTTATTTCAAAAACTTTTAATTCAAGAGTATTGGAGACACTCCTGCAACGCCTACGTCGTACGTACGAAAAAAAAAAAAAAAACAAGAAATCATTGTCACACCAAGTCCGATGATGAAACAAAATAGAACAGTGATAAACTCTGACTATTGCGTTATTTATTATTGTAATTATATATATTATTATAATTATCTATACTGATAACGGTAAAATCATTATATTTATGAAAATACAATATATTTAGGTAGATATAGCCATCATAACAAGAGATTATTTTACTCGTTTTTGATAATAAAATGTAATAATGGATTTATCGAAGGAACTAGATTGCTGGATGTTTGCGAAAACCTTCGAGTATATCCTTTCGATTTAGAAACAAGGGGAAGTGGCCGCTTTCTTCTTTTCAATAGATACTGTCTTACATAATCCAAATAGTGCCTGTTAAAACTTCTTAGTATAAAATTACTTTGTAGTTATATTTCATTATATTTTTTTTTAAAGACAGATTGTATATTAAACTATTAGCAAATATATTATTTTGTATTCACAAGTGTTTTACTGATCTAAGAACCCGAGATTTTACAGCGGCAGACCAGAAGCTTCTCTGATAAACTATATATAAAAAAATCAGTATGTTTCTCACCCTTCGCTAGAGGTGTAAAGTATTATTATTAAATGTCAAAATACCAATCTGTTCTTTTCGACCTTTTAAGACGTGTTTAACCACGAGAAAAATATTTTGATGATCTTGCAAGGTTATTCTATATTTTTTTATATTATGGCTTCTGTCTACGTCGGCGATTTGGCCAATGTCAAATATGGAATGTAATCTTGAAACCTAACTCGAACAATATGGCGGATTCTTTGTAACTCTATAAAGCGAGTTTTTAGGCCAACATTAAACACGTATTCCTTGATATTATTTCTATGGAATAACCAGACTATATCATAACAGTAAATATAACTTTAATATACACAAATTCTGTCTGTACCCGAACCTGTGCCTGTATCGAAGTTACGACCTCGTGGTACCTAAAACTATTTCATAATCACCTTTCAAACTGATTTTTTAAAGGTATTCATTAATCAATTCTGTAGGAACCCCAATGTCCCAGGGCTTGCATGCTACTAGCTTTTATATTACACTTTCTTCTCTTAGCGATTTTACTAAAGAAATTAGCGTGATATTAAATAATCCTTAACATTTATTAATAACTAGACTATAAAATACGAAAATAATATCTTTAATGTGACAGGTAGTTCCTGAGATTAGCGCGGTCAAACAAACAAACTCTTCACTTTTATTACATTATTGTCGAGAATGGGTTCGTCTATCGGCGACTGGCACTTCGTGGCTAACGAGAGAAAAAATAGATAGAAAGAAGGATATACAACGAAGGGACATAAAATATAATTATAGGGATTATAAAACTAAATTTATAACTTTTGTATTTTATATAAATAAACGTTTCGCATTATTTACGGCCAACAATTTTTATTTAAAAAACATAAAATTTTACGAATATTAATAACTAACCGTGCTTGCGAATTCAGTCGCGTGGAACTAAAAATTTATTTAATTATATTTGCCCTTTCAGTATTTTTTTCTAAAACAGTTTTGCTCCTTATGATAATAGCGTGATGTAAACTAGCCTAAAGCCTATCTCAATTATTGCTCTATTTTATACAAACAGACTTTTATAAATCCAACTGGTAGTTCCAAAAATTAGCGCGTACAAACAAACTTCCGCTTTGTAATATTAATATACATTAGATACAATAGAAATGACATCGCTGAATTCCAGGACCGTTTGACCCGTCACTATGAAATAATTGTACATACATATATAAAAGTTTAATAGATACGGTTTTCATGCTATTCATTACCGCTATAGATGGCTTTGTAATTAAGTTATTAAATACTTGAAATGTCATGATAACGTCTGTTCCGTATAAGTAATTAAAATAAGTAAAAAAAAACAATAAAAATAAAAACTTTCATTTATTGTAACACAATGTATATTTAGACAACGTATTTTTTTTATGGATGCTAATGGTCAACTAGTAGTCAAAATTGGACCATAATTGTTTGTGCATAATTTTTTAAAAAAGTAGCATTCTACACTCCTTCTCCATATAAACTATAAGTGTGCGAAATTTCATACTCCTCCGTTGGCGCAGTATATATATAAATATATTATTTCGAGAGATATTGAGGGTGAATGGTGGATTTAAAAAATGGAACAGATACTTGAATTTGTTCCGAAATATGAAAGTTGTGTAAATTAATTAATTCTATTAAACACTTCGATTGCCTCATATTACTATCATTTTTGAAGCGATGATAGCTCAGTTGGTAGTCAGTTCGTTCCCTGCAATAAGCCAAAGCTTTCGGTAAAGGAAAACATCGTGATGAAACTAGAGCTCTTTCTAATGCTCTTCTGAGTAGTTACCACACTTTTAGTTATTAAAGTGGTGTTTAAAATCCTATTCATTACGGACTTCTTTATCGCAACATGCAAACGAATTTCCCGGGCCCACGCCAATGCGAGTGAGGCATGTAGTGACACATCGAGTGCTAATCACCTAAAACTTTCCACTAAAACGTACCACGGCGACACATCAGACCTCCGTGTTGCCAGAGACCACTTACAGCGTTCGCAATTCTTCTAATCTGACTAGCTACCAAACTCGAGATGAAAATCTGCCGACAAATACCTGTAGGTGTGTTCCGGTCATACTACTTGATCACCATCTTGGATCACATCATCACTTAACATCCGTTGACATTGTGACCATAACCTACAGAATGGCTGATCATAAATTGTGACAGTTGTCTATGGACGCTTGTGTGTCGTTAGAGGTAACACTACTGTAATGACTACCTTGAACACCCATTGTATATGGAACCCTGAAAACTCTACTCTTTTGCAGGATCAGAATACAAGGTAATTAAGCAGCGACCTTTTAGAGTTGAAATATGCCACCAGTCGAGCTATTCTAAATAAAAATAAATATCCGACACAATGTATCCCTATTCTGGTATATACCAAAATCATTAAAAACACTATTCCTAATTTTTCAATTTTTTTAAATATCATTGTTAACCTAACCATTTGACTTGACATCGTTCTAGATACGATACTAATCTGATATTAAAGACCTTAGAATAAACTCAATGAAGAAAGAAGCCTGGGATTGCTTATTAATTCCTCCATTGCAGTATAAAATTGCAAGTATGCGTAATATAATCATTTTTTTTTTATAGTTTTGAACGTTTTGGCGTTGTGGCTACAATTTTACCTGACGTTAGATGAAGTTGTGGGCCAAGGTAGTGAACACGCTAAACCTGTGGAGGGACACACCTATAAGTATTTGACGGCAGATTTTCACCTTGAAAGTGATAGCTAGCCAGGCGGGTATTAGAAAAAACGTTACCACCATGCTATGTTTTCATCACAATGTTTCCTTTAGCGAAAGCTCAAGCTCATCGCAGGGATTCGAACTCACACCCTGTGACGCGGCGTCCGTACACGATACCACAGAGCTATCATCGTTTCAAGATTACACATTGTATCACATGCAAATGAATGAATGAGTAACTATTTTAAAAATATCACCTTGTTTCGAGGAGTAAGTACTCTAAGTGATTACTTCAGCCAACACCACATTTCATAAGAACCATGTCCATAACGATTCACCCATCAACACTAAAACAAGTATCATGTACACTAAAACAGAGCTTTCGTAAGGTTGCCTAGATTCGTAGAACACATTGATCCTAATCACCGCATATCCTCCACAGCCCACGTAAATCCAGGAAAACGTGACAGAACTTCCTCGTATCCGTCCTTCAACAACCAACGACTGGGTGAGTTATAACAGAACTGGGTCCACAAAACGTAGTTTTGCTTTTATATAGCTAACCTTTATGCCTGGCCCTACACCGTTGGCCTAGGGTTAAAACGATACACTTTTGCAGCCAGATGTCATTCGTATCGTCAATACTCACCCCCAGAGGTCGTGGAACAGTGAATGTATTGTTTTCAATGATAAATTTATATGTGCCGGACCGTTTTTGTATCAGCGGGGTCATTGTGTGTTAATGAGTGATTTAATTTTTTAAGAAATTCAGTATACATTTATATAGACTGCTCATTAAAGGAAGTACATTTTGTTTATGGAACATCATATAAATAATAAAAGTATCTGATTGGTGTGCATTAACCAAGCATTTTTTTCATAGTGAGGGTGGAACTAACGATCACCTATGGAAAAAATAACATATTATTTCCTGATTGTATAGTATCTGTTTCACTAAGGTGAAAAGGGTAGTTCCATCCAATAGCAATAACAAAGCCGACAGGAAAATAGCAACGTTGAAGTGTATCGCAACCACTATATATATGGTAAAATAATACCCAATGTGTAGACAGGCTTATGTGTATCGTGTTTAAGAATCAGCTGGTGTATATCCAATATAACTAAGGCATATGATAAGTTAAGCGATATGATGATGAAGCGATGATAGTTTAGTGGTAGTATGTACGACTTCGCGTCAAGGGACGTGAGTTCGAATCCTACCATCTACAATGAGCTTGAGCTTTCGGTGAAGAAAAACATCGTGAAGAACCCACACCATGGCGGTAGAGCTTTTCCTAATGCCCATCTGGCTAGCTACCACCCTCAAGTTTAAAATCTACCGCCAAATACCAATAGGTGTGTTCCGGCAGTTGCACTTGAGAGCCACTCCCTCCACAGAATTAGCGAGTCTATTAACTTGGGCCGTATCGTCGCTTAAAATCAGGTGAGATTATGGCCATAACGCTACACCTTAAGTATAAAAAAAAGACGGAAGTCACCAAGCCTACTGTTTTAACAGTCGATTTTCTGTTTTCACATTGATGCCCGTTTTCTGTTCCATTCTTAATTTTTACTGTTTTTCGATCAGCGTTCAGCGCCACCTATATTATATTATGAAAATATTTTACACTACACATATTAACAAAAAATGTATGATAAGGAAAATGAGTCTGAAAATACTGAAGATGAGGCAATTGAACATGAAAGTGGGAACTAATTTTACTTTGATTTTTGTATTTCATTATGTTGTGATCAATATTATAATATAACAGTGTATGTGAGTACTAGTAACTAATAAAATTATGTGATTGTTATAGTTATATGAGGAAAATGTGTAATTTGCCTTTTTTTTACTTTACCTAATGTTGTCTCTTGTTTTTATTGGTGAGCTGTTGTTTCTTCGTTTTTGAGGTTGGCAGCGCTGCTTAAAAGACTCTTTGTTTTATTTTTTTGCTGTCAAAATCAGCCAGTGGTTAACAAAGTACCGTGAAGTTTTCAGGACGGAATGACAAATATTATGTATTGCTAATCGTGTCTGTGGTTGTCATTATTTTTCTTTTATATATGCTTCATGAATCAGGTGAGATTGCGGTGGAGTTACATTAGGGGCACTATAGGCTAGTGCCCAGAGCAGCGAAATATTCGAGGGCGGTAAAATTAAAAGTCAGGCGTGTTTGGATTTAAAAAGATATGCAGTAATTATGATTCTAAATATCATAACGTTTTTAATGTGAGTACTGGGTAATAATAAACATTTTTCAATTATAAGCGATGTATTATATTAATTCAGAAATATGTTCCGATTCTTTAGTCAAATAGTGCAAGATATATATAATAGGGCGGTATTTTTCAGTGAACCAAGGCAGTACTGAAAGTAAATCGGCCCTGAATGTGCCCATAAAATTAAAGTTATAAAATACTAAAATCGAAATCTAGGGAAATTTAAAAATAACTCTAATAGAAGGGTCACTTGAATTTTCATTATTATCCTATCCTTCTTTAGGTTTAACTTTCATGATAATGAATAATCAATTTTATTGAGTCGACAGTATTGTTCCTTCAGCTTTAACTAAAAAATTATTACAAAAAAATAAACATTTCATATGTGCTGCCATCTATTAGTTACGTAATGAAATACGTAGTTATATTGACGAAATTCACCTAATGATTCTAGTGTTATTTCATAATAATTTTAATAGATGTCGCTAAATCCAATTTATTGTAATACTACCTCTTTTCTTTTCACCATTGCATAGGTACGGTGAAATACCTGATATAGTTCTTTGGGGATCGTTGTGGTGCGATCACCCTGTTTGCAGATGTGTTCTTCATATATTAAAACACCATGATGGATAATATTGTTTCTGTATTTCTTATAATTGAGCATACATGTTAAACTATTAGCAGTCAAGGTACGAATCCCTGTCTTCGATGAGATGCGTCGAAAAGTCAATTCCGAACACGTTCTATTATTCGAATTTTACAATTATATTTATTTTCGCGGAATATAAAAGGAGTATGCACTAGATGGCGATGAAGACACCACAGTTGTTATTTTAGCCGTATCGTCACTTAATATCAGGTGAGATTACGATACGCTAAACCTTAACTATAAAAAAAATCACGGCTTAAAGATTGCCTATGTTTAATTTAACTGACGTGTGATTACTTGGATTTTTTTCTTTTTTTCCCCGCACTAGGGTTCTAGTCTTGTGTAGTCACACAATTATCGGACACAAAGTAACATCTAAACTCAAAACAATAATATGTGTATAGTTCTGTGCATTGTCTAACCAACAGGCACTCAACACCAGCGAGGTGACTACTTAAACCGCTAGGTCAATCGCGCAGTCTTAAAACTAAAAGTGTTCGAAAGTACTCTTAATTATATTTTTTTCGAACTGTCGTACGCTGTTAGCCACAAGGTCTTTGACAGCTTCACAGAATACTCTTAAAGCAGTATGACTATATAAGATAAAAACTGGTCAAAGAAACGGTGTGTTCTGAAAACCACACGAAAAAAGTGAAATACCACTATATATGTCTTGCTCCCTTTGTCACCTCGAGACGACTTTACCCGAACGAGCGTCAGGCAAAAAGGTTGCGGTTCAGAGTTTCAAAAAACTCCCATAACAAGTTACCCTTAGAAAAGGATATAATTTCAATATTTGATAAAGTAATATATTTGTTATTTAATTGTAATTTCACATAATTTAGTCTGTATTGTTTAATATATTTTTTTTAGCTTTCAAATAATACTATGTATGTGTTGCTCACACAATAAATATGTGTCATAATCACCTGTAATGAAGGTTACATTTGTGCTTGAAATTTTATACGTTTTTTAAATTTTAAGGCATACCATATGGTAAACCTTTACGGTGCTCTATATTAAAAATAAATAAATCATAGTAAGTTATCAAAATAATCACATATCAAATCACATCATCGATTTTATTTTATATTTATACATATTACATACTTATCAACAACGAGGTTACACGGTAAACGGAAACAATAAAAAAATTAAATAATAAAGTAACAAAGAGAACGAACTAAACACAAAGTAAATGCATTTGCTGCTTATAATCTATTACAACTATTATTACATAATGTCAAAATGAAAGATATTTTGACAGAATGACATTTACTTATATTTATATGTAAATTATTGATCGCAGATTAATTTTGTATCGGTCTGATTGTAATGAATGATTGATATATCGATGCAGAACTTTTTATCGTCAGTACAAGACCGAAATTTCTCCAAAACATATTTCTCATATCAAAGAGGTTATAAAAAATAAATAATCGACATCGAGTTCAGGAACAGCATCTTTATATGTAGTTAATGAATGGACTAATTAAAGCGGTGTCTACAGTTTCAAAAACTATCGGTAACATAGACTTACGTATTGAAATTTTCGATAACTAGAGGCGGATTTACAAATGTATCGCCTGCACGTAATAGGTTTAAAAAAACAGGTAATGGTATTATTATTATATTATTAATAATACCAAAAAAAAAAAAACATTTATTTCGTCGAAATAAGTTTCGGTTGCAGAAAATAAAGAAATCAGTTAAAGAATAACACGCTATACTTTTTATTTGACGACAAAGCGTTAAACACATTTACTCTACTCGTAAAAATTCAAATAACGCTATAACAAAATGGCCGCGATAGATTTTTTACCACGAAGTTTTTGTTATTATATATGTATATTTTCGGTTATTATATGTAATCTATTTCAATTCAGTAATAATCAAATTATTTATAGTAGAATGCACTAATATTACATTAGACAGAATCAAATAACATTAATTTTTAAATTACAATGGAAAGTATTATAATACATGACAAATCATGATCTCCGCCCCCATAAAACTGTATCCAGATTTAAATGCTACGAAAAAATCACGTATTATAATTAGCCACCATAGAAGTATCAATATAGTTTATTGATTCACTTATAGTTATCATAAATAGTCTGCGGTTACTCGATTGATTTGGAAGTTGAATTAACAAAACCGTAAAAACAATTCACAAAGGAAATTTTATGCACTTTCATAAATCTACTCACTATAAATCGAATCAACTAAAAGTTGCAACATCTCAATAATTCTATAATCTGACAATACAGTATACAGTTGTATTTATAACCATTCAATCACACATGTCAATTGCATCAGATCTTTCATTACAATGTATTACACTAGTTTCCCGTCATTTCACTGGTTCATACATTTTTACTAACAAAGGAAAAAGCAAAAATCAGTCTATCCCGCTGTCGATCAAAAACGAAACAATAATAATAAACTCATAAAAAAAACATAACCTAATTGTGACCTTGAATCTGGTCAAAAATTATTCACAAAAATACTGATACCAAATGTCATAACTTTGGAGAAATATATAAATATATTATATATATTGAAAACATAAAAAAAAAATGTTATAAATCGTGTCATATCGACCGCAATGTCTGCAACACATAATTTTTCACAGGAAGCGGCCATATTTGCTTCTATATGACTGAATTTATGTATCCGTCATATTCAACGAATAGTCCTATAAAAAGTATAGACACAACGATAAATAATGCCGCTTGATCAAATTTATTTTAATTCCTTAACGACTACGCACGGATGAGACCATCTCTAAAGGTCGATAATTAATTTTATCGACATAACACCACTATACATTACATACTTACTCACTTCAAGAATTCAATAACACACTGTGGTCTTTTCGAAATATATTGAATTTAGAATTTAATCGCACAAAAAAAAAGCTATATTATTTTCTAAACGGAAAAAATAAACATGAATTACATACGCCCGTCTTGTTACTGGCAAAAGCTTCATCTATAACATATCGCATGTTAAAAATGATACAGACTCAATTCAATGTATTACATCTATACACAATGGTTTAAAGTGGGCGGAAGTTAGTATGCGGGTTGAAAGAGACCGAACGTATATAACGTTAAAAACATTATTTTTATTAAATACTGCTGTTATTAATATCACGGTGTCAAAGCACATTTTAAGCCATTCTTTATAGATAAGTATAAAGTAAGTATTTTGAATAAAGTCAGTTTTATACCCAGCATGCTATATGTAAAATTATGCAGGTATAGCTTCGTATAGCCATCTCGGTTACAGTGTGTATAGCAAAGCGATGCGAATTAGGTAAATAAGGGCGGAATGTAGGGCCGCATCAGGTAAATACCGCTATGGAGATGCGTAAATAGTTTATAGCAGCATTTATCCCGCCTGAGATTCAAATCTAGAGCAGCCCCCGTCTCTGGTAATAAGAGGGATTTGTGGGTCGTAGTGGTGTATTTGTGGGTCGTAGTGGTGTATTTGTGGGTCGTAGTGGTGTATTTGTGGGTCGTAGCGGTGTATTTGTGGGTCGTAGCGGTGTATTTGTGGGTCGTAGTGGTGTATTTGTGGGTCGTAGTGGTGTATTTGTGGGTCGTAGTGGTATATTTGTGGGTCGTAGTGGTGTATTTGTGGGTCGTAGTGGTGTATTTGTGGGTCGTAGCGGTGTATTTGTGGGTCGTAGCGGTGTATTTGTGGGTCGTAGTGGTGTATTTGTGGGTCGTAGTGGTGTATTTGTGGGTCGTAGTGGTGTATTTTTGGTTCGTAGTGGTGTATCTTTGGGACGTAGTGGTGTATTCTTAGTGGGTATTTGACGACACTTTTTGTTTAGATTACATTCCGCTTAGCGTTCACAACATTCGCGATACCGACCGCGGGTTTTCCTGTTCTAGTACCTTGCCTACCGTTACATTCTTTATTTCAAGTGGAATGAAGTACGGGTCCACCGTTGCCGATGGGCCGTTTTTACGTTTTCGTAGCGACCACAACGACCGTGATCGTCGTGTGAAACGGCTGAAAGCTTGCAATGAGCCTATTGAACGCTAAGTGGAATGGAACTGATAATATACTTACGCCCCGGGATATTGCGAGATGATTTACATACCTAAATGTATTTTTTACGACGTTCTGAATTACGAGACATCGCGGGTTCGCTCCCTACACATAGCCGACTATTAAGTTATAAAGATAAATGACAAATATCTGTTATCATGATATCTATCTACATATCTGTTAATTAAATGTTCGTATGTGATTATCTCTCCATATTTACGATTATTCATTTATAAAAACAGTTTGTAAAGTTTCAACTCGATACTACACTGGAGATGGCAAATTCGTTATAAAAATCATCTTTGGTGAGTTGTAAATAAAAATACGATGGATTGTCAAATCGCCATTTTCCTCGCTTATTTACTGAAGTTTGAGTTATAGAATAAAAAATTTAGACTTTTTAATAATCCGTCTTATTTGATACACACTATCGCGTAGATACCTGAGAGCTATTGAAACATAAGTCCGAGGTAGTAAATCACACTTATATTTTAAACGGACAACGAACAATTATGTTATTTACAAAAACAAAGTTAAGAAATTTAAGAACCATACAAACACACAAAAAAAATATTAAAATCGGTTTTTTGAGGACAGGAATTACTCCCAGGTTATAAAGTTGCTTTAGAATTAAATAAACCTCCGCCATTATGCGTAATGTACAAGTTATTCTAAAAACTAAAGTATCACAACTTATAGTTCCACATTAATTAACACCCCGGAATTTGAAATGGCTTAATCACTGGACCTAGGGCACCAAAGTTATTCACTCCTTGCTTAAGAACTTAAAAGGGTCTCTAGTTAAGAGTCTAGTTAAGAAGTTAAAAGGGCCTATACAAGTTTTGTTCAAAGTTGGAAAGGAAACGCTGGCTCTTAAAAGTAGCGGTTAATTTCAGGCCATACTAAACTATAGCCAGTTGAGAAAATTAATGAAAACTATCGCCATTTGAGGAGAGTAATACAAAATATAGCCACTTGGGAAGTCATACAAACTATAGCCAGTTGAGGCAAGTCATACAAAGTATAACCAACTGAGCGTGTTCATACAAAACTATAGCCTATTCGTCACCTTCATACATAAGAAAATTAAATTCAAGCTTGATAAAGTTCTCTACCACCACACACAATTACATACACTGCATACGAGACATTTGTACATTTTAATTCAAATACAATACTTAACTCTAATACACTTATCCACCATAATTTATTTACTTGCTAACGTAAGCTTTATTTATTTTTAACAGTTTGATCGTCTATATCTAAATGTATATATAATAGTTTCATATAAATACCTTTGATGTATTAATTTCAAGTTATTTTAACATTTATGATATTATTTACACTGATGTTTGTATTTTATTTATCTATATATTAAATGAATGATTTACTCTGGGATTATTTAAAATATTATGTTTTTTTAAATATATATATATATATATAACAATACGTTAACAAGTTTGTAATTTTTTGTTGTAATGGGAAACAGTACCATTTACAAAGTGACTGTTCAATGTAGTCGATGTTAAATGCAGGAATTAGCTCAAAATGTCTCAATCAACAAAAATGACCCTAAACAGACCTCAGTACATCTTAAGGAGCTTATATTTATAATTTGAGACGCTGCATCGAACCTCTGAGTTTAAGTATCAAAAGGCGCTGTAAACAAAATGAGGCAGGACTCTACACTCTGTTAAACTGCGGAATCAAATACTTTTGTTGGGTATAATGGGAAATAAATTCCAAGGTTTAAACGTCAGTGCAACATATTTGACGCTTAAACGGACAGAAATAGACACTCAGCTAAAGAAATTAAAAGAAATACATAGCTCTCATAATAAAGATGAGACATCAAAATACGAAAATAGTTGGCGAGACGATAAACGCCATATTTTAATTCCAATGTTGCACTTTACTTTTTACTACTGACGAAAGAGCGTACACTATTCAAATAATGTTTATACAAAAGAAAATCACTTCGCTTCACCCGTTATTTTGACACAAATAGGAAAATCGATGTACTCAAAAGTAACTACAAAACCTTCAGGTAGTGAAATAAACTGAATTAATATTCATAACGAGTTCGATAGATAACTATCACATCCAACAAAGGGTAGAACGGGAAAGGCATTTGTAGCTAAAAAATTAATAGCGGTGGTAACGTAAACTGTATTGTTCTCTGACCATCCAAAATAGAAGCATCTCTTATTATCTGAAAAAAATTGGGTGTGTTCATAAGACAAATGATATTCGGAAGGTATGTAAAAATACATTGGAACAATTGTGATGAAGCCCAACAACATGAGAATGACGGCGCCTAATTATATCGGTATCCCAACATTAATTAAACAATGCTGACATTGTGTGACGAAGTTCGATAACATCGCTGTGACGAAGTCCAACAACACCAGTGTGACGAAGTCCAACAAAACCAGTGTGACGAAGTCCAACAACACCAGTGTGACGAAGTCCAACAACACCAATGTGACGAAATCCAATAACACCAGTGTGACGAAGTCTAACAAAACCAGTGTGACGATGTCCAACAACACCAGTGTGATGAAGCCCAACAACATCAGTGTGACGAAACCATTCATACGTATCGTGATGTATAGAATAGAAGAAAGGATCGTAATGTAAAAATCTTTGTTTTCATAAGTAGTTGAATCCAGATATCGATCAAAGTAATTTGATACATAAAGTTAAATCTTAGCTTTATATTGAGACTAGCTGCATTCGGAAAAAATACCGATCATATTTGTGGCCCACTGAGTTGGGGCAGTAGATAATAAAGTAAATATTGTTTAGAAGTATAACTTAGTCTCATATCATGTCTCATATAATTCAAAAATACATCTAAATATAATTATATTATTAAAAATAATAATTATGTTTCCGATTTGCGATTCGGATTCGATAACCTTTATCGATAATGTTTATCACTTTAATATCCACCCACTTGTAATATCTCCTAATTCTTTGATACAAGAAAACAGTATTTTTTGTTATCACAACAAAATATTTATTTATACTACTCGAAACATAATTTATATGCTGATAGTTGTTTTCTAAATATATAGTTAGAGAATTAATATATTCCTGATTTCTTATTTTTAATTCTAAAAATAAAAAAAATTGTAAAATAACTCAAAAATTATTAAGCATTGCATTCTGTCTTATCAATTTTAAGAGTATATATAATTTTTATTAGCATGGATTTTTAGTTAAGACATACTTTAATGCGAATATTAACTTTGATTTTGAGTTAAAAAACCTTTTTTTACCACTTATCAGAGATTTTGCAATGTCATAATTAGACAAATAAACCATCAAACCATATTAAAATAGATTCAGAAAAATTACATATAAAAATCTGGTAAAGAATTTTAGAATAATATTACAAAAAATATGTTAAAGAATGCGTTATTACCTCTACTTTTGTATTTATTAGAAACTATTCATGTACATATGTTATAATCTATACTAGATATGTTTTCCTTTCAATTTGCTCAAATTTATATTAAATTTATTGGAATGTTTTTTTCAATTATTTTATTATCAATGTATATCACTACAATTAGTAGATTGAATAGTTGTTAAAACAAAAAATTAGTGTACAGCATAAAAATTTTGTTCCAAGTAGTATTACATAAGGCCGTTACTAATCACTAAACAGTGTCAATGTCACTTCACTTCACCGCACCGCACAAATACACTCAAGTGTCAGTTTTCACGTATAATGAGGTACCTCCTAAAGTCCCAGGATCATTCCGGCTCCGTGTACATGAAGGAGAACTTGTCGTGCCCGGTGGGCGCGATGACCCTGGCCTCTATGAGGCACTGCACGACCCAGGTGGTGGAGACCAGCGGCACGTTGTCCTGGTTCGCCTTGTTCTGCACCTCGTGGGGGCAGTCCCACTCGGTGACCAGGGCGAGGGCCCCGGACATGTTGAGGTCCTCCTCGTTGACGACTCGCGTGACGGCCCCGGCGAGGCTGCACACGCGCTCCCAGAACTTCACGAACGTGTCCTGGTCACCGCAGAGCAGTATTATCTTGTCCTTGAAGAACGTCGCGTTCCGTTTGCCGCTAGGTGACACCTGGCAAAGCGAAAATTGTCAAATAGGAGTATGGAAAAATAAAATAAGACTAAAACATATAGTGCCACAATATAAAGCAGTTAATTTGGATGAAAATATTGTGTTATAAAAGGTTATCATAGAGAAACGTTCAATGCGATTGCGTGTTGTGCCAGTACAAAATATCGGTAGCGTTGAAATGAGAAAGTTTTGATAAAGATTTGGAACACAATATACACATCTGTCAGTATCATATAGGTTTTTTTTTTTTATATACTTAAGGTTTAGCGTTATGGGCATAATCTCACCTGATCTTAATGTGACACGCTAAACCTGTGGAGGAACTGGCTCTAAAGTGCCGCTGCCGGAACACACCTATTGGTATTTGACGGCAGGTTCACAACTAGAGGGTGGTAGCTACCCAGGCGGGAATTAGAAAAAGCCCTACCACCATGCTATGGTTTCCTCACGATGTTTTCCTTCACCGAAAGCTCAAGCCCATTGTAGGTGCTCGGGTTCGAACCCACGTCCCTTGACGCGAAGTCGTGCACACTACCACTGGGCTATCATCGCTCAGATTTAAAAATGAAGTCCGACGGATATGCCATCGTCTCGAAGTCGTGTTACCCTACAGCCATATGTTGCTTATGTTCCATTTGTTAGTACTAAACGATTTGTATCTTCGTTTCTTTTGCGAACCGAAAAGGAGTGTATTTCACTACCAGCGTATGTTATTCCGAAATGCTACAACATCGGGATCTTCAAACGAATAGTCGATCAGTTTCGTCAACACGAACGCGCCACATCTTGGGACGTGAGTTCGAATCCAACCACCTACAGTGAGCTTGAGCTTTCGGTGAAGGAAAACATCGCGAGGAAACCATAGCATGGTGGTAGGGCCCGTCTGGGTAGCTACCACCGTCAAGTTGAAAATCTGCCGCCAAATACCAATACGTGTGTTCCGGCAGTGGCATTTGAGAGCCTGTCCTTTGGTCAAGACCCGCTTGGTTGTTTGTCCCTAATTCCATAAAATAAAGTTCGGTCCCGCCTTCACTTTACATCAGGTATAACTGAAGCCAAGCATCGTACAGTGAATTAAAAAAAAAAAACTTTTCAAAAAATTTCCTACATTACTAAATGTCAAAGTGTCTTTTATGCCAATAGACAGAAAACAGGCACACGACCCACCTGAAATGGTAAATGGTTACTGTCGTCTATAAACAGCCGCAACACCAACGACATTACAGCCAAGTAGCTGACCTTGACAGAAATGTATTGCCATATCCAACAATTATTTCGTGGCAGTATAAACCCAAGGATGGTCGCTAACCAGTTGGGCAACAACACTTACCACCAAGCTGTGACGGATCAAGTATACAAGGTTAACCGTCATGACCAAAACCAAATGTGGGACCAACAATCGCTAGGGCTTCGTCAGTTACTTGGCAGAATGAACCTCGTGTATGTGACTTAAATGGTATTCGATACCCCTTTACTTTTGACTTTGCTTTTTACTGACTTTGACATAAGTCATTCCTATACTTTCTTGTTTTTTACTTTACATCAGCAAAATAATAATTGGCCAGGGACACTTAACTATAGAGGCAGAAAATGTATTCAAATACTTGTGACCGATATTAAATAATGGGGGAAAGACTCGAAAATGTTGGACTGAAGATAAGCAGAATACAAATAGAGGGTTTATTTTTAGTTCATTGGTTCATGGACGTTTTTTTCACATAGCCTTAATTAGTGCACCTCTACCAGTATATTCTGGTTTGAACAATGAGGATATTAATGGGGGTGCAAATAATAACAGGATAAATAGGGTGGATATAATGGCTTTAGAAAGACCGAAGAAGATATGGATGGACTATGTGAAGAATGATATGTTTATGAAGAGTGTATAGCTGATAGAGTAGAGTGTAAGAGGAAAATATGTTGTGCCGATCCTACCTAAGTGGGATAAGGCTTATCAACAACATTAGAAGAAACTCAAATAAAAAAAAATCAATGTAGACCCTAAGAATTATGAACGTCTAAACTACCAACAGTTCGGAAAGTAAAACAAAGTTATCAAGAACCAAAGATAAATTCGAATGTTTATACCTTTTTTAGGTCCATATTTTTTTACATAATTATTTGTGTATTGATACTAATTATTAGCGGATGTATAGATAGAGTGTCGATTCCAGATATCACGATCCCTCATATATTGATTCACACTATAATAAATAAATAACCTATTGACATCAAAACTAGTTTGACATGATTCTTGAAGTGATTATCCAGCAATTCAGTAATGGGCTTCGGTACTTGACTGTAAAACCTAATACTATTACTTAAAAGACTGGTGTTACTCAGTTTAAAATACGGGGTGACCAGTTTATCACGAATTCTAGTATTTAAATCATACAGGTTGTTTTAGGAAATTAGCTTTTCCAAATTTTTGCGGTACACATTAAATTATCAAGAATGAATTGGAAGGGCAGAGGAGTTGAAATACCTTTTTTAACTTTAAATCTTTTGTCCTCACCTTATTTTTTGTATTCACAACTTATGTTATTAAAAATTGCTTAAAAAATTTAGTACATTTCTATGCAGCTTAATCCAATGTGTGAGCATTTTAAATGACTTAGTCTACGTGTACATTTATTTTTATAACAGGGGTATTGGAACTTGTGCTTTTTTTTCTCAGAGGAAGGCAGTTTTAAGAGTTGTTTCGCTAACGACTTGGTTTCTTGCCTTGATCGACCTGTGATTCCTCTGGTATTGTGAGTGACCATGGGCGGGGTGACCTCTTACCATCAGAGTTTGCTCGTTTGCAACCTATTCCACAAAAAAAAAAATCGATTGCCTTCATCCACTATAGAGGTACAGGTATACATCGAAATAAAACTAACTTAAACGAATTTTATCGCGGATTTTTATTAACTTTGATCTCGACGTTTCGAAAGCCTTTTAGCCTTCGTGGTTACGGGGCGGACTGAGATCCAGATTGTCAGGAAAAAAAATTATTGAAAAAAAAAAAAAAAACTAAAGCTAGACACTGTAATATTAACTTTTCTGTACAACTGCACCACAGTCAGCCCCGCAACCATGAAGTCTAAAAATCTTTCGAAACGTCGGGACTAGAATTAAAAAAAAAAACACTGCAAAATCCGTTTAACATCGCTTTATCTCGACGAGTGAAATTCGCGCAAACACAAAAAATCATCAGGCACACGCACAAAAGCATAGGTTAGGGAATAGAAGCCGTTACCCAGTTGACGAAGGACTGGCTCTGTATGGACCAGCCGGTGGGCAGCGCGTACGAGTCGAGGTCGGAGGGGCGGCCGCCGATGCAGCTGGTGATGACCCACCCGTGCGAGAGCGCGCGCACGTCCGCGGCGACGCACTGGATGTACTTGGCGGTGAGGCAGGGCCGCGGCGCTATCAGCTTGCACACGCCGTACTTGCTCTTCGGCACGTCGTCGAAGTGGCTGTCGAACGTTTCGCATTGCCGTTACTCCACCTGACAACTGTCAGCTACTACCTGACAACTGTCAGCTACTACCTGACACCTGCCAGCTACTACCTGACACCTGTCAGCTACTACGTGACACCTGTCAGCTCCCACGTACCACCTGTCAGCTTCTACGTGACACCTGTCAGCTACTACGTGACACCTCTCAGCTCCCACGTGACACCTGTCAGCTCCTACGTGACACCTGTCAGCTCCTACGTGACACCTGTCAGCTGCTACGTGACACCTGTCAGCTCCTACGTGACACCTGTCAGCTCCCACGTGACACCTGTCAGCGCCTACGTGACACCTGTCAGCTCCTACGTGACACCTGTCAGCACCTACGTGACACTAATGTCTTACTGTTCACACTATCGCTGTCATAAGTTGAAACCATAGCATGGTGGTAGGGCTTTTTCTGATGCCCGCCTGGCTAGCTAACACCCTGTAGTTGTGAACCTGCCGCCAAATACCAATAGGTGTGTTCCGGCAGCTGCACTTGAGAGCCAGTTCTTCCACAGGTTTAGCGTGTGTACCAACTTGGGCCGTATCGACACTTAAGGTCAGGTGGGATTATGGCCATAATGCTAAACCTTAAGTATATATATATAAGATTAGCGCGGTCAAACAAACAAACAACTTATAACATCGGCCAAGGTTTGTATAAAGTGTCATCTATGTCAAATTTATGAGGTTTTCACTAATCTTTATAATATTGGATAGGATGTTCATATGAAGTGCTACTTAGATCAAATTTATGAGATATATAAAAACCCTTTATAATATTGGGCAGGATGTTCGTGTATATCAGGAGTTTGTGCTATCAATCCGGTCCTTGATACCTAATGTCTTATTGTTGTTACTATCACTGCGATAAGTTGAAGGTATCAAAAGGTACGGCAAGGTAAAAGGTAAAAGGTAAGGCAAGATACCAATAATCGTCACTAGATGTCGTTAAGCGTCAAGCGTTATTGTTGACAAAAAATCATTCCAATCAAATAAAAAGAACAGGGACTATATAATAATAATAGTAATAAAATATATAATATTTTTATTATTATTATAGATAAATATATAAAAAGTTAAAGATAAAAAGGGTCGAAGTTTCTTAATATATTTTTTTCTCTTTACTATTTTTATTTTGAAGCGATGACAGCTCAGTTGGTAGTGTGAGCGGACACCGCACCAACGAACGTGAGTTCGAATCTATCTAGTTAGCTACCACCCTCAAATTGAAAATCTGCCGTCTAATACCGATAGGTGTGTTCCGGTGGTTACAGTTGAAAGCCAGTTATTTCAATAGTCTTAGCGTATCAACCATCTTGAACGCCAAACCTAGAAAGTATGGAATAAAAAGATATAGAGGAATTGTTAGGACAAATACAGGTACCTATAGACGATTCCACCACCAGCTTCGAGCTGTTCCTTGAGCCGCTCTTTGTTGAACGGCCGGTTACAGAACTCGAGGTCTTCCGTGTCGGTGCCGGCCATCGAGGTGGTCTCCCCGTCCTCCTCAGAGGAATAATGCCGAGTGTCCTGGAACTAAATACACTCAGTTAACAACTTTAACTGTAATGCTGGCCTAGCGGTTTAAATGGCCTCCTCACTCAGTGCCACACAATACCATTATTACTGTGATATATAAATATGGTTTTATATAATTTTTGAGCTGCGGGTAAAAGCTAATAATACTGTTATATTTATGGCACATTCGGTACGTGGGCGAGTGTTGGTCGGCTGTAGTTGTGTAACTAGATAGAACAAAGGTTTTACGGTTCCACGAAAGTCAGATTTCAAAAATATTATTAAAAACCCTTACATTATAGATAGGTTTGTTAAAAAAATTGTACCTTCTCTATGTAGGACATAAACGCCGGTACCTTTCCTATGTAAAACATAAAAATTCTGTACCTTATCTGTGTAAGTTATAAAAATTCTGTTCCTTTTTTATGTAAGATATAAACACCGGTACCTATCCTATGAAAAACATAAAAATTCTCTACCTTATCTGTGTAAGATATAAAAATTCTGTTCCTTTTTTATGTAGGATATAAACACCGGTACCTATCCTATGAAAAACATAAAAAATCTGTACCTTAGCTGTGTAAGATATAAAAATTCTGTACCTTAGCTGTGTAAGATATAAAAATTCTGTACCTTTTTTATGTAGGATATAAACACCGGTACCTATCCTATGAAAAACATAAAAAATCTGTACCTTAGCTGTGTAAGATATAAAAATTCTGTACCTTTTTTATGTAGGATATAAACACCGGTACTTATCCTATGAAAAACATAAAAAATCTGTACCTTAGCTGTGTAAGATATAAAAATTGTGTACCTTAGCTGTGTAAGATATAAAAATTCTGTACCTTTTTTATGTAGGATATAAACACCGGTACTTATCCTATGAAAAACATAAAAATTCTGTACCTTATCTGTGTAAGATATAAAAATTCTGTTCCTTTTTTATGTAGGATATAAACACCGGTACCTATCCTATGAAAAACATAAAAAATCTGTACCTTAGCTGTGTAAGATATAAAAATTCTGTACCTTTTTTATGTAGGATATAAAAATTCTGTTCCTTTTTTATGTAGGATATAAACACCGGTACCTATCCTATGAAAAACTTAAAAAATTTGTACCTTAGCTGTGTAAGATATAAAAATTCTGCTACTTTTTTATGTGGGATATAAAAAATTTTTTCCTGTTCTATATGTAGTACATAAACATTGTGTGCTTTCTCTAAGTAGGACATAACAATATTTCCGTACCTATGTAAGATATAAAAAATCTGTACCTTTTCTGTGTAGGATATAAACATTTTGTACCTTTCCTATGTCAGATAAAAAAAATATGTACCTTCTCTATGTGAGATACAAAAATTATGTACCTTCTCTATTCGCGTTCGCTTCGGTGTCTCGGTACAAGTGAGAAGGAAATGCATCCCCGCGAACAGTTTCCCGTCGGCGAGTATCGGGCCGAGCTTCGACACCGTGTCCTCGTCGTTCTCGAACTTCGTCAGCTTCGAATTCTTCTTGCCTATATTCTGCTTCGCCGCGCCTTTCAGTTGTAACGGGCCCGCTGTTAAACGTCAGTTATTTATGGCAAAGAAAACACATAAACATAGTCGATGGTTGTATGAAACTAAAAATTATTTCATAATGTTTGCCCGAACTTGTATCGTTTTTTACTACAGCTTTGTGCATATTGGTGGTAACGTGATGCTAAATCACTTAAAGACTTCCTTAAATATTGCTCATTAAATACACACAGAGATTTTTTAAATCCGACTATTTCTTAAGATTAGCGCATTCAAACAACCAAACAACTTGTAACATCGGTCAGGATGTTCGTATAAAGTGCCGTCTAGATCAAATTTATGAGATATATAAAAACCCTTTATAATATTAGGCAGGATGTTCGTATAAATCAGGAGTTTGTGCCATCAATCGGGGCCGCGACACCTAATGTCTTATTGTTGTGATAAGTAGAAGAAATCACAGAATGATAATTACTCTGTTTTATATACTTGCAAGGTACCAGTACTCGCCACTAGATGTCGTAAGTGTCAATATACAATATAACAATAGTAACTAAAATGCGAAAAAAAAGATGTTTGCTAGGTCACGCACTTAGCAACTAGACTAGTCTCTAGAAATAAAGTTAAGGGCAGAAAATTAAAATTGTTTTGGCCCTTGAAACATAATGTCAAAATCATTTTTTTTGTAATTAACGTTTAGCGTTATGACCATAAACTCACTTGATCTTAAATGACGATACGGCTTAAGTTGGTAAACACGCTAAACCTGTGGATAGACTGGCTTTCGAGTGCAACTGCCGGAACACACCTATTAGTATTAGGACGCAGATTTTCAACTTGAGGGAACCTGCCACCATCCTATGGTTTCCTCACGATGTTTCCTACACCGAAAGTTTAAGCTAATTGTATTCGAACTCATGCCCGTTGACGCGGCGTACCTACACACTACCGCTGAGCGATGATCGCTTATTTTTTTTTATACTTAAGGTTTACCGTTATGGCCGTAATCTCACCTGATCTTAAGTGACGATACGGCCCAAGTTGGTAGACACGCTAAACCTGTGGAGGAACTGGCTCTCAAGTGCTGCTGCCGGAACACACCTATTGGTATTTGGCGGCAGGTTCACAACTAGAGGGTGGTAGTTAGCCAGGCGGGCATTAGAAAAAGCCCTACCACCATGCTATGGTTTCCTCACAATGTTTTCCTTCACCGAAAGCTCAAGCTCATTGTAGGTGCTTGGGTTCGAACCCACGTCCCTTGACGCGAAGTCGTGCACACTACCACTGAGCTATCATCGCTTCAAATACCTTATACAGTACCTTTAACGCCGTCGATCTTTCTCGGCGTCCTCTGCACCTCCGGCTCGACGCCGGCGACCTCCTCGATGCGGACGCTCGGCGCCGAGTTGCTGCTCTCGCTCATCTCGCTGCTCTCGCTGGCGACGCGCTTGCGTCCCGCCGGCGTTACCTTCGTCCTCACACCTGCACACCGTACGAGACCTCTAACAACCGCCGCTGTTACCGAACTATACGATCGGGAACTGACGGAAACACGAAACAGACACGTCTATACGATCGGAACTGACGGAAACACGAAACAGACACGTCTATACGATCGGAACTGACGGAAACACGAAACAGACACGTCTATACGATCGGAACTGACGGAAACACGAAACAGACACGTCTATACGATCGGAACTGACGGAAACACGAAACAGACACGTCTATACGATCGGAACTGACGGAAACACGAAACAGACATGTCAAAACGAAAGTTTCGAAAGTAATGCCGCTGTTACCGAACTATACGATCGGAACTGACGGAAACACGAAACAGACACGTCAAAACGAAAGTTTCGAAAGTAATGCCGCTGTTACCGAACTATACGATCGGGAACTGACGGAAACACGAAACAGACACGTCAAAACGAAAGTTTCGAAAGTAATGCCGCTGTTACCGAACTATACGATCGGGACTGACGGAAACACGAAACAGACACGTCAAAACTAAAGTTTCGAAAGTAATGCCGCTGTTACCGAACTATACGATCGGGAACTGACGGAAACACGAAACAGACACGTCAAAACGAAAGTTTCGAAAGTAATGCCGCTGTTACCGAACTATACGATCGGGAACTGACGGAAACACGAAACAGACACGTCAAAACGAAAGTTTCGAAAGTAATGCCGCTGTTACCGAACTATACGATCGGGAACTGACGGAAACACGAAACAGACACGTCAAAACGAAAGTTTCGAAAGTAATGCCGCTGTTACCGAACTATACGATCGGAACTGACGGAAACACGAAACAGACACGTCAAAACTAAAGTTTCGAAAGCAATGTCTCATATATGATGAATCTTACTGGCATTGCCCACTCGCTTTTAACATCATATGCTGTCTTGTTTAAGTCCATTTTTGAGAAAGATGAGCTATCGCGTAATTCATGCTTAATTTAATGTACATTTTTTATATATAACTAGTCCGTGTTTAATTAATTTCACAAAAAAATCCCATGTTATGTACAACTTAAAATCGGTCGGTAAATGAAATTGCGTTATCAACAAATATGGTAACCTTTAATTTTCTCTAAACAAAAGAAAATGGACTTACACCACTTTCAAAATAAACGGTCCATATGATGAATCTTACTCGCATTGCCCATTCGCTTTTAACATTATATGTTGTCTTGTTTACTGCGTTGCAAAACAGTATATATCGCATTCACTTCATAAAATACATTATTTAGTACACCATACTTATTAGGATAAAATAAAAATTGATTGGAAAATCCAAAACTGCTCGCCTCATAGACTATTTTTTTTTGTTTATTTAATAACAATTAAACCATCTAATCAGACCGTGAAAAATAATAGGGTACTATTCCTAATTATGATGAAGGGAAAATTAAAAAAAAACTTGATAAGTCAAGTGATTCCGTCGTTATCGTGATAACATACAGGATCCGCACATACAGACACACGGACGTCCAAAACAGAACTTTTTGAACAGTTTTTTAACTAGTTTAAATAACAAAAATGGCACTAAAAATATAATGAATGTTAAGAATAGTGTTTTTCTTGATATGTGTCTGTATATATTATTTTACAAGCGCAATATATGATAAATAGAGACATTTTAAGTTTGAGAAATCAGTTGTTTTGCGTGTAGTGACAGTAGTACCAACCACGACGCTTCACTTAATTATAGGTAAATAAAAAGTTATATATCTGTTTAAATAAATTGCACACTTAACGCAATCATTATTTTGGTACAGTATTATATTATCATTACTGTGATAACCAATGTGTGATAATTCGGCCGTAGGGTGTGCGTACCACGAAGCTACGTCACAATATCAGTGTTTCTGAATTTAGGTCTGCGACCTCATGGTGAGATCGGGACCTTTTTGACCCCATGCAACATTTTTCCAACTTTGCTGTTTTATAAGATAATGTGTAAATGTACGATGTGCTGTATGTATGTCGCTAATAGTAAAGTCCAAGCTTATAGCAGTTTGATTCGAACTCATGTCCATTAACGTCGTGACCATATAAACTACCAAATAAGGCATTATCGCTTCGAAAACAGTATTCAAACATTGAAGCTCTCAGGGTGGTAATTACTGTTTACTATAAATTAGACTGTACCTATCAAACCAAATCAAAAATCTTTATTTAATTTAACCCTAAGAAGGCGCGAAATGGGAAATAACGCAGTCATTGGGATGAATCGGTAAGAAAATCGATCTGCATCTTTTGTAGGTCCATTTTATTACCTAATAGCGTAATTGTATTTACAGTTATTATTAGCGGATGTACAGAGAGGGAAGTCAATTCTAGACATCACGATCGCTTACATATTGATCAACCATTTAACAGCCTTTAGAGATCAAAACGCGTTTGACATGGTTCTTGAATTAACTATCCGGAAATTCAATAATGTGCTTTGGGACTTTGTTATAAAACCTAACACTATAACCTAAAAATGTGAGCCGTCACGGGACGCCTGCCAGATGTGAAACATCGAAAGTGTTTTCTATAAGTTATATGCATTAAACAACAGATTACGACAGGAATCCAATATGGCAAAATGAAAAGATAAAACATTACAAATTTTTTCCGTAAAATAATGCCTGTTTATCACATAAATATAACATTAACATTTATTTTACATTTATTTGCAATCACAACTTATTTCGCCACGTCGAAAACAATACTACATAGAGACTACGTATAGCACATATATTCCATCATATAGCGTGGCGATGCGTCGCCACGTCCTGTATATCCACGCCAACAATAAAGTTTACCCTCGCCTTATATATACCGTTTAACATCAAAACTGTTACTGGTCTTACTGAGTCTAAAATGAGGGGTGACCAGTTTGTCACGATTTCTAGTATTCCAATCATATTAACGAAATCTAGCTTTCAGGAACTAAATTTAGCTTAACTTACGTACAGATGCAATATGAATACAGATCCTACTCCCCAGCTCAATAGGGGGTAGAAGAAGACAGTAGGGTTTTAATGTGTTGAGAATGTGTTTTAAATTGAGTCCCACACACCCCTCCCACTCCATCAAGGAGGGGTTTGCCTATATAAATGCATTTCCCCACGTAAAAAAAAAACTACTTACGACCAATGGAATCGTACTGTTAGAATAAAAATCAGAACATACCTGATGTCGATGCTTTTGGACTTTTCGGTGATACGACACGTTTCTTAGCGCTCGTATTTCCCTTGTCCCGGCTCCGCGCACTTCGTGGGCCCTGACAATAATTAACATAGTTCATTTAGAACTGTATTAATTATGCAAAAGTAACAAATATGAAAGTTCATTTTAAGCTGCTATTGAAACTAGCTAGAAGCTGATTTAACATTAGAACTGTGTACACGCGTTAGAAGTAATTACTGTAACAAAGGAATATTTAATTAAATTTAATATTCAGAATATTTTTTTCGGACTTTAATAATAATTATTATTTGTGTCTATAATAAAAGTACATACACTTTTTTAATAGTGATCTCCTCGGATTAGGTATCTGTTGAGTAGTCTTTATTAAAGCCGTATTTAAAGATTAGATCAGAAGTTATTTATATAAAACAATGTTAGTGAATGTACCAGCCAATTACTAGTATTGGGGGACAAAATTATTTTCTGGAGTTTTCTAGGTTTAGTGCTATTATTGTCGTTTTGTAAATTGGAAAACGAATGGTGTTAGAACTAAATTTTTTTGTTTTATACTTAAGGTCTAGCGTTATGGCCATAATCTCACCTGATCTTAAGTGACGATACGGCCCAAGTTGGTACACACGCTAAACCTGTGCGGGAACTGGCTCTCAAGTGCCGCTGCCGGAACACACCTATTGGTATTTGGCGGCAGGTTCACAACTTTAGCATTAGAAAAAGCCCTACCACCATGCTATGGTTTCCTACACCGAAAGCTCAAGCTCATTGTAGGTGCTTGGATTCGAACCCACGTCCCTTGATTTTTGAAGTGAAACTTCTTTAGGCGCATGAGGGTAAAATTTTTACAGATGAAACGTCACGCCGGTATGCAACGGAAGTGTCGGAAAAGAGAGAGAGAGTGATCGAGACCGATTGAGAGAGAGTAAGACAGGGCGAACGTAGCATGAGCAACTAGCCGTGGAGTGAGAGTAGGGAGCAAGCGAGTGAGAAAGATTGAGAGAAAAAGTGAGACAGAGCGAACAAGATTTATAAATTAGTTCGCCAAAGAAGTTTCACTTCTGACATGTGTACTTTGTACGCACGCATGTTTTTTTTTTTTTTTAAATATAGTTTACCTGTATGATGTTATCAAGGTCCAACTCCCGGTGGTGCCTCCGGCGCGGCGTGACGGGCGCGGGGGCGGAGGGCGAGCGCGCGCTGTGGGACTCCTTCAGCAGCCGCGCCTGATCCTCCGTCAGGTACAACTCGTTCCCGGTCACTAACACCATTGTATCTCTGTAATTAACCAGTATATCATCTTCTCAAATATAACTGGATCAAAAACGATTAAGCGATCAAGGGACGCGAGTTCGAATCCGACCGGCTACAATGAGCTTGAGCCTTCGATGACGGTAAACATTGTGAGGAAACTACGCCAAATACCAATAGGTATGTTTCGGCGGCTGCATTTGAGAGCCAGTTTCCACAAAATCCCACAGCCTGCACGGGTTTTTAGCGTTTCTACTAATTTGGGCCGTATCGTCACTTAAGATCAGGTGAGATTATGGTCATAACCTTAACTGTAAAAAAAAAGTATAGAAATGTCGAACATATACCAATCAATCCGCAACTTCGTTTCTAATAAATAAGCTACGTAAACTTCGAGGTCAAAATACTGATTTAGTTTAACAAAAAATTATAGACTCTCGCACGGAATGTCTTAAAAGTGCTAGAACTGTAGTTTCCATCATTACTATTAAGCCCATATTCGATTTGAAGTAAACAAATTAATCAGAAATTCACATTCGAAATTGAATTCTGGTAAGAATAATGTACGATTTCATTAGTACAATCGTTTAAAAAGAACTTAGAATAGAGAAAATACGACTATCTATAAATATAAAAATTTTCAGAAAAAAAAAAATTTGGCAATATAAAATGCATGAAACTCACCCATCAGTCGTACATCTGTACGTAACAGTACCGCTGTCGTTTTCCTCCACCCCTAGGACGAGAGCCGGCTCATAGTTTTGCTCCTCATCGACCACAGCATACACCGACTGCCCAACCAAAGGCAACGTCTTCATATCGCCGAATATAATAAACTCGTCCAACAAAACTTTCTTGCGACCGTCATCGAACTCGATCATATACTTATTCGGCTCCGTGATCTCGAGGACTTTACCGGAATAATAGCATTTGTTCACCCATTTCGCCAGCACGACCGTATCCGGGGGATAGCCCACGTATTCCTGTTTCACTGCCGACTTCTCGACAGGAGTCGCGGGCCGAGGCGATGTCGGCCTACGTTTCTGCTTCAACTTACTAATCGACTTAGGCGTAGCGACCAACGGTAACGGTGGTTTCTCCTCTTTCAGCGATTTCACCGGAGACTCCTTCCCGTTGTCCGCGCCGTTAGTCGGTACCATTTCCGGTGAGTTCATACCGTGCATGTATTCCGGTTCCTCGGGTTGCGTCGGCAATATCGCCCTCTTGGTCTTCCCGGCCATCTGCCTTCGTCCCCTTACACGGGTTTTCTTCAGGGAACTCTTCGGCGTCGCTTTATCACACTTGCTGACCTCCTGAGGGCTGGCGTTACCGTTACTCAGTACAACATCGTTCGATCCTTGAGAGAGCGATGTCTGAATAGCGACGGACACTTTGTCATCGTTCAAAGAGTGGTTACCATCTTCGGGCACGTCTCTGAAGTGCGAGAAGATGTTCTGCAGCATCTTAATTAGGGCGTCGTATCCTTTGATGGACGTGCTCGGGTTCGAGGCGGATTTTCTTGGCGGCTGTGGTACTACGAATGCACCGTCACTCGTCCGGTTACTTGACGTAGATGTCGAACTAATAGTCGACGTGTATGACGTCCTATTCGGTAATGTTATCATGCCCCCGCTCGTTACACTCGATGGGGAATTGTTAACGGAAACGTCAGCCAAATATGCATCGCCCGTAGTGAATCTTTTCGATAACCTCTGGTACTCTTTGTACATGTCCATACCTAAATTATTGTCCGTCCTGACGATGTATAACGACACGAATTCGTTATCTTCACTGTAATTCGTGTGGATATCGAATATCGGGACTTGCGGAGTGTCCATCGGTAAAGTGTGGCCGTTTTGAAGAGGCGATATGGTCGAAGGCGTCGTAGTATTATTCATTCTGTACGAGTCATTTTTGCCCCTTTTTCCTTTGTTTGCGTTGAGTTTTATCATGTCCGGTGTGTTATCGCTATCCTCGCTATTTCGTTTTCCTTCCATCAGTTCCGTTGGGGTTGACGAGTTACCGTTCGACAGCTTTGAAATAAGTTTCGACGTAACACTGGGTATGTGGTCCGGACTCTCCAAGTTCAGGGAACAAACGCTATCAGTGCTCTCTTGGTCTATCGATTTGGCTAAACGGCCATCTTTTGGCCTAGGCTGCGAGAAGCTGTGGTCCGAATAAACATAGCCTTCGCTATGGGTTTTATGCACTACACCCGGTTCGAGGACCTCGTTTCTATTATTCGGAACCACAACATCGCTGCTGTATTTGACATTCTGTTTTTCCATTTCCTCGGGTGACGGTGACATGACCAGTTGGAATCCTTGAGAATCGTCCAGTTCAGAATTACATTCCTCAGTAATCGTCTCTGGTATAACTGAAGGCGGTGGTATTTCCCTTACGAATTCAACGCTTGGCCGTGAACTACAACTGTCAGTGTTTGTTAAATTGTCCTCTTCCGTTTCATGTTTAGTTGTATTCGCGGGTGTTAATAGTTCTTTGTTGAGCAGTTTACGTGGTGTCTTACGGGTAATGTCTACACTGGCTGGTCGCGATTTGGGAGTCTTTGGTAGCTTAGGTGTAAGAGGTTCGGCACTGTTACATCTTTTGGCCATTAATCTAGGACTCGACCGAACCGGCGTTCGGACCCGAGAGGTAGATGGTGTTTGATAATCTGCTATCTTAGGTTTTAATGTACTTGTTATCTCAGACACTTCGTTATCCAATGTCTCTGATGAAATAATGTATATCTCTTGACTTTCTTCAATTTTTTGTCGTTTTGAAATATTATCTATGTTACCGTCTGTGAGCTTCCTTTTGGGATGAGTAGTTGTCTCATCTGAAAATAGTCAACTTTGAGTAACATTTATCATAAGTATTGTTTGAACAATTATTTATAAAATATTAATGTATGTTGTCTATAGGTTATTAGAACGCATTTGAATCTCGAAATAGGGGCCAAGCAGGTCAGTAAGAACTAAACACAGAAATTTATATGTTAACGAGTCTATGATAACATACGAGAACATACCTGTAGAATTAGATAATATTTCAATTTTGTCATCATCAGTTTTGTCACTGAAAGCCTGGAAAAAATATACAATTAATTAAATTCTACTATTTTAAGGCAATGAAAGTAATTGTCTTATGTTTTTCCACTTCATTGTAGTATTAAAAAAACTGAAGCAAAAATTTGTTTGTATTCATTAAGGTAGGAGAGTCCTGTACCTGTAACTTGCAGTACGATCCCATTGGTCATCATAGATGTAACATTTATTACTTATGGTTTTAGTTATATATATATATTATTTTAGATTTAGGTGAGTTAATTTAATGTGTTTTTTTTAATATATAAATAATAATCCTGAAAAGTTGGTGTTCAAACTGACCTCTCCATCCTCGGGCTCATAAACTGGACTATCAGGGAACAATGTCAGTGAGTTGTTCTCATGAGTAGGTCCAGTATCTGATGAAGTAAGTTGGGAAGCTGGAACAATATTCTTTCAATCAATTAATTTGTATGTGTTAACTCTCTCACCCAAGGCTATCAAGTGCAACTGCCGGAACACATCTATTAGTATTTAGCAGCAGATTTTTAACTTAAGGGTGGTATCTCATGATGTACGATTTCACATGCACTTGGAAAGCGAGGCCAAACTGGCAGCCAAAAATCTTGGTATTCTTAATTGATCCAAGCGATACTTCACACCGAGGCAACGGCTTGTGCTGTACAAGGCGCAAGTACGGTCTAACATCGAGTACTGCTCACACATCTGGGCCAGTGCTCCTGCCTACCAGCTTGCCCCTTTGGATTCAATGCAAAAGCGAGCCATCTGTGTTGTAGGCAATCCCGTACTAACAAGCGGTTTAGAATCCTTGGAACTACGTAGGTACATAGGATCTCTCTTTGTTTTCTACTGCATGTACAGCGGGAAGTGCTCTGAGGAACTATTTGATATGGTGCCCTCATCACAGTTTCAAGGCCGCACCTCTTGCTGTTGGCTAGCTGCTCATCCACATACTTTAAAACCTGGCCGGGTTGTGAAAACAGTTAGGTACTCTAGAACATTCCTGCCGCACACATTAGATCTTTGGAACAGACTGCCCGGTTCTGTATTCCCCCTAAGGTTATGATATGGGTCTCTTCTGTAAGGGATTGTAATATGGTCTCCATGGTTGGCAACATGGTTGTTATGCCCCTGATGTTGCAGTTGTTCATAGGCGGCAGTAACCATTTAACATCAGATGGGCCGGCTGCCTGTTTGCTGCACAATAACATAAAAAAAAGAAAAAAAAAGGTTGGTATTAGAAAAAGCCCTACCATCATGCAATATTTATATTTCTTTATATATTATATTTATGTTTGATATTTATACACCATAATTAGTATCTACCTAATAATATATACATCAATATTCTAATATGTAAATGTCAGACATGTCCATAATCTAAATTTTAATTTAATCTAATTTTACATCAGAATTACTAATATATAATTTTTATATGTTTATGATCATTATATTGGATGCCAAATGTACAGTACTAGTTGTTAGTATACTGTATATTAGAAATACTTCATTCACATGGAACTAAAATTTATTGCATAATTTTTCTAAGTATTTTTTTTTTAACTTTTTCAATACAAGTTGACTCCTATTGGCCATAGTGTGTAGTTAAATAACCTAACACCTTTCTTGAGGATTGCTCCATTAAATACATAACATTTTTTTAAAATCCAACTGGTAGTTCCTAAGTAGGGTGTTCAAATTATTGCACTATATAATATAAATATAAATAAATAAATATAAAACTCTCTTAAAATATTTACATGTCAAATGTATTATGGAAATCAAGGAATAGGATGCAATTTGGAGTTTTTAGTGGGATTTTGATCAATCATGTTGTGATTTTTATTTTTATTCAAATACTTCGTATTTTGTTCTGTAATATGTAATACTCATTACAAAGTGACATGATTTACTGCCACTTGTTTATATTAAAGTACCTGCATAATTTAAAAAAAAAAACATCTTGTTGAGGTGCTAACCTCTTAACTATAAAGTATCATCCAAATTGATTAGTACTATTGCCTATTTTTTTTAAAAAATAATACTGCAATGGTAGTAGCATTTTTTTAAAAAAAGTTCTACTATTATCTTATATTGAAAAATGATTTAAAAAATAATTTTAATGTAAATGGTAATGTTAAGTTCATTTTATGCTTAGTAATTATAATAGTTTTTTATTTATATTAGTTTTAATCACCCATCATACTGTAATAAGAAATTAGACTAATTGGAGAATAGAACACTTAAAACTTCATACACAAAATTTGCATAGCAACTACTTATCTCAAACAAATCAAAAATATCTGAAGTATATATAACCTAAAAATTTTCAACAACAAACATTTTGAATAATCATTTGCATTAGTATTTCTTCTGTAATATAGATTTTTGTTTAATTTCTTATTTAGTCACCTGAAGATTACTATCGCACACCTTCGAATTTCTTAGTAGAAAATGGGTGTTTGATTAATGGTGATATTATACGTCCAAATTAAGAAGTGTCACACAATTGTGTTATTGTTATTCTATAAGTGATAGTTCGCTACGGAAATCGTTTATATAAATTCATCCTTTGCTCTAATAATGTTTCTAATGACTTTGTTTAGTTTACTATAAAAGCAAAATTATAGAAACGCTAAAATAATGTGAAATATGATGCACTCAATGGTCCATCGAGAATTCGGCCGTGTAACTACGTCTTACATATTTATTTACAACATACAAAACTGAATCAAATACCTGTATCTGGCTCCGCAGAAATCTTAAAGTCATTATCATCAACTCTTTTTTCCATGATTTATACAAATAATCAAATAATTAATTAAAAACTGGCGCGTATAACACTCGAACACCTGTCACTAATGGTAATGCGAAGTTTTAAGCATTTCTATGTATATAACTAAAAACTAAATAAGTAAACACTTAATATTATTAGGAACTAAACGTAAGCTATCTATAATTGCATAAAGAAAGTCATATTAAATATTATTTTGCTAATGGTGATAAAATTAGATAAACTATGTCAGCAGACCGCTATTCTGTCCGCTTGTTGATCTGAACAATGTTACCAGTTACTTGGGTTACTTTTACAATAGGGATGAGAATCCATCTTTCGCTGGAGTTTTGATCGATTCACTGCTCTGTATCAATCTAGTGAATCAGTATTTCGTCTTTAAAAATCAAGGTTCGATTCCTATCCAATTTCATAAGACTTTGAATGTTTTACCCAAACACATATATAGAAATATAATTTTTCGCTTAATAAATCAAAAACTCGCTAAATGTCTGTGTAGTCAATTGCTTTCGCCTTCTCTCAAAATGAGAATAAAAAATATTACTCTATGCTTCTGGTAATTTTTGGCGGGATAATATGTCATGTTGCCATTTTTATTTTTATTCATATACTTAGTTAATTAGCATTTTGTATAGTGTAATATAGGCGACATTTTACGTGATGTAGTGTAGCTCAAGAGTACTTCACGTAAATTATAAATAATCATCTCGAACATGATATATTATTTGTTACAAAAACTCCCAGGAGAGCTTCAATGAGAGAGTCACCATCTTGTGGCAGATAGTTTCATCTGCCAAAATGTCCATATCTTAACACGAGAATATGGCAGTAACAGTCCCTAAAGAGGACTGAGATGCTAAAGATAAAAAAAGGAGAATTTTAATTTTATTAATTTACTTAGTTATTTTGTCTTATGTTTTGTTATATTCGTGACAGTTTATGTAAGTGTGTAGCTTGACCAATGCGCATAAGTGAAGTAAATTGTAAATAATGATTAAGCATGATAATTATATTACTTGCTACAAAACGCTGTGGACAATTTCAACAAGATTATAGAGATAATATTGAATTTGACTGTCTGGTCTTAGCTAAGTTTGCAGTTTCCTTTATAAAGAATAACATCGGGCAGCATTGTAATTGGTGAGCGGACCCGCTTGGTCCTAGTAAACTAAACAAACTTCTGCAGCTTAACTATACAATTTCAATACGGTTATATGTAACCAATAAATTTGTGAAAATTGTTTTTTTTTTGTATGCTTAATATTTTAATGTACTAAACTTTAATTAGTATAAGAATGATAAAACATTGATAATGAAATCATCGATATTGATTATTGTGGTGCTCTTTTTTTCTATGAATGGTTTTATATTGAACATATATGTACGAAAAGCGAGTAGAAAAATATTTTTGAAAGCAGTCATGAGGACTGCCGATAGAAGTGAAAACTTAAAACTGTAAACAAGCAGTTGTTATTTTTGAATATCCAAATAAATTATTTGATCTTAAATTAAAACTTATAAGTTAAAACTGTTCACACCTCAAAAAGTTATGCTAATAGGAACAGATTTAGTGTTATCCTTAACACGTCACGTGACTATGTCTATGACGACTTACATGAATTTACTACCTATCGAAACCCTTGTATGGAAGTTTTCACTTTAAAAAATGTTTTGATAAAACATTTTTTTGGACCCCAGTTTCTTTTTTTCTAAACGATTCATTTGAGTTTATTACAAATCGGTCCAACAATACATATTCGCAAAATAGAATAGTTTTTCTATTTTACTACCCCAATTATTAAATTAGTACATTGAAGATTTACTTACATACGGTTGGTATGTATATAACTTTTAATTAATTAAGTTATTAATTAAGTAAGTAAGTGAGTAAGTATATGTTGTCTTAAAATTCTGCCACGATAGCAATATTATTGTTTAATTTGTCTGTTAAAGAGGTTTTAATAGATTATTGAGCTCTTTATGGTTTTACATTTATAACTTCATGGATAATTTAAATAACCACGCTACTGTCTTGAAACGTTTGAACTTTAACATCTGAAAATTTATAATGTAGCTCGAAGTTAGGCTTAAAGAGCAAGTATTCTATAGCCTTATTAAAAAAAAGTAGTATATAAATGGGCGCGTAAGTAAATCATTCTAATAGGTATTGAGAGACCAAACGTTGTAAGACTATAATATAATATTGAAGAGTTGTTGAAATATGACATCCAGTGCCAAAGGTTTACGAGTATTAAAATCTATAAACACGTATAGTAAGGTTCGACCGGATAATTTTGATCCTCATAATATATTTAACAAGGTTAGTAATATTAGACATATATTTTGAAAGCAATTAATTAATGTATTATAAATATGAGTATGTTTTCACCTATGTAACTTTTGGTTTTTGATTATCATAAAGTAATAACATTAATGAGGCTATGTTTAAATGTTGTTATATAGTTTGATTACTTTATTATTTGTATTTTAATGGCAAACTGTTTACACACAATATGATACAAGTCTTCAAAACTCATACAACACTTTAACAATATGGTGGACTCTCTTGTTAATTTTTCAAGAGAGATTTTGTTGCTAACTACCTAACTAATCTTGCCTCGTGATTATTGTCTATAATTCACTTTATTTACGCATTGCCCACACTGCCACATAAAATACCATTTTACATAGTATAGTGCCAGAGAAAGTAAGTCTAGGAATTAAAAAAAGAACCATTGTGTGACAGGAGTAATATACGGCCACGTCACAGGGCCATTCGAGATTTTGAAACTATGATAGCATATATCAGCCAAAGTTAAGTCTCCATTGTAACGAGACTGTACCTTATGATAAATATAGAATATAAAAAATGAACTGCTCTTGCAACTACTGCATGTTGAAAATGCACGAAAGAGGCAAAAAATTACCATTCTTCTTTCTTTTTATATCTCTTATATTAAGACCATTTTATTGACGTGGAATATATGGACCGTTTATTTTGAAAGTGGTGTAAGTCCATTTTTGAGAAAAATGAACTATCACGTAATTCTTGCTTAATTTAATGTAATTATTTATATATAACTAGTCCGTGTTTAATTTCTCAAAAAAATCCCATGTTTTGTACAACTTAAAATCGGTCGGTAAATGAAATTGCATTATCAACAAATATAGTAACCTTTAATTTTTTTTAAGCAAAAGACAATGGACTTACATCACTTTCAAAATAAACGGTCCATATATTGGCGTGCTTTAGCAGTAAAATCGGTCCGTATACCTCAAGGCAAACGGTATGTCTTGTATTTAATGCCTATGTAATGATCCATTCTAAAAGCTATTTAGTTATTACACTATTTAATTTTAATATATACGGAATAATAAAACAACTAAGATAAGTAACAGAGGAGGGTAGTTTATTAAAATTAATTGCTATATGCGCGGCTTTGGGTTAAGTATTAAGTCAAAGCGAAGCACTCGAGGCTAGATATTCACGTAAGATTTATACTTTCTATTATTGACTAGACTGTTTTGATATGTTTGATATTTATGTTGAAAATCATTATCGGGAATGATTTATACTGGGCAGAGAGAGAGAAATACGAGCGGTGAAAGGTGGGTTTGACGCGCGTTGACTGAGGGACCCCTTAAACCCATATCAGTAGTCGAAACCTACATCTGTAGTCGCAAGTCTCGGACACTGCTCAGTGTTATTCTCTCTGGCACAACTACTAGGTTTATGATTACTAACAATATAGAGAACACGAATATTGTTTTAAATAATGATGTATTACGGTATTAGTATTAACGGAACTATTAGTGTAAGTAAATGATTATTATTATAAATGAATACATCTAGAGTGAAATACTTTGACGGGTTGATTATAAGTCAAAAGTGGGATAGGGCTCCGTAGCTTTATCCATATTTGGTTATTTTGGCGATACATTTTAAAATAAAATCAAGGTCAGGACAGGCCTAGTGAAAGAAAACTGCAAGCTTTACTTAATTGAAGTGTTTCAAAGTACGACATCGTACTTAGTCGTACGGAATAAGTGATCATGTGTCTGAGGACATACGTATGCTGAGTGGTGAAAGTCTGGATTCTATAATTCACGATGCACATTATAAATTTTTCTGGACAACCTACACCTCAGTCCGCCCCGTGACCACGAAGGCTGAAAAGATTTCGAAACGTCGGGATCAAAATCAATAAATAACCGCGATAAAATCCGTCTAAATTAGTTTTATTTCAATACATTATAGTGTTTAATAATTAAATTGATAGTGCACGGAGTGCACGACGGCGAACTGAGTTGAATTTAACAAATCCGCTAAACGTACAAGTAAATAAATAATAGTTTAAAAACACTAAATAACACGCTTTTTATAGAAAACTGAAATAAAAAAAGAAAATAAGTTTTAATAAATTTAAATTAAGAATAGTGTTTAAAATGTCAATAAACATAAATTAAAATGGTTTTAAAAATTTCATTAAGTATAAATGACAGAATTGTTATTGACATTTTTAACACTATTCTTAATTTCAATTTATTAACACTTTTCTTTTTTTTAGTTCAGTTTTCTATAAAAAACGTGTTTTTCAGTTTTTTAAACTATTTTCTACTTTTTAGTTTGATTTATTTATAAAAGCTTGTTTTTTTAAGTATAAAAAATTACATTAATTTTTTTGCCTTATCAACTATAGATGAAAATTATATAAATAATATAATACAAAAAAAAATTTTTGAAAATTGAAAAATGGAATAATTTTATCAAATTTGTGTTTTGTCATCGGTCCTCGACAAATCTACAAAGTTTGAACGAAATCTGGCCGTTTAAAGTGGGTCAAAATTGCACCCAAAGGAGTCGGTTACAAACAAACATGCAAACAAACATACATATGAAGTTGATAAAAAGCGTGTAAAAATAAAATACATCGGCTCTTGAAATTGTTAGTCAAGTTCGTCGATTGTGAGAAAATTTGTTACCTTCCTTGAGAATGTCTGTCTACCTCAACGAGTGTGTGAGTGTGTATATGCTACCTTATAATGTGTTCTAGTGTGTCCGTAGTATAAACTATGTGATCTCTCGCAGAGTGTGTCGTCGGTCATAACGATGCATTGAATTATATTTTTATTTCTTATTATTACATTTTTATGTATTGCAATGCGAAAGTGAGTTTATTTGTTACACTTTTACGCCTAAATCATTGAATCGATTATAATGAAATTTTGGTATAGAGGTAAATGGGACCCTGGAGGCGGTGATAGGCTAATTTTTATCTCGAAAACTCATAGAAAGTGGAGTAAGAAGAGATGCATAAAGCTTGTATGAAACTTTCTATTGCGTCATCTAATTTGTTTGACAATGTCAATATTCAAATTATAAATGCGAAAGTGAGTTTGTTTCTTACGCTTTCATGCCTAAACCGCTGAATCGATTATTAAGAATTTTGGAATATACATAGAAGGGAACCTGGAGACGGTGATAGGATACTTTTTCTGACGAATAACTTATGGAAGTGAGATAATGAGAAGGATAAACGTTGTATAAAACTTTTTATTTCATCATCTAATTTGTCTGACAAAATCAATATTCATGCGAGCAGTTGCAGCTAAAATCTAGTTAATATTATAAATGCGGAATAATTGCTTATAGATTTGAATTTTGTATAAGTGCACATTTACGTGTATTAATAATAATCTTGTAGCCTGAAATAAATAATTTATTATCATTGAGAAGTTATCTCTGTATCGATACGACAACCAGAATTGATTGACGAAATAAATATTAACGCGACAGGAGCCTAGGATAAAAGCCAGTTATTAAATAAAAATCACTAATAAATTACTATCTATCGTTGTCTTAATACTGCCTTGATCCCTGAACCTATGACGTCAATAACTTTACTCAGATTTTGATGTTCCTGGTCTCGAGCAGTTAGGAGGAGTGAGAGTCACCATGTTGTCCTTTTGTGGGTATTTGACTGTGTTTCTCATTTGGTGTTTCTCATGTGGCCCGTTAATGTAATTTTTATTTACTAAAATAAAAAAGTCCCCACATCACAAAATGAATGGACACGGAAATATTATCTCCAACTTAACCTTTGACTTTAACCAACACTCGACTATACCACTAAAACTGGCATGTACAAAATTTTATGTAATTTTGCATTCAAATGTTTCCACAAAAAATCTATAGGTATTCAAGCACCATTGTTTCTAATAAATCTATTAATAAAAATACAAATATTATTTCCTGAAACATTTACATAGTGTATGCCTTGCTTAAGGCTTCGATCTAGGCAATGCTTGTCACATGACAGCCTAATATAATGACAGAATTATACATATAATAGTTGGTGGCTCATGTCATCTGGGTCAAGAGAATACAAAATAAAATATATTATTAACACTAAGGACAAAATTATATAGAAACAAAATTAGTAATTGTGTCAAGTTTGTGTATTTATGGATGTGTGTATATTGTATAGTGTATGTGTACTTGAATGCGTCTGTGTGCATGTTTGTATGTGATAGTGGGTACATGTATATCAACGAGTATATTTAGGAGATTCTTGACTGATTTTAACAGGCTAACTAACCACTAAGTATATTATCCGTGTCTTCGAAGGAAATACTACGAAGCCATCGTTTAGTAGCAGTTTTACGTTTTTTTTTGTATGGGCAAACGAGCTAGCGTGTCACCTATTGGTAAGTGCGTATCACTGCCGCCCACGAACACCAACAACACCAGGGGAATTACAGGTGCGTTTTCGGCCTGTATTGGAAAGACTGGCTTTTAAGTACATCTGCCAGAACACACCTATTGATATTTAGCGGCAGATTTTCAACTTGAGGGTGGTAGCTAGCCAGGGGTGCATTAGAATAGCCCTACCACTATGTCATGCTTTCTTCGTGATATTTTTCTACACCGAAAGCTTAAGCTCATTGTAGTTGTTTGGTTTCGAACTATGACGCGGAGTTTCTACATACTACCTCTGAACTATCAGCAAAGAGTAAATGACAAATGTAACTGTAGCTTCATAGACAGAGTTAGAACAATAAAATACCTAGGTATCTTAATAGATGAGAATCAACTTATCGATAAAATAAGAAAGTTAATATACATATTTAGAGGATTACGACATGTGGCTGATTATCACTTACTGAAAATGGTATATTATGCATTAGCCCAGCCTATCCTATCTTATTGTATAACTTCATGGGGTGGAACAAAAAAGACTCACTTAATCAAACTTGATAAAGCGCAACGAATATTATTAAAAGTATTGGCATTCAAACCCTTCAGATACCCTACAACAAATCTATACAATGAATGGGATGTTTTATCTGTTAGGAAATTGATTATTAAGTATGTCATACTTGCAAAACATACCAAGGTTCCTTATAGACCTGAGCTATTAATAAGTAGACGGAAATACACAATTTGTACTACAAAGCAATACAACACTTTTTTTGTAAATAAATATCAGTTTTATCTTGGTCGTATATTATACAACAAACTAAATAAAATTATTGACATAATTATATTCACTGAATATTCATAAATGTAGAGAAGTAATAACATCCTGGTTGAAGACATAGAAAACTTATTTGTAATCGTACGATAATTGTCTTGTAGAATTATAAATAACATCAGCACATATGGATTACTCTACTCATAAGTATCCATTATATACTTATTATATAACTATAAGTTTGAGGCACATCCAAACTTTAAACTCATATTGTTTATAGTATTTGGTAAATATTTTGTTTGTTTTACAATATTGTACAAGTTCACAATATTGTAGTGTAACTTGTTACACTATTATTAAAAGTAAGGTAGGATAAGATAAAAATAAACCGCAGTATACCTTATGCCATATTTATATATCTTGTAATTCAAATTAAATATATGTAAGTCATATCTAGGACATACTATTATACAGGAAGAAAAGAGCAGATACAGACTCGGCCTAGTTCAGGCGCTAGGGTTCAAAAATGTATAGCGATACTATGTCTCAGATAATTTTATGTATCGTTGTGTATAAAATTTTTGTCAATAAAGTTATTATTATTATCATCGCTTAACAACGCAATACCGTGAACATCGTTTCAAGTTATAGTCATCTACGATTCTGCTGACTTTACTATATATAAAAAGCCCCGGAAATTTAGGCATTCGTTGAGCAAATGACGATTTTACAGCTAGAACAGGTACATTAAAAACACGTTTTTTGTAATAGTCTCTAGGTTTGTCATTTTAGTCAATTGTGAGTGCATATTTAATGTAGTTTTTAGTACGAATAGTTAACGCACGCTCAAAACCGATGCTTGTGTGAAGGCAGTTCCTTCCCAAATTTGAAGACAGTATTGGAGAATCGATCGGCAGTTTTACTGTGTCTAATGGTGCGCTATCACATAGTAACTTCATTGTGGAAATAAATTTTCTCACTTGTTTTTACAGGCCATATAAATAAGATGGTTGAGTTGGTAATATATACAGATGCTACCGCAATTGACTTATGTTTGAAACTTTGCAATGAGCCTGAGCTTTCGATGAAGGGAAACATCGTAAAACCATAGCAAGGTGGTAGGGTGCTTTTTAATGACCACCCATCTACCACCCTCAAGTTAAAAATTTGCCACCAAATACCTATAATGGATAAAATAGGCGTAATGTGTCCACCATATTGGGTCACATTGGTATTTAACATAAGTTGAGATTATGGCAAAAAAAATAAATATTCACTTAATAAGTGTACATGGTTACTGGAAAATACATGTGAAAGCATTTCGATTTAATACTAAATTTGTATAGTAAATCATCACCTGCATGCCCTGTTCCCTAGTAATTTGGTGTTGGTGTAGTACGTTTTCTTCTTCCACAGATCTCTATCGGCCGTTATCTCTTTGTTACTTCCCTTTATTTTCATTTCATTCCTTACACACTGTTCATATTTTCTTTGGCCTTCCCCTTCCTTACCATCCTTCGACATTCCTATACGTTACTTTTCTCAACACATGTGCTTCCTCTTATGTCATGACATGTCTGAAATGAGACAAATGATTCCCTTTCAACTTATCTACCAGTGGCACCACTTTCAAACTCCCACTAACGTACTCATTCCTGACTTTATCCATTTTTGTAACACCACACGTCCATCTCAACATTTGCATTTCTGCTGTATGCAATCGACATTCATCCGTCTTCTTAGTAGCCCAGCACTCTGATCCATATAATCTAATAGGTCTTATAATAATTTTATATATTTTACCTCTCAACATAAGGCGCATTCTGTAGCTGTAAATCGCAAATTGTGCCACTTCATCCATCTTGTACTAGTAATACATTAATACAAGTAAATAAGCACCAATTTAAGATCTTTAGCTTATTGTTGCTTTTGAACTAGATTTTACATAATTAACCTGATGGGACGTGCGCGAGTGCTAACATTCGTGGTTGAAGTTCGACTAGCTTGAACCGAAATCTTTGCATGTAGGCGTTTAATTTTGCCTACACCATCACAACATATAATTGGATGAATCTACCTTTTTATAGACGACTACTGTAAATTTTTTCAGATCAATATATTATCATTGTCGAATGGAGAAATTAAGGCTACATTTAAGGTGGACAAGACCATGTGTAATGCAGGAGGTAGTATGCATGGTGGTTTTATTGCTTCAGTGTTTGATGCGTCTGCGTCGTTTGCTCAGCTAAGCCTGCCCAATAGTCGGGTAGCAATGTCAACCAATTTGAACGTGAAGTAAGATCACAACAATGAATAAGTTCTATAAAGACCCTATGTATCTCTCTAAAAATAGTCATTGCTTAATCACTACACTTTGAAGATTTGAAACTTCCCTCACTGTCCGGTAATTAAATTTGGCAAAGTACCCAAATGAATTAAAAAAAAAAATATGGTTACATGCCATGGCAGTGAAATATTGAACCGATAAATCATTATTTCAGACAATGCATTCTGTTTGTTTTCATCATATCTATACAGATACAGATATAGATATCTATACAGGAATAAATTTTGTTTTGTTAATAATAAATAATCATTAGGCCTAAGGGAAGTACACTCAAATACTGTGCTGTATCAACATTCTTGTCTTTGAATTCGATGATATGCCTGCGTTTTATATCGGTGGTGGTACCTACAAAAGTTTGTAGTTCTTGCTTCTTTTATTGTCTATTAGACGAACCCGACAGTATCGCACCGCAATTTAAATTCTCATTACACTTTGTAGATGGGGGACGGGACGGAACACCACAGAATCTGTCTGCTGTTTATTCTGCAAACGTATTCCTTTAGTGTCTCTCTTCCTGTAGGTCGGAAGTTATTTGAGCAATTGCTCACTCATTTTATTGGTTCAACAGTATGCCTAATTATATTATATCCTTCCTGATGGTGGGGGTAGTCAGGGTGAGTTGCAAAGAAATAATAAATATGGACAATACGGAACAACAATATTATTATATTAAATGATTCTGATAATTCATTCCCCCTCCCTCCATATTCTAAAACTACTGTATTCTTACGCGTCCTCGGCGTACGTACAAACGTAAATGACGCAGATCACAAAAACTCTATCTGCACTGTTGGCACTCAACTCAATATATCAAAAAGATGACTAGCTTTAGGCAGCTTTCGCAAAAAATATAGCTCAACAGTAAAACTGTTGTTCCAATCATTATAATGAGCCTGATCTTTCGGTAAAGGAAAACTTCGTGGTGAATCTATAACATATTGCTAGGACTTTTTCTAATGCCCTTTAACAACCGCCCTCGAGATTTCTAGATGATAAATATATTTTTTGAACATTGAATAACATATAAAAATTCTTTCGACAGTTATTTCAAACCATCAGAAATAGGCAAAATTGTTACCGTGGAGACCGTTGTATTGAAAACTGGTAAAAATCCTGTGCTGGAGGCGATGATGAGAGACGAATCTGGTTCACTTCTAGCGAAAAGTATTATATCTTTCTCAAGTTCAAACGGAGACTTTCAAAAGATTGTAAAAAAACAAATAAACTTCGAAGAATATGACGATTAAAATAAATCATCATTAATTGCTTGTGACTAAAGGCTTTTTTGTGTTGTCCTTTCTTGCTGTTCCATTTAATATATTTAGCGTTAAGGCTACAGTCCCATGTGTTGTAATGTGACGATGTGGCTCAAGATGGTGGAGACGCTAAGCCTAGTGGAGAGCCTCGCTGTTAAGTGTAACTGCCGGAAAACACCTATAGATATTTGGCGGCAGATTTCCAACTTGTGTGTGGTAGCTAGCCAGTGGGGTATTCGGAAAAGCTCAACCACCATGGCATGGTTTCCACACGATGTTTTCCTTCACCGAAAACGGAGGGTGAGACTGCAGGTGGATTCAAACTCACGTCTATTGACGCGGCGTCCGTACACTCTACCAACTGAGTCATTGTAGCATTATTGATTTGGATTTCTTGTTTAAATAATAGAAAAGTGTAGATCTTATGTCCCGTATATTTGTTTTAGTACAAAAATCGAAGACTTGTCTTGTAATATTGCCTAAAGTAAATGAATATGAATTTGAAAAGGAATTTAACTGTTTTAATTCAGTATTAACAGTAGTGACGTCTTAAATTGTATTGAAAACCATTGAAATTAATTAAAACAAATTAAAACTTATAAACAGCATTAGAATTAGAGATAAAATAGATAAGAATTTGTCTTCTAAAGTATTACTATTTTACGAACAGGGGAGAGTTAAAACGAATAAAAAACCTAGATAGAATTGAAATGGATGGAAATAAATAGAAGTGAAGGAAACAGACGATTAAGATAGAAAAGAGTGAAAATGAATAATTAAAAGCAATTAAGAGAATGCAGAATTAAAAACTTTTCGAATAAAATTCTATACATTTTTTATATATAGTTAATGTTTTTAGCGTTATGGCCATCATCTCACCTGATCTAAAGTGGCAATACGGACTATGTTGGTACACACGCTAAACCTGTGGAGGAACTGGCTCTCAAGTGCAACTGCCGGAACACACCTATTGGTATTTGACGGCAGATTTTCAACTTGAGGGTGGTTGCTAATCAGGAGTGCATATAAAAAGCCCTACCACCTTGCTATGGTTTCCTCCCGACGTTTTCCTTCACCTAAAGCTCAAGATTATTGTAGGTGGATTCTAACTTACGTCCCTTGACGCGAAGTCGTACACACTACCACTGAGCTACCATCGCATCAGCAGTTTTTTGATAATTTTGAAAATGTTACTGACCCAAAGTCAAAGGTTATTAAGCTCAGTACGCTAGTCATTTTGCTTTTTAGTGAAGTATAATTAAATACTGTAAGAATAAGTCTTTCTTATTGGATGAATAATTATCTACTGCCTATTAATCACCAAAAAATCTACGACATTATAAAATTATAATAAGCGTGTTAAAAATGAACCACCGTCGACCATAGATTTGCACTATATATTTAGGTACCAAGCTTAAATACACGACCAAGGTTCGTAATTAATTTTCAATATTGTCGATACATATCAAACATTGATCAGAACACATCTTATCAGACAGCACCTACAATCCAAAAAGATCGCGGTTGAAGCAAGAAGATTTTTGCAGCATGCAGCCGCCGGATCGGTTTCGATTCGATAAGATATATCTACAATATTCGGATAATCGCGTAGTTTAGATTTAAAAAAAAAGTAAAACAATGTTTGTAACGAAAAAGGATTGACATATATAGTAGTTGTCAAATATTTCTGTGGGCGTTCAGTAAGTTATTTTTTGTAAACTAAGGAAAATATATCAAGTTACTTAAATATTTGAAAAAAAAAAAATACTTTAGTAAAAAAACAAAAAAAAAAATGCCAAATCGATTGGTCTCACTCAATTATTACAGATTATTCTCTCAATCCAGTCAGAGTCAGTATATCTCATACATATAATATATTTAAAAATGAATCGGCGAAATGTATGTATGTGCATAATTTTCCAACTACTGCACCAAATTGGATATCTCTCTTTTTATTGTGTTCATCTTTGACAGGAAAAAATTATAAAAGAACAAAAAAAAACGAACAGTTTTTTTTCTACTAATATGGAAAAGGCGTGAGTATATGTTTGCAGAAAACCTAAAAAGTGTTTAAAACATATACAAATTAATTAAAAAGTAATTTTAAAAATGTACCACACACTTCGCTATTATCATAGAGTGGTATATTGGTTTTAATTTCATTCTATGTAATAACCAGTAAATGTATTAGCTACACCTACCCGAGGTGGAAAACTTTGTTAGCTTCTCATGTTAAAATATATAAAAAACGGGACTAATCAGGTGATTTCAGCAAAATTGAAATTATTTTGTACTAGCTGACCCGACAGACATTGTCCTTAACTATGAATATTGAATTCGAATTAGTATATTTAATTTAAAAAATAATAATCCAACAACATAGTGTTCATTATTGTAATGCTCTATGACAACTGACAGTTAGTTATATCATCATATAATTGACAGTGTCGTTAAGTTTTTTTAATTTTCTTAAATTTGCTGATATTCCGATAAATTTTTTCTTTCATAAGAACCTTGTCCTGATGATAATTAACGCAACAAAAAGGAATTAGCTAAATTGTTCCACCCGTTCATGCGTGAAGCGATGACCAAGAGAAATAGGTTCATTTATTAGATTAATATATATACATACGTATATATATATATATATATATATATTAATTTATGACTTATGTATTATTTTATAAGTGTCAGCTGGTATTAAAATGTGGCAAAACATGTTAGCTACCGCTTCAAAGCGCGGCGTAGCATTCAGTTGCGCGCGGTACAATGCATAACGTAACATTGCAGCTAACACAATTTTTCCACTCTTCCTTGGCAGCTGACAAACCATTTTGTATTCTGTACTAAATTACTAAAAAAAAAGGAATTTTAAATTACATGAACGAGTAATACGCCACGGAACATGATATTATAATGTTACGAATAATGTATAACAGCTTATCTATAATTCGAACATTTTTGTAAAATGAAGATATTATTTCAAATAGTAAAAACTATGAACAAGAAATAATATTTAGATAGTGCTTTAAATATGTATATAAATTTAATCATATTTAAATATATATAAACGTTCAAAAAACATCAGCCGCATGGAAACATGTGCCAGGCTGAAAACCGGAGCGTTGGCACAGTTTCTTGAGTATTCCCCATGTGAATGACATGTTATATACGAAAATGAGACAGTCTTATTGTATTATTTTTTATAAAGTACGTAGTCAAATAAAATAGTTCTTAGCTCAATAGGTAATATTCCAAATATTTGCAAGGATACTCGCACTGTAATAATTGTATTTGATCGATGTTTAGTCCCGGTAATAAAAGATTCAAAAGCATGTATTGAGAAAAAGAGTGCAAGGGAATAGATTTAATATCAGTGAACTAGATAGTTAAAAAACATCCTTCTAATTTTATTAATGTATTTACTTTTATATATATATTTACTTCATGGAAGTATTAGTAGAATTTAATTGCAACGTTTGGGTGAATGATTGTATGTCGCCTTTTTGTAGGAAAAAACTTTTTATATAAATTACGATTCATGCTATAAATTTGAAGAAATCAATAATAAAGTTGTAAAAACTGTTGCAGAAAATTTATCGTGTCCTTATAAACTGTCACGTATAAATAAAATACTTAGGTCGTAAACTATTATAAAAAAAAAACAACTTTACTGAAATCACCCAACTTTTCCTATTTCTCAACTATATATATATATATATATATATATATATAAATCAATCTCTATTTCACTTGGTCATCAAATCATGGGTGAAAGGATGTAACAATATCGCTAATTTTTTTTTCTTGTGTTAAATTATTATCAAGTGAAGGTAAATTTGTAAAAGAAAAAATTAAGGAAGATGAGTGGAACATTAGAAAATGTATAAAAACTTAACGCCAATATTATTTTACATAACTATCAGTTGTCATAGCGCATTACAATAGTAATTATATTATATTTTTGGATAATATTTTTTGTGGATTATACTAACTCTAATTCAATATTCATAGTTAAGACAGGACAACGCCTGTGGGGTCAGCTAGTATATTTTAAAAACTGAAGCTAACATACCTACCCCGTGCAGCTGACACATTTTTTCATTATATAAATAGTAGTTTTAGTTTTGCTTAAATAATTACAATAAACAAGTTTTTCTTATGAGTTTATCGGTATTCGACACTTAAGGCCACAGAGTGGCGTCAGATGACAATTATTTTCATTATTTATTAAGTAAAGAGTCTTTTGGCAGTTGTGATTTTTATTTTTATGCATATACTTAGTTACTTAGCGATAACTTAGACGACATTTTACGTGAAGCAAAGTAGCTGAAGAGCACAAATGAAGTGAATTATGAATAATCATTCGAGACATGATATATTAGTTCCCACAAAAACTCCCAAGAGAACTTCAACAAGAGAGTCGCCATCTTGTTGAAGATTATTTTATCATGCCAAAATGCTCAAATCTGGTCACTTGAAAATGGCATTAATAGTCACTAAAGAGGACTGAGTTGTTAAGAATAAAAAAGAAGAAGTAAAAGACTATCCTATACAATAAAGGTAAGTTATGGTGAAATTACTCATGAAAATTTGACCCTACCTCCAGAACTATAACCATTTTCTGGTCAACGTTAAAAAATAAAATAGTTATATCCAAACGCCGTCGTTTGGAGAAACGCATATTGTAAAGAGAAATTTAATGACAAGGTAAACTACAATTCAGAAAGTACGAGCAATAGTGGCTGCGAAAAATAGATTTTCTTCGAGTCCAGTTATTATTCTTCAAATCAGTGAACACAGTTATCAATCAGAATAACGTAGTGAAATAATCCACAGAATTTTTTAAATCACTGGTATTGCTTTGACTTCCGTCTCACTTTAGGGCCTTTTCTAATGCCTGTCATGCTAGTCGCCACCCTTAAGATGAAAAGCTGCCGCCAAATACCAATAGGTGTGGTCTGGCAGTTGCACCTGAAAGCTGGTGCCTCTTATAAAGGCCGGCAATACACCCGCGATTCGCCTGGTGTTGTTGGTATCCATAGGTGGCAGTGATCATTTACCATCAGATGACACGCACATCGTTTGCACTCTATTCCGTAAAAAATAATGTTTATCAATATGTATTGTACAACAATATTTAAATTTCATATAATAAAAAGACATTTAGTTCACTAGAGTTATAAACTAGTTTCATTAAATTATCAAAAGAAATTAAAACGGGAATGATACTAGGTATAGCCAGTTCTATTTATCTTAATAAAATTAAGTTGCAAGGTTAATTAAGATTGATTATAGCTAATCATAATATAAAAAAATATAAATCGGTCAAATCGTTTTTGAGTTTTAGCGAGAATAAAGAACATAGATTAGAGGTGATACGAAGTTCATCGGGTCAACTAGTAATATATATAAATAATATCTACAAGTTGATAAAATGCAGATTATTTCAATTGCAAGAATAATAAAGTGATACAGTTTTCTTCACATAAAATAATATACATTTTTGTACAATACAAGTACAATCATTGCGATTACTATACGTGGGTTGTTACTGTAATAATCATATATACGTATTGTATATCTATATTATCTTTAACTATATTAATTTAAATTGGAACTAAAATTTTAACTTTTAATAGATTTAATCGATTTTAATTAAACCTATATTATATGTTACTCAAGAATACGTTCCATGATTTTGTTGGAGACATTTTATCATAAACGTACTTTACCAGTAATACGGTAACAAAACAACGGACTGACATTTCTAAAAATTATGTAAATATATTTTATTACTCATTCTTAGTCATCTAATAAGTACAGACACGTTAAATTTACAACCTTATTTTTTATAGTTAAGGCTTTGCGTTATGGCGATAATCTCATCTGACCTTCAATGACGATATAACCCAAGTTGGTAATAATGCTAAACCAGTGGAGAAACGGACTCTCAAGTGGAACACACCTATTGATATTTGGTAGCAGATTTTCAACTTGAGGGTGGTTGCTAGGCAGGCGGGCATTAGAAAAAGCCCTACTACCACCATGCTAAGGCTTTTCATGATGTTTTCCTTCACCCAAAGCTCAAGCTCATTGTAGGTGGATTTGAACTCACATCCCTTCACGCAAAGTCGTTTTCACTACCAATGAGCTGGCATTGTTTCAAACTATATATTTAGACTAGCTTTTACCCGCGGCTCAGCTCGCTTTTATATTGATTTTGCCAATAAATTATAGTTGTGTATTATTAATATTGGTTAGAACGAATAATTATTCTACAAAGTTTGAAACTCATTGGATGACACAATAAAAAGTGCCTTACAAAATGTATTTGTCGCTTTACCCCATATTCTATAAGTTCTTCATTAACCGTCTTCAGGCTACTATCTCTATATCAAAACTTATCATAACCGATTCAGCAATTGAGGCCTCAAATCGTTACAAATTTTATAATATTAAGTTCGGCTAAGTATGTTTTCAGTTACCATCTTGCATTTATAATATTGAAATTATTTCAAAGTGCTTAAAAGTGTAGCCTAACTAACGTCCCTAGGTCACACAACGATGAGTCTATAGGTACTAAGATGATATATTAGTGAATATCATATTAGCGAATGAACATAATTTTTTGAATTAAAGTAAAATAACACAATATTAGCGGTTAAAGTTTTGCCTAAAATTCTAGAAGGATTCAAGGTTCAAGGCATTCTTTTAAAGTGATTAGTAATGTCCTCTATTGGTCTTTTCTATATAGTTTCAGCCAATGTAAAAATCTTTGTTGACAACACTATATTATAGATGTAATTGGTGAGTAAACCATGTAGTATATTTCTACTGTCATTAACAGTAGCAGAAGTTATCAGAGAAGTGCTTCGAATCGTACTTTAGATCGTAAGTAAATTTTGTGAAGATGGCATCAAGCGCTCGAGGGTTACGTGTTTTAAAAATGCTGAATTCTTATACGAAAGGACAACCAGATTATTTTGATACCCATAATATATTTAAAAAGGTAAGCCACATCTATCTCAATAAAATATACGTGTAGTGGGGAACACGCAACAGAAATAAAACTGATAATATACCGTGTACATGCACGTACATAAATAACATTATTAATCAAATTGTTTTTTTTTTTTTATAAACGTAACGCACATTAAGTAACACAGATTAACGTATTAAGATTAAACGTATGCATTTTGAAAACTCGCACGTGACATAAGAGGACGGGGAATGGATCGAGTAAGATCTCACCAGGGCGTGAGAGGAGGTCAAAAAATCGTGTGAATCATCTCACATAGTTAACGAACGATTATCGGATTTAGACCACTGGACGACACAGCTGACAACATGAAATCTTTCGTAATTTTCAGATAAATATCACGTCGCTGTCGAATGGAATCATGACTGGTACGTTTACGGTGGACGAAACTATGTGCAATTTTAGCCGGTACCACGCACGGCGGCTTCGTCGCGTCTACACTTGCCGCGTTCTCCGTCTATGCTCAGCTGAGTTTGCCTGATAGTCGGGTGGCCTGGACTACTAATTTGAATATAAAGTAAATCATATGGTGCATAATACTCTAAGTGTTTGTAATAGATAGATATGTCGATAGTGAAAAATAAATAAAAAGAGAGAATTGTTTCTTGTCTTTCACTTTAGTTTTCACGTATACACTGTCCCCACAATCATTGAGCTGGTGCAGGTTTATTATATTTATTGTTTATATTCACTTTTATCCGTGGCTTCGCTCGCGCTAATATGGATTTTGTCAACCAATCCTGGTTGTCGATCGATACAGAAATATTTTTTCTATTAAATTCTATTAAATTGTCTATTCCAGGATGTTGGTAAATACAGATAGATATGAATTTACATAGAATTAGAAAGTATAAACAATTATACTCAAAAACTTGAAGCAAATTTATCCCTCTCTTGACCCCCGCTTTCTTTAAGTTTTTCGCGAGCAAAAGTATCCTGTCACCGTCTCCAGAGTTTCATATACCTATACACCATAATGTATCGTTTTCGATTTAATGGTTTAGGCGTGAAAGCTTAATAAACCAATTCACTTTCGCATTTATGATATTAGTAATGATTTTCACAACGTGCGTGTTAGCGTTGAACTACCGAAGTCCTTCTGCCATAAATGACAGACCATAGATAAAACCACTTTTTTTTCTGTATAGTTTTTCCTGTCAATTGAGACAGGAAAAGGCAGAGACATTAAGCTGTGCAGCTAAATTAGATGTTATTTTAAATGTAGACGATATCAACAACAAGATAGTGACTCTCTTGGGAGTTTTGTGGCAACAAATACATCATGCTCTGAATGATTATTCATAATACACTTCACCTATGCTCTTCAGCTACACTACATTACTTAAAATGTCACCTTAATGTACACAATATAGGGCTAAACAACTAAATATATGAATTAAAAAAAAAACACGGCATGACAGATCAAGATTCCGCCAAAAACACCTAAACCTAACGGACTTAACTTAACGGAAACTTAACGGATGCATTCTCGTAATGGCATTCTGGCTTAAACATCATATTCCAGTATTTAACAGCAGTAATAAGATTTTGAGTGCAGTTCGCCTGATGGAAAACGGTTATAGGGACTCCATAAGCAGTAATATGTAGCCAGCCTTTTAAAAAACCTTTTCATATCGCTCTTGAATGAACCTATATTAGGAAAACATCAATTGGTTTGTTAGGATCGCGAATCTTTGTTCGTTTTCCGGCAGTAGTCCATTCTGGCACCCTTGCGCCCGCTGCCTCGGAGCTGAGTGCCCTTATCATTTGCCTTAAAAAGTTCGATGAAGCTGTCAAAGCCCTTACGGCTAACAGCGTATGTCAAGTAAAAAAAAAAAGGAAAACATCAGGCCAGCTTTGTTAAACACAGCGCATAGTCTTGTCGCCTAACTTTTAGACCCTCAAAATTGGTGTAGATATTTATGTTGAATAAATATTTACCTTTCTTATTCAAATGTACGATTTTTCTTTTTGTGTTTGATTACCTTTGTCTGCGACTCTGTCGAATGTAACAAAAATTTTAATTAATCATTTTTATTAAAAAAAAACTTATATACTCTATGTTATTCAGTGGTTATGAAATATTCTAATGGTAAAAGATTTTATGAAATCGGTCCAGCACTTCTTGAGTTTATTCGATACAAATAAAAATACAAATCTTGCCTCTATATAATATTAGTATATATTAAATTCTGTTTCATCCTTTTGTGTATATTTTCAACAGTTTTGTAAAAACTTCGAAAATAGGCGAAAACTGTATTAAAAAGCGGACGGAACCCGATAATGGAAGCCGTCATGAGAGACGGGTCTGGTTCCCTTCTGGCGAAAAGTGTTTCATCTATCATAAACGGAAACGATTATTATCAGAAAATGTTAAAAGAATTATTCAATTTTGATGTAGATGAAAATTAAAGTTTAAAATTTTATGTGGTTGTATTTTTTTATTGTATCTTTACAAATATCAGTTTGAGTTTATTGACAAGCAAGGCGTAAACTACATCTTGCTTGTCTTATTTTTGGGGTTATTAACTTAGGAATAACATCATATCTGTACAAGAAAAATCGTTGGGTAGGTAGTCAGTGATCATCTGAGCGACGAACTGCATTAAAACAGTTATTAACTCCACGTCACTGTACCGCTGCTTTCAGAGGCAGTTTTCGATACAACGCCAGAAAATGTTGGAACAATATCCCACCGCCAATAAGATCTACATCTATCTACCTTGATTAGTTTTAAAAATAAACTCAAGAGGTTTTTCTTAGTTTTCCAGGCGAGTATTGAAAGCTATAATTTAGATGTTTCAGCTATTTAGTTCTCTTCTCATTTATTATAATTTTGCTTTGCTTATCTATTTAATACTTATTTTTCTATTATATAATTTGATTATATGTAATGTAGTGTAATTATTTTATTTTATCATTAATACTTAACTGGTACGTACCTGAGTATATTATGTATGTGTGTATATATGTATCTCTATGTATATATTTACATGTAGATATAATTTTTTATCAGTGTTTAATATAATTTTAGAATAATTACTTTGCTTTTTGTATTATTATTATTTTTTTGTAAACCCACTTGGCCATAACCGAAAATCAGCGCTGGGCCTACCTATTATGATAACTCAGCTTGTGCTGAGTTGTGCGCCTTTTACAGTGGCATTGCGGCGCACGGCGGATTATAACATTTTTATTTTTAGATTATGTTTAATGATAAATGCTACGTGTTAATTAATTTTAATGTATTTTTTACTTTATCCGTGTAGCTTTGTGCCTAATAAATAAAATTTACTTTCATCTTTCTTTCTTAATAATTCCTTCGACAGGTTTTTCAAACAATCAGAACTAGACAAAAGAGTTACCGTGGAGATAGTGGTTTTGATTTTCGATGTTGTGATTTTTTTTCGTCTCGCCCTTTCTTGTATCCATTGTATTAGTTTCAATACAAAAAGCGACAACGTGTCTTACAAATTTACCTAAGTAAATGATGACGAATTTCAAAAAGAATTAGACTGATATAATTGGTTTTTTTATTTATTTTAAAATGTATTAAATAACGTTGAAATTTATTCAATAAAATTAAAACCAATAAACTGTATTCGATTTAGAGACAAAATAGATACGAATTTGTCTTCAAAAGGATTACTGTGTTATGAACAGACTAGGGGCGTTAAAACCAATAGAAAACCTAGATATAATTGAAAAGTGGAGGAAACAGACGATTGATATAGAAAAGAATGAAAATGAATCATTGAAAATAATGCGGAATTAAAAATAAATACGAATAAAATTATATACGATGCACTCCGATACTTGAAAGTGTGTACTTAAATGTATGGCTATGTGTTCATTATATGAAAAATATAACATATGCTAAAGTTTAATTTGTTGCTGTCTTGACTTAGAGAGTACTTGTCTAAAACCTTTTATGTTTCGTTACTGAGCCAAAGTCAAAGTCATTGAGCTCATTACGCTAGTCATAGTGCTTTTTAGCAAATATACGTGAACGCATAAGGTACAGACTGCTTGATTTCCGAAAATTGTACGATATTATCAAATTACTCTGGGGTCTGATAGAATCAGGCTTTAAAAATGTAAGCCATTTTTAATCATAATTATCACACTAATATTATAAATGCGAAAGTGAGTTTGTTCGTTTGTTACACTTTCGCGCCTAAACCGCTGCATCGATTATGATGAATTTTGGTATGGAGATAAATGGGAACCTGGAGACGGCGATAGGCTGCTTTGTATCTCGAAAAACTTATTAGAAGTGAGGTAAAGAGAGGGATACACTTTGTACGAGTGTTTTTTTCTTTGTCTTTTCGAGGTAATAAATTTTGAACAAACACTGTCAGGAAAGCGACGGGTAGCAATCTTCTATATATCTTGAGAGCCAGTTCCACCACACCACTAGGGTTAGCGTGTCTACCATTTTGGGCCGTATCGTAACTTAACATTAGGTGAGATTGTGGTCATAACGCTAGATCTGTAAAGTATTCAAAAAGAAAGTTTCGTACCGATGAATGAAATGGAATCAGTTTCAGCTCGTCCTAGTTGATGGACTTACCACAAAATTATCAGCATATGATTATCAACTATAAATTGATTATATTTGATCATAAAACTGTGCAATGGCTATTGAAGAATTTGCATAACTTCCGGTTTTTGTGACGAGTCCTTGACTGTAGACAAGTCATAGCACATTTCGCATCTATTTACAAGTTCTAGATTTAGCAACCACATCGGGCTTACTAAAATTATAAGTATTTTTAGTAATGGTCGGTGAGGTCAATAAATTGATAAATGAACAAGAATTGCTCACTGTTATCGCGCAGATATAAAAAAATGCATACTTGCATGCTAATATCTTCAAGATAATCGCAACAATTTCATATGTAAATATTATATAGATATTAATATATATTAAAAATTACAAAAATGTATATTATTACAGTTTCAAGAATAATAAAGTAATACAGTTTTATTCAAAGAAAATAATATAGATGTTATAATATTTTTTATTACTATAAATGGATTATTACTTCAATAATCATATATACGTTTTCGATATCCATCGAGATATATTTTTTATTCATCTACATATATTGATATTTATTGTTAAAAAAAATCTATATCTATATTAATCTTAAAAAGTGGAAAAGTTTAGAAGTTTGTTTAAACGCGCTAATCTTAGGAATTACTATTCGGATTTTAAAAAAATATATGTTTTTATTTGATAAAGCTAGAATTAAGGAAGCCTTTATGTTATTTAACAGCACACTATCATAAACAGGAGCAAAGCTGGATTGAAAAAAGTTACAAAAACGGGCAAAAATAATTAAATAAATTTTAGCTCCATGCGAACGAACTCTAAGGCACGGCGTTTATTATTACAAGGTGAAAGAGCCTGTTGATTTGCTTGAATCCTCTAACTTTAAGAACTTTCGGTTGGATTCCAAAACATCTTTTTTGTATTTAATAGGGCAATCATTGAGGAAGGCTTAGGCTATCTAACACTACGCTACCGTCAATACAAGTAAAACCGAGCAAACAATGTTAAATATTTTTTAGTTCCACCCGAATGAAGTCGCAGGCACTGGTACCACGTAATAAGTAAAAAGTCGCCATAGAAATAAATATACGAAGACAGGATCGGATGGATCAAATTAATTACTCACAAGCGTAAAGTTATTAATGAACACTAGAGCTGAAATTTACCGCTCGATGGGAACTGGAAGTAATGCCAAAGTTGTTCCTAGTTTCTGTCAACTAATGGTGGAATGTAAGGCGATCGTGAGAGCTTTAGTGGGCAGGTATTAATGGTTTGTACCAGTCGAGTTTTATGTACTCCTCTCATAGCCTGCTCAGGTTACGCGGTACATGTTTTTACTACAGCGGCTGATAACACGTGTGATTTATTTTATCATATTCTAGCTGTACCTGCGACTTCGTTAGCGCGCAACTAAAATTATTTAATCTCGCGCCGTCATTCAAATTGCAATAACTTTTGATAGAGTAAACCGATTTTAATGAATCAAAGACTAAATGTTACTCGAAGATATGCTTTATGATTTCCTTGGTGACATTTATCATTAACGTTGTACTTTAGCAGTGATATGTGAACAAACAAACAGCCAGACGTTTCTAAAAATATTGTAAATGTATTTTATTACGCATTCTAAGTCACTTGAGATAATTTTTATCACACTAACCAAAAGTACAGACACGTTAAATTTACATTCTTATTATATGTATATACTAGCTTTTACCAACGGTTCAGTTAGCTTATATACTGTCTTTTTATGATGTTTTGTCAACCAAATCTGGTTGTATATTAGTAATATTGGTATGGACAAATAATTATTCTGCAAGATTTGAAACTACTCGGATAAAGAAATAAAAAGTTTTATACAAAGCGTATCCTTCGCTTAACCCCACTTCCTTTAAATTTGTCGGGTGTAAAAAATAACCTATAACTGTCTCCACGGTTCCATCTATCTCTGTACCAAAATTCATCACAATCGATTCAGCGGTTTAGTTTTCAACTCATTTTCCCATTTATAATATTATAGTGCATAAAATGATAGCACATATAGCATGTAGCATAGCATATAAAATAGTATAGTATCGTATATAGTAATGATAAAGGTGTTTTTAGTTTCAACCTTGTATAGAGATATAGAACTTATTTCGCATTGTTAAAAAGTGTAGTGATATACATATTTTTGTGAGCTCTTTATATACGCATAGCTTAACTAACGCCCCTATGACTCGCACAAATATGAATATAATATATTATTGAATACTATATTAACGAATGACTTTAGTTTTTGGATTAAAAGTAATAACACGACAAGAGCGATTGAATTAAATTTTGCCAAAACTTGTACAAGATTTTAGTTTAAGTCAATTTTTTAAGAGTGATAATAACCTCTACTGTTCGTTTCGATGTAGTTTTGCCAATTTAAAAATATAAGTTGGTAACACAATATTTTAGATATAATTGGCGCGTAAACCGTTTACGTAGTATTATGTTTCTATATATGTAGATACTGGGATTAACGGTATCAGAAAGTATCCGATAAGTGTTTCGAATCGTACTTTGGATCGTAAGTAAATATTGTGAAGATGGCATCGAGTGTTCGAGGTTTACGTGTTTTAAAAATGTTGAATTCTTATACGAAAGGGCAACCGGATTATTTTGATACCCATAATATATTTAAAAAGGTAAGCAACACTCAGCTATATAAAAAATGCGTGTCGCGGGGAACATCAAACAGATTTGAAACTAATAATAACATGTACATACTACCTATGCATGTACATAACATTATTTTTAATCATTAAAAAAAACGCAAGAGTGAAAAAACCTCAATCAGAATGAATTTCCTTATGTAGTATATTATTATTGATAAACATATTATATTATTGATTAATATATGCAAGTAAATTAATTACTAGCGTGTGAGAGCAATGAAATGAAACGCAGAGATAACTAATAAATTGAAGGAACGGTAGGAAATTTCGTGTTTATACTATAAGAATATAGTGCAATATAAAACATAATAAAGAAATAATCGTGACGGCAAAATCTTACATTTTCATTTCTCTAGCCTCCGTGCGTACCGTGCGATGAGGAACTTCGTTCCAAAAAGAATCCTAAATGGAAGAAATAGCGAAATTATTAGCTAAGCTCAAAACACTAAAATGTGCGAAGACGTATTGATTTATTGTCTAACTTTACAAATTATATACAATTACAAATATTATTATATACGGTAAATTCAAACGTAAAAAGTTTTGGTTCACTCCCGCGCCTTACGACATCATTTTTATAGTTTATAAGTTTGTTGATATGTTTGTATAATATGAAATAGTGCCTATTATACATAAATATACATGTTTTTTATAGTTGAGGTTTTAACGTTACGGCCACAATCCTTTATTCTTTTCCGGGCGGGATACCTCCACAACTCGCCTCCTAAGACTGAACTGATGTTAAGTGACGATGTGGCCCAAGCTGGTGAACAAGCCAAACTTGTGGAGGGATTAGCTCTTAGTGCAGCTGCCGGAACGCACCTAAAGGTATTTTGGAGGCAGATTTTCAACTTGAGGGTGGTAGTTAGCCAGGTGGGCATTAGAAAAAGTCCTACGAACATGTTATGTTTCGTCACGACGTTTTCCTTTATGGAAATCTCAAATTTATTGTAAGTGGATTTGAGCTCACGTTCCTAGACACGGCGGCCGTGCTCACTACCAACTGAGCTATCATCGATTCCAACATGTAGATTCGTATTTTAATACACTATTTAATAAAAATATTTAGTAACTATTATACTGATTAGAAACTGTTATTTCTCTTTATCTACCTACTCCGAATTTGGATTAGCTCTGACTTCAAATATATATAGCATAATATAGTAGGTAATATTTAATATTTTATAAATAGCTATCTTTTACCTGCGGCTTCACTCGCATTAATATTGATTAGTCCAACGAATCGGATGACGCAAAAAAAAGTTTCATACAATGTCCCAGTTTTTAATTTAAGCACTTTCAATAAGTTATTTGCGAGAAAAAGTAGTCTATCACCATCTCCAGGTTCCCATCTATCTCTATATGAAAATTCATCATAATCGATTGTTTAGGTATGAAAGCGTAACAAACAAACTCACTTTCGCATTTATAATATTCATTAGGATTTTTAAAGTTAGAAACTAAGTAAAAAGGGTAGTTTTTTATTTAGACGACGTTTAGTGCTTTCATTAGAAAAGAAACCGTGTTTTCTTGACTCCTTTATAAGAAATTTCCTTTTTTTTAATGATATTTATAGTTGAATTTCGACCTAAGTTAGACGACACCTGATAACATTAAATGTGTCATAATTTTTAGATAAATTGGTGTCGAATGGACTATGTGCAGTTTAGTCGGTACCATGCACGGTGGCTTCGTCGCGTCTACACTTGACGCGTTCTCCGTCTACGCTCAGCTGAGCTTGCCTGACAGTCGGGCGGCCTGGACTAGTAATTTGAATATAAAGTAAATCATATGGTACATAATACTCCAAGGATTTGTAATAGATAGATATATCGATAGTGAAAAAATAGAAAAAGAGAGTATTATTTCTTGTATTAAACTCTAGTTTTCACTTCACTACACTGTTCCCACAAACATTGAGCTGGTGCCGTTTTATTATATTTATTGTTTATACTAACTTTGACCCGTGGCTACGCTTGCGCTAATGTTGATTTTGTCAACCAATCCTTTGTCGATTGATATAGAAATAATGTTTCTATCAAATTCTATTAATTTTTTTATTGTAGGATGTGTTTGTCTATACAGGTAGATATGAACTTACGTAGAATTTTATTCTCTAAAATTTGTAGCAAATTTATCCCTCTCTTAACTCCACTTTCTATAAGTTTTTCGCAAGTAAAAGTACCCTGTCACCGTCTCCAGAATTTTCATATATCTCTACACCAAAATGTATCATAATCGATTTAATGTCTAGACGTGAAAACGTAACAAACAAACTCATTTTCGCATTTATAATATTAGTAAGGATTGTCATAACTTCCGTGTTAGCGTTCAACTAGCACAGTTTTCTTCTTCTTGTTTTTTATTCTTGGCAACTCAGTCCTCTTTACAAACTATTACTGCCATTTTCAAGTGATAAGATGTGGAAATTTTGGGCACATCTCTATCACAGTCATTCTGTCATAAGTGACAAACCATAGACAAAACCACAGACTATATGTCAACTTAATGGACGCGTTCACGTAATTACATTCTGGCTTGAACATTATATTCCAGTATTTAATTGCAGTAATAAGATTTTGAGTACAGTTCGCCTGATGGAAAACGGTTATAGGGACTCCATAATTAGTAACATGTAGCTAGCCCTTTAAAAAACCTATTCACATCACTCTTGAATATTCCTATATTAGGAAAACATCACCAAGGAGGTTAGTTAAACACATCGCGTACAGTCTTGTCGCCTAGGGTTTAAGACCTCAAAATTGGTGTAGATATTTTGTTAAATAAAAATTTACCTTTTTTCTTAAATAGTACGGTTTTTGTTTTTGTCTTTAACTAGCTATCTTCGCGACTCCGTTCGTGTAGAACTAAACTTCTATTTAATCATTTTCATTTAAGTAATGTAATATAGCCTATGTTAATCAGGGCTTATGTAGCATTGTATGGTGAAACAATTTTTAAAATCAGTCCAGTAGTTCTTGAGTTTATTCGTTACAAATAAAAATATAAATCTTCCCTATTTATAATATTAGTATGGATTGAATTCTGTTTCATTCTTTTTTGTATATTTTATACAGTTTTGTGAAATATTCGAAAATAGGCGACAAAGTGACAGTGGAGACGGCTGCATTCAAAACCAGACGAAACCCGATAATGGAAGCCGTCATGAGAGACGGGTCTGGTTCCCTTCTGGCGAAAAGTGTTTCATCTTTTATAAAAGGAAACGATTATTATCAGAAAATGTTAAAAGAATTATTCAATTTTGATGTGGATGAAAATCAAAGATTAAATTTACTGTGGTTGTTCCATTTTGTTATCATTTTTTTAATGAGTGCCCTAGCAGTTCGAGCTTGTTGTAAGTCGCCCCGTGGTACCTAGGTTCGAATCTTACGCAGAATAATTATGGATGTATCCGTTAGTTGTATTTATCTCAAATTTTTGCAACACACAGCTTTAATGAATGGCGTGGGTGTAGTTTAGAAACAAATAATAGTCAGAAAAATTATTACGTTTAAAAAGTTCTTTCATTCTTGATTTAGGTACATAATAAATGTTTAGACAAATTCTTTATTCTTTATTCTAAGTTCAGTAATTAATGTGACAATAATTAATGTATTACTTGATTAATACTTTATTGTGCTTTTAAATGTACACTGGTGTTCTTAATGTCCTAACCCGTTTTGTCCTTGCTGACATGCAGTTTTGTAGCAAGATGGCAGAAAGTCATCGAAAAAATAGCACATATATACTCTAATTAAGTGTAAATAAACTTTTGAGATAAATGTCTTGAGTTATCATATAAAATGCGAAGATACTTTTACCCTGATATATGCATCACACACATAGATACAATAAATTTATACATATATAAAAAAAAATTACCTCCCGATAGGGACTGGAAGCAATACGAAACTGATTCTCAGTCTTTGGCAAGCAAGGGAGGATGTAGGGCCATCGCGAAAGTTTTATTAAGTAAAAACGGTGAAAAAGTTTTTAAGTCAGATAAAAAGAAATATGACATGGGCAATTAAAGTTTTGCCCAAAATTCTACAAGAATTTAGTTTAAGGGCATTTTATATAATTAAGGTTTCCGAATAATTTAATTTATAAGTATTCAATATGAACGGGCCTTAACAATTTCAAAACAAGAACAAAGACGTTAGCCCCACCCCGACAAATGACCCATCTCATTCTGTCAATATCGGAAATGTGAGAGAGGCATACTCTGCTCTCGTTTGTTAAAAAAAAAACACGATACTATAGTCGTCACTAGTCTTAAGTAAAAAGAATTAATCCAATTGTTTTTTTTTAAGCCTGACGCAAGCAAATACAGATTAACTTATTAAGATTCAATCGCTAGTTCAGATTTGATCATTGATCACTATATCGAAAAAAAAAAAAAAACTTTAGAGGTTATTATGGCACATCATAATAACCTCTATTGTTTATTGTATAGTGTCGGTCAAATTAAAAACCTTAACACTTTTTAAATTTTCGCATATTGTATACACTATAATATAGAAATTGAATGCGGGCTTAAAACGCGACTTACTTTTTAATAATTGTGCGGTGTTTCGGCCTAGTTACCAGTAATATTTAAAAATCTTAATTGGCAACACTGTATTTTATGTATAAATTTGCATGTAAACCGTTTAATAGTGATGTAACGAATATACACATAACTTTCGATATTCGCATTTGTATTTGCAAGAAACCATACGAATATTTGTTGAATGTTTTCGACAATCAAAAAGGATTATTTTTATGTATGTATATGATAATAATGATAATAAATCTAATAAAATTTATGTTTTATCCTAAGGCGGGGTCTAAGAGGTATCGAATACCATCTGAGTTATCCAAGCCAACCTCACCTGCACGCGATGCACGTTGCCGGGTAACCGACGAGGTTCTGACGATTGTTGGTCCCACTTTTGGTTATGGTCATGACAGGTAACCATGTAATCCTAGATCCGTCACAGTTTAGTGATGGGATTATTGCCCGACTGGTTAGCGTCCACGCTCAGGTTTAGAGTGCCGCAAAAAAAGGTTCAGTTATTTCGGTATAGTGAACAAGAACCAGCCCTTTTTGGCAAGGTCAGCACCATGATTCAAATGCCCCTAGTGTGGTAGCTGTCCATAAGTGATGGTAAACATTTACTAGTATTTCTGACCAAACAGCCTGCATTTCAGCGTTATAAATTGAGAAACAAGTACGAATTTAGTAACATACCGTTATCAATATGTTAGGCTGTGAACGTCCTTTACTGGGCATAGGCCTCACTTAACTTTTTCAACATCGCGTGGCTCTGTGTCGCCTGTAGAAAACGGGTCCCCGCAACCTTTACAATATCATCCTTCCATCGGGTTGGGCCGGCAGTCCCACATTGCTCTTCCTGGTACTTCGTCACTGCTATAAAATAATTTCCTCCTTCGGCCATTACTACTTCGTGTTATGTGCCTTGCCCATTGCCATTTCAACTGTGATATCCGGTGAACTATGTCAGTAAATTTACTTTTCTTACGAATCTTCTCATTTCTGATTCGATCACGTAGAGAAATCCCGAGAGTATAACTCTTTCCATCGCTCGATGAGCGATCTTGAGCTTTCTTATAAGGCTTATTGTTAGCGACCAAGTCTCAGTGCCATAAGTCATCGCTGGCAAGACGCACTGATTGAAAACTATCGTCTACGAACATTTGGTTTATTCATATATTTATATCAGTTTGTAACTTTTGAATATCAGTGAATTTTAATAAATTATTAATTTAATTAAACGCAACACTTTTTAAACGAAGTTTATATGACTAACTTCATTTATTCAAGATGTTTCAGATATACTATCTTCGGGTTAAGCATAGCTGACACGAAATGCTAAAACCCATCTAACATTTTGGACACGATTTATTTCCTAAGTCTAAATTCCCATGAGCGAATATTGGAGATAAATATTCGTATTCGCATTTCTGAATGTAAAAAAAATAATATGCGTTACATTACTACCGTCTGCGTAATGTTATATTTATATATAAGTGAGTGCTGAGATTAATAGTGGTAGAAGTGTCTTAGCTCGCAACTTAGATAATCACTAAATTTTGTGAAGATGGCATCAACCGCTCGAGGTTTACGTGTTATAAAATTTGTGAATTCTTATACGAAAGGGCATCCTGATTATTTTGATACTCGTAATATATTTAAAAAGGTAAGGCATACTTGTGTATCTATATAAAATGCTTTTGATTTCTTATGTTTACCCGAATATTATTCATCGAAATAAAACTAATTTAAACGGATTTTATCGCGGTTATTTAAAATTTTTTATTCCGACGTTTCGAAAGCTTTTCAGCCTTCGTGGTCACGGGGCGGATTGAGGTGTAGGTTGTCCAGAAAAGTTCACATTACTGTGCCTGCAACTCATCATGAACTTTTCTATTTTAAAATGTGTATATAAAATCCGTTTAAATTAGGTTTATTTTGATAAAATACTTTTACCGGTTAATATTACATCAGATGTTAAACTTTATTAAGACAGACATAATTTTAAATAGATAAAAAATTACACACTTGTGTGTGAGACGGGAGACTGTGACACGCGAATCTAACACTCCGCGTGAGGTTTTTTTATGGAATAGGGCAAACAGGCTGTCGTGTCACCTGATGGTAAGTGATCACCGTCACCCATGCACACCCACAATACCAGGGTTATCGCAGATGCGTTGCCAGTCTTTACTGAAGCGAGGAACTGGCTCTCAAGTGTAACTGCCGGTATACACCTATTGGATTTTGGTAGCAGATTTTCAACTTGAAGGTGGTAGCTAGCCAAACGGGCATTTAAGAAAAACCCTACCACGATGCAAAAAGGGTTTTTTATATCTTTATATATAAAAATTTCGTGTCACGTTGTCTGTCCGCGATGAACTCCTAAACCACTGAACCAATGTTTAATTAAATTTTACACAATGTGTGCAGTTTGATCCCACTTGAGAGATCAGATACTTTTTATCTAAATAAATGATCATAGCGCGATAGATGTCGCTGTAGTAATTGTGGTTGACTACTGGAAAAGGCAGAACAAGTTCAGCCAGGTCAGTTAGTATAAAAATAAAACTCAATACACATACACAAATCACATACACATACACATCAACAAATACACATATCAAGCTGGATGCGGGTGGCGCAAAACCGGTCGTCGTGGAGATCTTTGAGGGAGACCTATGTCCAGCAGTGGACGTCTTTCGGTTGAATGGATGGTACATATCAAATGTGTTAATATAATTACAGAGCCCATAATGAGATACTTAGGTTTAAATATTCCAACTGACACAAAATCAACGTGCCATTTTCGGAGCGTATATACCCGTCTACATATTTTTACATATTATTGATGATACTTATATTAAAACTACCATAATTTTCAGATAAATATTACGTCAGTGTCCAATGGAGTGATGACTGGTACGTTTACGGTGGACGAAACTATGTGCAATATAGCGGGAACTCTGCACGGTGGCTTCGTCGCGTCTACACTTGACGCGTTCTCCGTCTACGCACAGCTGAGTTTGCCCGACAGTCGGCTAGCCTGGACTGTTAATTTGAATTTAAAGTAAATTATATTTCATGTTATAATGTAGTAATACGATTTTCAGTGCAATCCGCAAGAAAGAACATCATAAGTAGCAATAAGTAGGTGACCCTGTAAAATTCTATTCACATCGCTCTTGAACAATCCTATATTAGGAAGACATCAGTAGGGAGCCCATGTGTTATCATAATTAATTACTTGAAATCGGATTCTTCAGTTATTTTTCCGTTAGCTGAAGAGTGAGCAAAGTGTAGTAGAAGCAGTGGATAACATAGAGATGAGATCAGTCCTTAGACTTAAAAATATGATAGCAGATATAATTTTGTCTGAAAAGAATATGTTACGAGTCGAGTCAAAGAGTGCTTTATATTAGAGTACATATGACTCCGACGTAGTTGATTTTGCTCGAGGATTAATTAGTATTGATTTAAATCCTACTGGCAGACGGAGTGTTGGTAGAAAGAATATAAATTTCAAAAGTCTTGTCGCACCATACAAATAAATGCTTCACGATAGATTTTTAAATCTGAGGTTATTTAATTGAGCGGTAGAAAGTATGCTGTTTTGCTTTGGTAATATTACGACGTCTTATTTCAAAGCAATGTTGATCTAAATTACGTCCAAGGAACTCCGCGAAGTCTTCAATCCTTCTTTTCACTCTTTTTTCGTCGGCAATTTAATAACATCGTTGATAGATTTTGTGTAATATGCAGATGCCTGGTTACGAACTTATTATCAAAAATAGATTGAATGTTAAGGAATTACTTTCTATTTTATTCATTTGGCCAATATCTGATCAATGTCTGCTGGAAAATCCACGCTGGTTTATTATAAATTAAGACTATTCCAGTCTTTCATCACTACGTGTTTAAAGCTGCTCCACTAATTGTCTTGAAACTTTGCGTCTATATTCTATTACTATGTAGATTTATTAGTACAAACGAGTTAAAAAAAAATGGTACGAAATTGCGGGCATCAACTAGTTTTTGTTTTCGTAACTTCTTTAACGAAAAGTGTCACAACAAATGTTTTACTTTCTTGGTTTACTTAAGTAAAGAAGCGATGATAGCTCAGTGGTAGTGTGCACGACTTCGCGTCAAGGGACGTGGGTTCGAACCCAAGCACCTACAATGAGCTTGAGCTTTCGGTGAAGGAAAACATCGTGAGGAAACCATAGCACGGTGGTAGGGCTTTTTCTAATGCCGGCCTGGGTAGCTACCACCCTCAAGTTGTAAACCTGCCGCCAAATACCAATAGGTGTGTTCCGGCAGCAGCACTTGAGAGCCAGTTCCTCCACAGGTTTAGCGTGTCTACCAACTTAGGCCGTATCGTCACTTAAGATCAGGTGAGATTATGGCCATAACGCTAAACCTTAAGAATATTAAAAAAAAAAAAAAAAAGTAAGTGTTTTTTTAATCAACGCTCGGTCGTCTCGATTTTAAGTCCTTTAAATTTGTATTAATGTTTTATGTTAAACAAATATTTATACTTTTTTCCTTAAATCGGAGTTTTTGTTTTTTAGGGATTTTTAAAGTGATTAATTGAATGCGGTCTCATTTTTTTTTTATATTTTAACAGTTTTGTAAAGAATTCAAAAGTAGGAGACAAAGTGGCGGTGGAGACGTCTGTGCTGAAAACCGGACGAAACCCGATAATGGAAGCCGTCATGAGAGACGAGTCTGGTTCCCTTCTGGCGAAATGTGTTTCATCTTTAACAAACGGAACCGATTATTATCAAAAAATGTTAAAGGAATTATTTCAGTTCGATGTAGATGAAAATTAAAGTTTAAAATTTTCTGTGGTTGTATTTCTTTTTTTTATTCTGTCTTTCCAAGTAGCAGATTGAGTTTATTGCTAGCTGTTGCGTAGTACCGTAGGTTTGAATCACATGCAGGATAATTATGGATTATGTGTGTCCGTATATTATAACCCATCAAAAATAATTAATGTGAAATGACAGCCAATTTCAATATGCCTTAATTGTTGACTTCAACGAGAGGAGTTGGATCTAAACGGATGGCGAGTTCAATGGTCAGTCCTGAAATTTGAGGTTCAAGAATAACTTTATTTGTCATGAAGAATTATATAATTCACTTACTGAGTAACAAATGCTTAAAACTAAAATGAATATTTAGAGAGCACAAATATACGTAACTAAAATACAAAACAATAAAGTAATAATAACAATAATGTGGGTAAACAAATAAAATGCATAAAGTGTAAGTATTTCGTCCTCGCCAAGGATAAACATGAATTTTCACTAGTTTAACACTATTACTGACGTCGTCTGACTACGTCACTACGTCAGATTACGTCTGAGCTTAAAAAAGGGGATAACCAGTTTGTCACGATTTCTAGTATTTAATTCATGCTAGTCTTTAACACAATCCAGCTTATTCAAGTTTTTACGATCAATCTAAGATCACAAGGCTATCATCGCTTTCATTTATACGTTTAAATATTCATTGCTTTCTTTATTATTTCAATATATATATTTTATAAAATAACCCGCAACACGCGGACACAGACACGAACACAGTTAGCTGTTAAACACATATTTTATTTATAATTAACTTTTAGCGTTATGGCCATAATCTCACATGATCTTAAGTGACAATACAGCCCAAGTTGATAGACACGCTAAACCTGTGGAAGAACTGGCTCTCAAGAGCCACTGCTGGAACATACCTAATGGTTGGCGGCAAACTTTCAACTTAAAGGTGGTAGCTAGCCACGTGGGCGTTAGAAATAGCTCTACCACCATGCTGAGGTTTCTTCACGATGTTTTCCTTCACTGAAACCTCAAGCTCATTGTAGATGGTTGGATTCGAACTCAGGTCCCTTGACGCGAAGCCGTACACACTACCACTAAGCTATCATCGCTTCAAACGGCGAAGGCTACTCACAAAATTAGTGAGTAGAATTTGTGTACCATTTGCGAGAACAATGTTCGTAAATAGTCTTTAATAGGTAAAAAATAAGTAGTACCTACTTTATTTACGATACAATCTTTATGTATTTATCATCGTTTTATAAAACATCATGTCATTATAGTGTTTTTTAGCACATTTACAGTATGTACTTTTTATAAAGGTATTAGCAATGCTACTGAAAATTATTTAATAACAAGCTTCTATCTGCGGCTTCGCTCGAGTTAATATTGATTTTTCGAACAACATTTTGTCAACATTCGATCTGGGACTTTACGCCACTTGCAATATGTTTAGAATTAATTTAATGTCGTTAGAAAAAGTAGCCTATCACTGTCTCCAAGTTCCTATCTACCTGTATACCAAAATTCATCATAATTGATTCAGCAGTTTAGCCGTTAAAGCGTAACAAACTCACTTTCACATTTACAATATAAGCATGATAGTAAGGATTTTTGTAACTTTTTTTAATACAACTTTGCTTTTATTTGTGGTAGCGTGATGCTAAACAGACTAAAAACTTCCTTAATGACATCTTTACAGAATTAAAAAAATAACTTTTAGTTTGTTCAAACATTTCCGCTTTGTAACAATACTAGCTGTGTCCGCGACTCCGTTCGCGTGTAACTAAAATTATATTAAATCATTTCTTTAAAAATATATATGTATTATATAGCCTATGTCACTCAGGGTTAATATAGCAGTCGCTGGGGTGACGCGGTGATTGCATGTACGAACCCGCGTCGCCCCAGGAAGGCGACAGACGGTCGTAGGGTTTTAGTGGGTATTCCCCGTGGTTAGTGCCGGGTAAGTCCCACATACCCCTCTCAGTTCGTCCGGGCTGGGAGGGGATGCATTAATACATTTCTCCACGTAGAAAAAGGATTAATAAAACTTTCTAACGGTAAAAGAATTTTTATAATCGGTCCAGTAGTGCTTGTGTTTATTCCTTACAAACAAAAATACAAATCTTTCCTCTTATATATAGATATAGATTAATATAAGATACGTAAGAATATAAAATCACATAAAAGAAATTTTTGTGGCAAGCTATGAAAATAGTAACATCTCTTGGGTTATGCATAAGTATAGGATAATAATATGTTATCGAAAGGAGTCGTGAAGAAGAAATAATGGCTTAGTGGTAGCAAATAGGGTCTAGCGTCGATGGATGTTAGTTCGAAACGTTGTCGGTGAAGGGTAACATGGTGATGAAACCATAGCATGTTGGCAGGGCTTTATCTGAGTCAAGAATTAGGTATCTAAATATGTACTACTTAATAATAGTGGATTTTAAGTTAGTCACCTCGAAAGTACCTTAACAATTCATTACACCATTTGAATCGTTAATTTTGGACATTTGGACTAACTGCGGGATGTTAGTTCGTCATATTGCCTTTTTTTTTAATTCTTAGACATTTATTAATTCGCCGTATGTCGTGCAATATTGATGGCATATTAGGTAAAATAGTTTGGTTATTGTGAGAGGCAAGAGAATTGATTCAACTCTAATTTCTTAGTTACAACGGTACTAAAACTACCATTATAATTTTAGAGAGTCACAATCTCAGATTTTAAGTTAAACCAGAAGAGATTCTGGCTAAATGAGAACGGCAATGGATCGGCCATTTGGTGGCTTTACAATTGTGCTCGTTGCCTCGGGCCCAGTGCTAGTACTCACCCCTAAAGCTGAGTGAAGCTGAGAAAGCCCCTAGGACTAACAGCAGATGTCCAATGGAAAATAAAAGTGAAAATGAGGTAAACTTACAAAGTATAAAAATGCACTATGTATTACAAACGGGGTGGTAGGAATCTGTTTTTTTCTCTTTTTTTATGGAATAGGTGTCAATCGAGTAAGCGTGTCACCAGATGGTAAATGATCACCGCCGTCCATGAACACCCAAAACACTAGGGTAATCACAGATGCGGTGCCGGCCTTTATTGGAGACTAGCTCTCAAGTGCAACTGCCGGAATACACCTATTGGTGTTTAGCGGCAGATTTTCAACTTGATTGTGGTAGTTAGCCAGACGGGTATTATAAAAAGCCCTACCACCATGCTATGATTTCTTCAGGATGTTTTTATTCATAAAAAGCTCAAGTTCATTGTAGGTGCTTGGATTCGAACTCACGTCACATGACGTGGCGTTCTTACACACTGCCGCTAAGCTATCATCGTTTCAGTTCATCTCGATTGTTTTGCAACCACCATGCTAATAGACCTCTTATAATGTCTCTCTTTGCTCTCATTACGAATCTTGTCGAGAAGCTGCGGGCTGGCAGTATAACAGCCAGAAAACCGCTAGTCGACCCATCTGATAGTAAACGGTTTCCATCGCCTATGAACAGCCGCAGACGTGTTACAGTTATATTGATGATTTTACTTAAAAGGGCTGGTTTTCGTTCACTATGCCGAACAACAAAGACTTATACTGAACCTTTATTATGCGAAAGTCTAATCCCGAAGGTGATCGCAAACCAGTCGGTCAATAATCGTGATGAACCGTGATGGATCAAGGATTACTATTGTCAGAGCCTCGTCGGTTACTCAGCAGGGCACACCGTGTGCAGGTGAGGTGGGCGCTAGGATATCACGGTTAGTATTCGATACCCTTACACCCCAATAGCCAACATTTTTGACTCGTAACTACTACATTCACCATCAAATAGTGTTGTTATTTTGCCGTGCTTATATAAATAATACTTTAAACAAAATAAAATATACAACAAAATATAACTTTTTTAATGATGTTGACGTATTATTTAATGGAAAAATAAAGTTTAAAGAAGGATATTTGGAAATTATGTACTTTTCAGAATTTTGCCTTTTTCTTATCTAAACACTTAAATTGTAATGTTACAATTTTTCTAAGTAAGTTGTAGATTCGAAATCTATAGGACTATAGGCCTTTTAGTTTATATTGTTGTGAAATATATTTATTAAATGATTGTTTGTTACCTAAATACATAAAAATATACCTATATAGGTAATTCCGCTGATGTGAAGAGCGAAGGTCTTTCACTATTAACGGACACAGACTAATATCGAAACGGGACTAGAACAAATAGCTCTCCAGCGCGGCTCGGCGTTTGCACCAAGACTTGTTTTAAACGCTAGACCAACCGTGCAGCGGCTACCTGTTGTCTTTCTTATTTACAGTATAAATTCTACTTAAAAGAATCGTTTTTAAAGTAAAACTTCTTTATGCACGCTTCATTTGGGAAGTAAGCTGGTGGATACGTGATGAGAGGGTTACGAAAAGTGTTAATAAAAGGCGAACGGAAGTAGAGAGGCTGATATAAGTGAGTGAAGATAGAAAGAAAGAGGCTTACGTTTCGTATATTGCTGTAGGGGCAAGAGGGAGTGGTGCGAGCACACAGTTTCTATCTCTTGTTCTCTCATAGCCAGAGAAGTTTTACGATATTTTTTTTTTTACGTGTGAAAATGTATTTATGCATCCGCTTCCAGCCAGGGGGACTGAGAGGGGTGTGTGGGACTCACCCAGCGCTAAGCGCCGGGAATACCCACTAAAAACCCACGGCCGTCTGTCGCCTTCCTTGGGCGACGCGGGTCCGTGCATGCAATCACTGCGTCAATAGGGCAATAATATCACATTTTTGATGTCAAAAAACAAATACCGTTTCGGAAACAACATGGCCTTCTGGAAGATAAAAACGGCGAAAGAAACTCTACAACAATAGTTCTTGTGATTTAGGAATGCTGTTAATTAATAATTCAAGGTTTGCATCATCTGAACAAAGTCGGCGAGGTTTTTATTGGTTTTTGTATTTAAAATTTAAAGTGTAAACGTAGTGCAATTATTTTTAAGTCTACCTTGCAAATTACATTTTATTTAAATAAAATATGTAAATTCACCTATAAATTTATTTATTCATGAATTCTCACTATATACTATGATGGCTTATAAAATGTACGAGAACAGAATCTTCGTGTTCGGTTCGAAAATATTCAACGCGGAAACAAAGAGAGATGACATAACTCGTCTACCGCTCGAATTGTCTTGGAAGATATTCATGTAAGTGTCGCATTGTTTTGGAACGCAAACGCATATTTTATAATAATCTGATTACATTTTTAGACGGAAGACTGGAATACTTTGCCAAAATTTCTTAACTTATAAATCATATTGATTTTATTATACTACTACTATACTTAGTTCATATAGAATAGTATAAGGGCATTCCCTGGTGCTTATAACTTTGTACATTGCTTTTTTTCTGTCATCGTAAATTTCGTTTTTGCAAACTGCATTATGAAAGGAATATTTGAAGTCTTGGTTAGGTTGGAATAGGTTGTCTTGATTTGGAAATATGATTTTCAGTGAAAATATAAGTATATAATAAATATATTATTAAACTGAAGAGTTTGTTTGTGTTTTTTTAAACGCGCTAATCTGAAAAACTACCAGTCGGTTTTGAAAAATTATTTTGGCCTTTGCTAACCACAGATCATCGAGGAATTTTATAGGCCGTATAGTATTGTTTTATATGTTTTTTACGGTGATACATATACTATCGAGAACTGAAAAGTTTGCTGACCCTTATTCCTGTCGCGACGTGGAGTTGTGGAACAGTCGTTCTGTCAGCGTGTTCCTCGTTCTTAAGATATCAGGTAATTTGAAAGAGGCGTGAAGAGGTGCCTAATCAGTCCAGCAAGACCGCGGTAAGAATCAGTGAATTGGTTCATAGCCAATTGCCAGTATACTTAAAACTATAGTAACTTAAACTTAAAAGTATAGTACAATACTTGACATTAGGTGCAGTGCAGCTATTTTGCTTCGTGACATGAAAAAGATTCGCTAATGTATTATAATATTAATTTCATTATCGAGATATACTGTAATCTATATATTTATATAAAGTATTTAACTACGTTCCCTGATTTTTTTGTCTAATATGTAAAAATAATATTTTGAAGCGAAGACAGCGTGTACGGACACCGCGTTAAAATATGTGAGAATAATCTCTGCAATGAGCTTGTGGTAACTGTGAAGAAAAGCATTGTGATGAAACCATAGCACGGTGCTTGGGCTTTTTCTAATGGTCGCATGGCTAGCTATTACCCTCAAGTCGAAAATCTGCCGCCAAATACCTATTGATATATTCCGGCAGTTATTTTTTAAATTTAAGGTTTAGCGTTATGGCCATAATCTCACCTGATCTTAAGTGACGATACGGCCCAAGTTGGTAGACACGCTAAAACTGGCTCTCAAGTGCTGCTGCCGGAACACACCTATTGGTATTTGGCGGCAGGTTCACAACTAGAGGGTGGTAGCTACCCAGGCGGGCATTAGAAAAAGCCCTACCACCATGCTATAGTTTCCTCACGATGTTTTCCTTCACCGAAACCTCAAGCTCATTGTAGGTGCTTAGGTTCGAACCCACGTCCCTTGACGTACTTGAGAGGCAGTCCCTCCACAGGTGTATGGAGTTCACCATCTTGGACCTCAACGTCACATAAAATCAGGTGAAATTGTTGCCATAACGCTATAATCTATTAACTATATATAAAAAAAACGGTTTTTTTTTATTTGTATTTACATCTTTATAACTTCCTATTTACATACGTGAGTTCACACACTCTTTTTTGATAAAATATTTCTTTTATTTAGGTACTTAGATGACACATCGTTGCGTAACGCGAAACTGTCGAATAAAATGTGGTCACGAATAATACTGGCGAATAAAAAACTGAGAATTCGTTTGAATAATTTTGAGTTGGCTCTCAATTTAGGATCGGAGAGTTTAGCACGATTTTATAGAAAAAATACAAGGAAATTGAAGAAGGAACGTGTTAAAAATTATTTGCCTTGCTGTGAGGAGACAGGTAAGAAAAGTTTGTATTTATAAAACAATTTATGAAATTGTTGTATCATGGTAATTGGGCTGTAATAAAATACTCGGTTTTTAATATTATAGTTATGTGAGGTTCCGTGTACTACTTTATCTGTCCTTTTATATCAATTGTGGTTTCATGGTGGTAAGGCTTTTTCCAATGTCCGCCTGGCTAGCTACCACCCTCAAGTTAAATATCTGAGGCCATGATATAGTTTCGTCACGATGTTTTCCTTCACCGAAAGCTCAAACTGATTGTAGGTACTAGGATTCGAACTCACGTCCCTCGAGGCAAAGTCGTACACACTATCACTGAGCTATCATCGCTTCAAAACTGTTGCTTAAACTAGTTAAAAAATGTTTAAAAATGTTCTATCTTGGATATCCGCGTGTCTGTATGTGTGGATCCGGTATGTTATCACGATAACGACAGAAATACTTTAACAATCGAGTCTTTTTTTCTTACGGTTAAGTATAATAAGGAATAGAACCCTATTAATTTTTAGGTCTGATCCAATGTGGTTTAATTGTTATTAAATAAACAAAAAAATAAAATAGTTCAATCTTTTTTTCATATTTAATATGAATGCTTAAATCTATGTCATTCAATTATAATTCCGTTATGAGGCGTGCACTTTTGGATTTTCCAAACTATTTTTTTATATTGCGCAGCATAGTGACTGTACTGCACCAGATGTTAAGTATAGTAGAATACATGGTGACTGACATTGAACTTTAATTTACTATCAGTCAACGCTGTATTGCTTACATACCTTACGCAGCTTTCATATTAACAACCGTTATGTTTAATAATGTTAATATAGTAGTAAGTGTTTTGTTATTTTTAATTTTAGTATCCTTTGCATAAATGATGTTTTTTTTTTCAGTTAAACCACGGAGCATGTCCATAACGACGGTAAAAAGGCCGAACAGTGACGTCACTATTTACGTGAAACGTTACAAACTATGTTGACTAGATTATAAATGATTTCAAAATACAAGTATGCACCGTCTATTCTTAAACATTCTTACGTATATGGAGTCTTTCAGGTATTACGTGTGCAGAATTTTAATAATTTTTTAATATCCCCTCCATTTGTCAGCAAAAGTAAGTAATCCTGTTTCAATAATAACTTTATTGCAGTACATTAATGTATCCTAGCACCTGAACTAGGCCGAGACCATATCTTAGAAGCTGTTCTCTTCACGTGACCTATTAAAGCAAGTCCTGGATATGACTTACATATAATTTAATTTAATTACGTGATATTATATAAATATGGCATACTGTGATTTATTTTTATCTTATCCTATCTTATTGTAATTATAGTGTAACAAGTTAGACTACAATATTGTAAGCTCAATTTTTTTCGCGATTTTAAAATTTATGAAAATCAAATAAAATATTTATGAACATGCTATACACAATATGAATGTTATATGTACATCGAACTTGAACTTGTACTTATATAATAAGTATGTATGAATTAATATGCGTAATCCATAAGTGCAGAAATTATTTAGGATTCTACTAGACAAATGTCGTACAATTACAAATAAGTTTTCTATGTCCTCATATTTCTGTGTCTTCAACCAGTATCTAACAACTTCCTTAAACTTTGCATTGCGATATATAAATTTTTTAAATTTACCGCAAAAGAACAAATATTTTAGGTAATTTCGGAATAATTTTTTGAGTTTTCTTTTATGTAGTTAAGGTTTAGCATTAAGGCCATAATATCTCCTGATCTTAAGTGACAGTACGGGCCATATTTGGTAGACACGTTAAACCTGTGGAAATAAATATTGCTGACATAAATATTGTCTAGATCCCACCAGATCCCATGCCGTCAAAAGTAAGCTAAGCAACGACCCCTCCCCCTCTTTAATGTTTACGTAATATTGACTCATTAGCTTAGTTGGTAGTGTGTAAAGACGCCGCGTCAAGACATGTGAGTTCGAATCCATCTACAATAAGTTTGAGCTTACGGTGTAGGAAAACATCGTGATGTAACCATATCAGAGTTTTCAAAAGGCCCGCCTGGCTGGTTACCATCCTCAAGTTGAAAATCCCGCAGTTGCATTTGAGAGTCAGTTTCTCCACTAGGCTTAGCGTGTCCAACGACTTAAGGCATATAACTTAACATCAGATGAGACAGACCATGACGCTAGGTAGTATTACCTAATCTTAACTATACATTTTTTTAAATTAAATAATTGTCAGTTCCAAGCGAACGAAGTCCTGATCACAGCTAGTTAAATATATATCGAACAATTATATCTATAACCGCGAGTTACCATAAAATAAGGTAATAGCCTATCGGGAAGCAATTGGTTTATGATAATGGCTGTAATTTGGTGAATGTTGCCCTCAAACAGATGGCTCTTATGTTAATTGCTTATAGACATTAACTAGCTTGTAACTTTGGCTCCAGTCATTTATATTACCTATTATGTATTTCTACAGTAAGTGTATATTATTTCTTAACTGATTCGCACTTTCAATTTTTGTTAAAGTTAATAAGATTTAGCGATCGGCCACAATCTGACCTCTCGTTAAAGTATTATTTGGCCGAAGATGGTTGACACGCCCAACCTAGCGGAGGGACTGGCTCTCAATTGCATCTGCCGAAACACACTTACAGGTATTTCGCGGCAGATTTTCAACTTCAGGGTAATACTACTCAGCTATTGTAAATTACGTAAAATGTCGCCTAGATTACACAATAACTAGGTATATGAATTAAAAAAAAAATCACGACACGACAGAGCAAGATCTCGCCAAAAACTTCAGGTCAAGCATCATTATTTAATGGTATATATACGTGTTCGGAAATATCACACACTCGTGAAGACATGTCAACGAGTTTCAAGATGGTCGTCTCAAAATCGTCACATCCGGCGGCTTTGACGTCGGCCCTCGCCGGAAGCACTCTTACAGCATCTGATATCCACTCATCCGAGTGCGTTCTTCCTGGAAACGTCTTAAGAAGTATACATATACATGTAGTCATCCACAATATGTGATCAGTTAAAAAATGTTTTATGTGTTATAAGAAAATAAAAATTCGTTCGCTATCTATGTAAAACAGGTAAATATAATAAAGTCCTATATTATATGTTTGAAATCATGTGTTTTTAGTTTTATTACCCGTTATATGCCTGCGACTTCGTTCGCGTGAAACTAATAATTATTCGAAAATTTTACCCGTTATTTGAACTTATTTAAATACAGCTTTGCTCCTATTGGCGGTAGAACGATTGTAAATAACCTAAAACCTACCTCAATAATAACTCTACCAAATACAAAAATATTTCTTTAATCCGACTGGTAGTTCCTAAGATTAATGCGTACAAATAAACTAACTTTTTCGTTTTATCATATTGGTATAGTTGCGTAAGAGAGAATAATAAATGTATGGAATGACTTTACATTACTTGATTTTTTTTTACGTTATCCAAGTAAAAAAAGACAATTCGGCAAGGGGTAGGTGTGTAAACATTTTTAGTGGGTATTCCTGGCGGTTAGCGCCGAGTGAGTCCCACATACCCTTTTCAGTCTCCCCGAGCTGGGAGGGGATGCATAAATGCATTTCCCCACTTATAAAAAAATCTCGCTGGGAAGTAATAAAATATATTCATACTTATTATTTACTATACATATTAGTAGATATGTTACTTTACATCTCACATAGAGTATTAAGAGTATTAATTGATATTATAAAGAGGTAAAGTTTGTAAGTTTGAACGCGGTAATCTTAGGAATCCTACTGATAGGATTTCAACTTTTATTTATTTATTATATAGCTATCATTGACGCGGTTTTAGGCTATTTAACGTCACGCTACCACTAATAGGAGTTAAGCTGTATTAAAAATAGTTACAAAAACATGCAATAATTATTAAATAAACTTTTAGTTCCACCCGAACGAAGTCGTAGGCACAGCTGATTATAATATAAGCCGAAATTAAATGGAATATCCTTTTGAATTACTGTATAAGGTACAAGTAACAAAAACCTTAGTGTTCAACATTACTCATGACCTAATAACGCCTGCCCGCATAATGTATAGCCGGCTGTGATGTTATTGCTCGTAAAGTTCGTGTAGGCGTTAATGAATTTTATTGTATTACTATGCTAACTTCTTTGTATGGCGGTAGGGCTTTTGTACTACTTACAAGTTCAAAATATGTTGCCTCATACCTGTACGTGAGTTCTGGCAGTTGTACTTGAGAGTCAGCCCCTCTACTAGGGTTCGTGTGTCCACCACCTTGGGCAACATCGTCACTGAACATCGAGTGAGATTCTGGCTATAATGCAAAACCTATAAAAAACATCCTTATTCCAAATAAATAGGTTCGGAACAAAATTTTTTCTTCTTTTAGTCTACTTCATTGGTTGCCATCCTGAACCGGATTTAAGTCATTTTTAAATTAGTAAATCACATAAAAGATAATACAACACGTTATTACTGTGATTTGTATATAATAGAACATACTGTTATTGGTACTAACATATATATTATATTCAATACATTGAAGATTAAACTAAATTCAGTTCAGATAAATTTATTTCATAGCAATTCGCTTTGAAAGCTTAAATATTAATTTATATGAAATATAAGTTTTTAACTAAACCAAAAGTGGAATTATTTTCGGTCCAATGTTTTAGTGTTCACTGTTTTTAGAATAGATGTAATTTTAATTTTGCTAAAATCCTAAGTGTAAGTCCCTCTTGATCTTGAGGCCGTAGGCTAAAGCCTTCTTAACCTATAGGTGATATAGTTACCTCAGTATTCATACTTTTTAAACACAAATCATTCCTCACACAGTTCATCCTATCCTCTTCGGTATTCCTCTGCCATTACATCCTTCATACTGAATAATACAATACAATATTTCTGCATGCAACAATAAATCAAAATTAAAAATACTCTATTCAATTTACGTTATAGGAAGGCGCTTATAATCGTCCAAACTACCACCTTTTCGGAAACCCAGTTATCGTGACGAATCAGCAAGAAACTCGATCTGGTCGTATTATTATTTTTAGCGTGGATTATATTTATCTGCTTATGAATTAAATTAAATGTGGTATTATAAAACGAGATACATAAGGAACGGAACATTGGTTTTAAAATCAGTTTTTATATATAGGTATATATAATGTCTTTTAGGGTTACGCTTATTAGATATTGGTGTGTTCCATGGTGTACTAGCGGAACCGACGTCGGATTCTTCTAGTATGCCATGGATATTTATTATTTCTACAAGAAGAAAAGATGAAGCGTATTTATTTAGTTTTGTAAATTATAATTGTATAAATGAGTGTATGCTCCGATATGGCTGGCATACACTTACGTGTATATTTCCTGAAATAGAAAAAGGTATGTGTTGCCAAAAATGTAAATTTAAATAGCAGGCAATTAAATTTTCACGCCCGAGACTAGATGAGTGTGAAATCTACCCTTGGTCCTGTGGTGGTGGTTTTTATTAGTAGTGTCAGATGCCTATTACCCGATGTGCATTGCCACACGCCCCTTTCTCCTTGACATAGGCCCGGGTAATATGTCTACCCCTTGCGATAATCAATTGCGATCAGTAAAAGAATTTCTGATATCATGACATCAAAGAAACGGCAATCAAGTTTTTTCTAGCAAACCACATAACGCATGAAGTTATAATTACAGTTAAAATGTATATGCATACTAATAAAATATGTGATATGTATATGGTTTTTTGTATTCCGCAGCATAGTGACTGCGCTGCACCTGATGTTAAGTATATAGTACAGTGCGAATCACTGGCGACTGACAATGAACGAAAACTCACTGCCAGTTTCCGCTGTTATGCTGGGCTGCTTAAGTACCTCTTTACGCCCCTTTTGAAGGACCCCACGTCGAAGTAAGGAGGGAACACGCTAACGGGAAGACAGTTCCACAGCTCCACGGCATGTCAAAAATTCCAATCAGCAAGCTTCTTAGTTTGCGAGTTAATGTGAGTCCCCGTGAAGCTGTGACAACGAAGCGGCGCCCGGTATAGTATACTACTATATACTGTATACTAGCTTTTTCCAGAGGCTTCGCTCGCGTTAATATTAATTTTGTCAAACAAATCGGATAACGCAATAAAAATTGCAACGCAACAAAAAGAGGGTGTTTACACTACTTCCAATAGGTTTTTGACGAAAAAATGCAAACGATGTCTATCTTCAGGGTCCCATCTATCTCTATACCAATATTCATAATAAGTGATTCAGCGTTGTACGTGTCAAAGGGTAACAAACAAACTCACTTTCTCATTTAAAATATTATTATGGATATGGTGGAAATAAACAATTTTTTTCAAAGCCATAAAATAAAACAATTTACAACTTATAATTTTATTTTATTTTAAGACATTATTTTACATTTTGCATTTTATTTCATATGTAGTTCAATTAATTAATTACCGGATATAATTAAGTTGCAAACAGAAAAACAAAATCTCTGAATATTGAAATAAGAATTTAAAAATCGTTTTAAGCGTATATATACACGTCATAGTGGATTTCCTTTCCGCGGTCGCTTTTCATTCGTAGGTTAACAAAGTTGAATCCAAGTCCGCCCTGCGTCACGTTGGCCGATGCTCCCGAGTTGGTCAAATCATACGCGAGGATGCCCTGGAAAAAAATGTCACATAAAAGACTTTATAGAACAGCAATTATTTGTCACTCTAAGTTAGTTGCAAGTAAACCTTGGAGTGCTCAATGCTCATTAAACTCTAAATGCAAGGGCCGAAAGTATGAAGGGAAATCAACTTGTCTACTTTTTCTCGCTATATCTATGATTAATAAAACACCAATTACTATGTATGAGAGCGTTATTGCACACCTCATAAGCGTAGCGTTGAGGTGGATACTACTGTCACTTCACGCAGAACTACTGATTTTTAAAACTTAAAATGTCTTTATTTATGATAAATTGCAATTGTAAAATAATATTTACACACATATATCAAGAAAAAGCACTATTTTTAAGTCATGATATTTTTGATGCTATTTTTAAAAACTGTTTAAAAAAGTTCTGTCTTGGACGTCCGTGTGTCTGATGTTCGGATCTTGTATGTTATCACGATAACGACCGAAATACTTTACTAATCGAGTCTTTTTTTTCGTACGTTTCCGTATAATTAGTAATAGAACCCTTTTACTTTTCATGGTCTACTTGGATATAATTTAATGGTTATTAAATAAACAAAAAAATTAGATTATGAGGCGTGCCGTTTTGTATTTTCCAAACATTTTTATTTTATCCTAATGTGTATTGCCAGAATTTTGGTATACCAAATTATGTATTTTATGAACTGAATGCGAGGTATATACTCTGTTTTGCTACACATTAAACAAGACAACATATGATGTTAAAGTGAATGGACATGCCAGTAACGTTCATAATATTTGACATTGCTCTCAGTCGATGTTTCGGGCGATGGTTGATATTAAACGTTTATATATACTTTGTGGTGATATAATATCATATGACATTTATATATAGTGCACTGTTTAGCACAAGTCTACTAGTTCGCATACATACAATATGTGCATAGAAGTCAGTTAGCAGCATGTGTGTGTGATTTTTACCCGAAAATTAATTTTTAAATAAATAAGCTTAATAACACTGAGTCGTAAAAATTCCAAATGCACCAGCCCTATTGATTTGATATTTGCTATGAATGTTCTTTTCCCGACATAGACCCCATTAAGAATGGATTTTATGGGACAAACGCAAATGAACTAAATGAATGTAATCACCGCTTATTATTTTTACATATATATATTTTTATAGTTAAGGCTTAGCGTTATGGCCATAAGCTCACCTGATCTTAAGTGACGATACGGCCCAAGTTGGTAAACACGCTAAACTTTGGAGTAACTGGCTCTCAAGTGCAACCACCGGAACACAACTATCGATATTTGGCGGCAGATTTTCAACTTGAGGGTGGTAGCTAGCCAGGCGGGCATCAGAAAAAGCCCTACCACCATGCTATGGTTTCCTCACGAAGTTTTCCTTCACCGAAAGCTTAAGCTCATTGTAGCTGGTTGGATTCGAACTCACGTCCCTTGACGCGTAGTTGTACACACCACCATAGAGCTATAATCACTTTAAAATGATTTTATTGGTAGGAAATTTTATAATGGCAAGAGGTATTTGAGATTACTTATATTTTCACTGTATTTTTTTGAATACGTTTATTCTAGTCGGTGTGTATATTCTGTTTCACAATTAATTTTATCAATATGACCCTAAGAGAGGTTACGGTCACTGTTATTATGTTCGGGTGGTTATCTTATAACGGTCAGTTGTGTAGAGAATTCGATACAGAGAATTACGATATTTAGGATACAAATATTTCGAAATAATATAAATATTTGAACTAGAATCAGTTACAAATTTAACTGGTTCCAATTTTATTCGAGCTTATGATTCAGGCGCAGGGAAAAGGATATATGTCCAAAGGATTTTGGTAGTGGCTTTGTCTACAAATAAGTATATTTATATGTTAATAATCTCGTTCCCATTTTTAGGAACTTGAGAAGAAAGAAAAAGGATAAATTATAAAGCACGGATTAAAAATATTGAAAAAAAAGGGTATGCCCGGTATTTCCTGCTAAAAGAGTCTCACATGTGGTCCCCCATCCGCCATGGATGCATAAATGCATTTCCCACAAAAAGCGATGATAGCTCAGTGGTAGTGTGTACGACTTCGCGTCAAGGGACGTGAGTTCGAATCCAAGCACCTACAATGAGCTTGAGTTTTCGGTGAAGGAAAACATCGTGAAGAAACCATAGCATGGTGGTAGGGCTTTTTCTAAAGCTCATCTGGCTAGCTACCACCCTCAAGTTGTAAACCTGCCGCCAAATACCAATAGGTGTATTCCGGCAGCTGCACTTGAGAGGCAGTTCCTCCACAGGTTTAGCGTGTCTACCAACTTGGGCCATATCGTCACTTAAGATCAGGTGAGATTATGGCCATAACGCTAAACCTTAAGTACATATAAAAAAGGTCTAAGTCTGCGTATGTATTTGTTACAGTCTTTCCTCTAATTACAGATTGCCAACCCCCGACTATTTTTACATACTCTACTATATAATTATCATTATCTGCACATCTTTGTATACAGAACATATTAATGATCGTTTCTGGTTTCGATCTTTTCGAACTTTTTCTAATGCCTTGCTCGCTGTCACCCTCAAATTGAAAATCTGCCGCCAAATACAACACGTGTGTTCTGGCAGTTGCACTTAAGAGCCAGTCCCTCCCCTACGCTTAGCGTGTGTACTATGTTGGGCTTTATTATCACTTAATATCAGGTGAGATAATAACTATAACGTTAAACCTAAAAACTTACAGAAAAAGTAAAAATTACTTATATATATATAAGAATGATCTGGTGTCCTCGACAAACGCGCGTGATCGTAACAGTAATTCTCCATGATTGTCAACGTCGTCAAGAAAATATCCATGACAAATTTCATGTCAATAGGTGCGTTAGTTTTGGACATGTCGTGATGACTCAGTCGGTGATAATATTTATTATATTCATTCGTATATTAGCTACATACTGATTAACAATATAAGTAAGGATTGAAGTAAGTAAGGTGTAAGTAAGTAGGCGTTGAGAATTATCTCATACTGCGACAATTTCGGTGGTCTGGACACGTGTCGCGGATGTCATAGCAGCGACTGGTGAAGCGCGTGTTGTACTCGAAACTTGAGAAGGGTAAACGTAACCATGGCGGACAACACCATAGGTACAGAAACGTGCTTAAGCGGCACAATAAAAATTGCGATATACAGCCATTTAAGTGGAAGGAGTAGGCTAAAATCAGATTAGACTTACATCAAAAAGAAAGTCCAGGAGTTCGAAACGCAACGGCGTATTTAACCGGATACAAAGCGCAATGAGATAAAAGATCGACCACTTGTGCTATTCAATTACAATCATGTTAATGGTGCGCTCACATGGCCGCAATGTGCGAGGACTTTTTCCAAGAAGATAGGCTACATAAATTATATGCGAGTGCACAAACGATACTACAGGATACATGTAGTGCAGTGGAAGTTGTCATTGTGATCGAAATCTGTCGGATCGCATCGTCATCATCATAAGTAAGGTGCTGTTCATAAAATATCTTCTCACTTGTGGGTTTTTTTTTCTAATGGACATATACTGTTTGAGGGCTGTTATAGCTTTGCTGGGCTATTTAGGGCGAATACTGAGGACACTCAGCCCTGAGGCAACGAGTGCAAGGGTGACAAAGTGACCAAACCTCGGCTTGGGTTGCTGTCAGCGTAGCGAAATAGAGAATCGCAAGTCCAGCTAACCTCGTAGGTTCTATGAAGTATTGAGCTTAACACTTATGGGGTGGAGAGGGTATCGTTTACTGTGACAAAATGCGACTTGGTGGGACGAGGGAGGGTCTAAGAGAATGGAATCTAATTAACCTATGAGTGAGTTTCTGTGAAGTAACGAGCTTAGCACTTATGGGGGGAAAAGGTATCGCTAACAGTGACAAAATGTGACTTTGTGGGACGGTGCGTGGTCTAAAAAACGTGGCTTTCGCGGCTCATGAAACAATTTTGTTATTTTTGCTAAGTTATATTTGTCTGCTATTACAGGTATTTATTAATTTATTAGATTTTACGTGCGGCTTCGCTCGCGTTAATATTTATTTTGTCAAATTGGATGAGGCAACAAGAAAGTATTATACTGTCGTGGTAGTTATACATTTAATATTAATGTAATATGAAGTGGTTATATGAAAATACAGTCAGTATGAGCAATATAATCTTGTCTTTTATTTCATGGTGACAGCGGTGGGATACGAAACCGGTGCAGTCAGATACGGGTCGTAGTGGTATGCCTACACCATCAGGGATGGTTTGCGTAAAACCAGGCCGCACACGAAGCTAAGAAGAAAAGATTACTCATGTTTAAAGATTAAATGCATAACTAAACTACATAAAATATATATTTGTAATACATACTTATATGTTCAACTTTTAAAAAACATTAATAGTAGTCACTTGCAAATTAAACATTAAAAAAAAAGAGGAAAAAATAAATTATAGTTTTAATGAAAAATGTACTCAAACTAGTAAGTCAAATGTATTCTTTTGTTTAACAGTTGTTGTTCGCTTTTATGCTTGTAAATGAAAATATTTTATGTTTAATAAAAAGAGGTAGATGTGGTCGTGGTTACATATTTAATAATAATGTAATATGAACTGGGTATAGGAAAATACAGTCAGTATGAGCAACACAATCTTGTCGTTTATTTCACATACAACGCTTACCCCACTTTTAATAAGTTTCTTTGCGAGAAAAAGTAGCCTATTACCATCATTAAGGTCCCACCTATCTCTGTGCAACAATTCACCACAATCAATTCAGCGGTTTAAGCGTGAAAGTGTAACAAACAAACTCACTTTCGCATTTATAATATTAGTATGATAAAGTTTTATTATTACAAGCAATAAATATAGGATATATTGGAATGTGTATACTGGTATTAATTGCCATATATCATATACAGGGGAGGGTCTAACATTTTGGAGATAATATTGATAGAGGGGTTGTAGAACATGTGAAATAGCGTGACGGAGGGGGGAGGGGGGAGTCTAAAAAGGGAAATTTTTTGCGTGGCGTATTATATGAACGGCCTCTAAAATTACGGGACTCTTTATAATATTATTTGATTTCGGCAGCCTTGATACGTAGCCTACGACAACTATGTAAATGACAATTGAATTTAGTATTACTGTGAAACTGAAAGATTTTTGAAGTGTTAACTTCTTTAGGTATCTTTCCCTTAATAGATTAAATATAACCCGATATGTTATGAGGCCGATGTGACCCAAGATCGTGAACACACGCTATAATTAGAGGAGGGACTGGCACTCAAGTACATTTGCGGAATAACATATTTGACTGCAGAATTTTAATTTGAGAGGGGTAACTAGACAGGCGGGTATTATAAAAACCACCATACTACGGTTTCAACATAAAGTTATCCTTCACCGAGAGCTCAGCCTCATTTCAGGGGTTCGAAATCACGATCATTGACGTAGCGTACGTACACACTACCAACTTAGTTGTCGTCGCTTACATTTCTTGTTCAATGAAGATTATCACCCTACATTCCCGTATGTGGATAGGCAAAATGAATAGATTTTAATCATTTCAATAATTCAGATTTACTTATAAATGTAGATCGGAATACATGTATATAAAATCGTCGTGGTTAGGGAAAATTATTCGTTTATTTTTTCTCCGCATAATCAAAACTCTCAAAGGCGAACAACGTTACCCAGTTCTTTGAATTTCCCTGAATATATCAATAAATTGCACATAATCTTTGCCTGGTGACGAACGTGTTGATATTATTATCGTGTATACATTATTTCCAAGTTACCCAATTATGTTTTAGATAAAGAGGTCAGGCGAAAACTTGAATGTTTTGTTTGTGAAATCTCTGCTTTGTAAATTAAATATGACCTTAACGTTATGTAAACAAATTAATTCACATTAAACACGGTATCTTTGAATTAAATAATATAAACATCTTAACAACTGAGTCTTGATGCCTTAGCATTACCGACAAAATTCGAAAAAAAAAAGAAAAGAATTTGAAAATACAAAGTCTAATCTATTGAAAAAGATTCTATCTATTAAAGTGGAAAAGTATGTTTTTCTGTTTGTTTAATCTTAGGAACTACCGATCCGTTTTCAAAAGTTATTTTTTATTTGATGGAGTTGTCATTAAGGAAAGCTTTAGGCTATTTAACATGACGCTACCACCAATAGGAGTAAACCTGTATTGCTAAATATTACAAATATCGATGCCTCACCATAGAACTACCGATTTCAGAGGGTTATTCAAATATGCCGCCACTCGTTGTTGGAACAACATCCCACCGCTATGTCGATACAAAAAAAGTAAACTTAGCTTTAAACTCTCATATGAGCATTGTCTATTGCAACTTCAAACTCGTAACATCTCGATCATAACACATGACCGACTAAGCTTCCGTCTATCATCATAAGGGCTCCCATCGAAAATCAGCGTTGCAGTACTACTGTACTACAACATTTTGCTGAATGGGTGAGCCAATTGTTGAACAAATCTTTTTTTTTTCAAATGTATCAAGCTTTTTTTATAATTCGTTTGTAATTGTATAGTTGTTTCAACAATAAAGTATTTCTTTCTTTCTTTCTAAAACGGGATGTTTAAATAATTTCTAGTTCCGCGCGAAGTCGCAGATACAATTAGTATATATAGATATATGTATGTACAACATATCTATTTTTAAATTGTTGTGTGTATAGGTGAATAAAGTAGAAAACAATTATATAGTAAATAACAAATGAGTAATATAAATTGTGCAGTCATCATATTACCTTGTTGATTCATTATATGATGGAATAGACTTTACGAAACGGTACAAAAGTGTTGTATTATTTCCTTATTTTTATATAGGGATAACAAATAAATGAAACGAACTATATCTTTGACACGAGGATGAAGAAGGGCTGGTACAATTTTGGCGAAAAATAAAATAGCTCTAAACGTTAAAAGTTTGTAATAATAAATTTTATTAGAATTTTGAATAAAAATAATTAAGAATGATTATAATCTATAGGTACATATAATAAGAATGTAAATATAAAGTATCTGTACTTTTAGATGTATGTGAAAAAATAATGTATGTGATGTAAATGTAAATGTAAAAAAAAACATTTACATCATTTTTTAAAATGTCTGTCTGTTTGTAATGTGATACGATGTTTACCGGGTCAGTTAGTTCAGAATAAAACTAAGAACGAAGGGAAGAAAGATCTTTTTAAACACCTTTATTAGCGACGGTAAAGTGAATTAAAGAAAACTTATACAGTGTAATTTAACAAATATTAAGAAATGAGTTAAAAATAAGGTTATTAATATATTTGTTTATGTATAACATTTTTTCTTTTGAACTCATTTGAAATGTTGATAAAGAATTCAAGGCCACAAGTAAGTGAACATCATGGATATTTACTTGAATGCATTATTTGAAATGTAATATGACATTTACATAAAGTACATTTATAATTTATATTATTAATATATTAAATCTATTGGTGTCTAATACTACTTCGATTATGTTTATGTTATAGGTATGGGTGATAGCGTTTGGTGTAGGAGATAATATAGAATCATTCGTTAATCTCATTTTGAGATTTTTATCCTAATCTTAATTTGAATTCCATTCGTCAAAATGGACGAAATTAGGGTTGATTACTAATATATAATAATAAATAATGAGACAAAAATTATGTTAAACGGTATACTGAAAACTAAAATAACCAGTTAATCATAACGATTAAAATTCATATTGATAAGTCTCACCTGGATTGTCCGCCCGTAGTTAGTCGGTATATTGGGCATAGCGAAATACAAATTCTCGACTCTCTTCCTGAACATCTTGGAACTGTACTCCGCATTGTGATGGTAGATCTGTGGCCGCAACACGTTCGTACCTAAAAACGTGTGACTGCATTCCACAATAACTACACACACCACTAAAACAACTAACAGCTTCATGATAACGTCTGTAATTTACCGCGTCGGCGACAATAGTGAATAAATGAGAAGGCGGCGCAAAATCACTTTTAATACGTTTCCGTTTATCTTGGACGTGGGAAGGGGGCGCGAGGTGACACAAATTAATCATTTCTCTCTAGCGTTTGCTTGGACAGGCTACAATAGGGGTATAATTCCAGCGATGATAGCTCAGTTGGTAGCGGGTATGAACGCCCCGTCAATAGATGGAAGTTCGAATGCCTTCAACTAGCCAGAGCTTTCGGTGAAATAAAACAACGTAATAAAATCATATAGTCTTAATAGTGTTTCTCATTTTTTAGTTAAAAATCTGCCGATGTGATCCGGCAATTGCACTTGATAACCAGTCCCTCCACTTGGCTTAGCGTGTCCACCATCTTGGACCATATCGTCACTTAGCATCATTGGAGATTGTGGTCATAACGCTAAACTTCTAAACTTACAACCGAAGACCAGAGATTGCTTTTGCCATGGTTATCTCAACCACGTCACTCACATACATTTATATATGTACCTATTAATAAAAATCATTAGGCAAAGTTGTAAATAATATTTTATTTTCAGTTTTATAGATATTTAGTAGATTAAAAATCTTGAATATTCTAGTACATGGTTAACTGATAAAAATTTGTTGACACCCTAGATCTTTCCAATTATAACTATAATAGGTCATTAGGACCCTGAAAAATTGCAATGACCAATATAAACAGAGCTGTGTTCCCAACTTACCTAAGTGTATAACCTGCTCAAATTATACTTGCTTTTTAAAGGAAGGTCTATTTGTTTCATCTCTTGTGGGTCTCGTCTACTCCTCCTACTACATCGCCTAATGTTAAATTTGTTGATCTAATTTAATTTGTTGGTTTAGAATGACTAAAATTAAAACCTTGTTTTGGTTACTTGGTTGACCAGTTATTTCTTATTGCAGCATTTCCTATTGGGGAAGAATCATTTTCTTTGATTTAACGTACATCCTCGTAAGCGATAAGGCAACTTAAATAATAATAATAAGTGTACACTTATATTATAAATTATTGTGTAATTTTATGTATTGCCATGGTTTGCAATAGAGTGTTTTTTTATTATTATTATTATCTATATATTAATACGTGAAGCAAAAACTTTGTACTCCTTACTAAGAAAATTGCGCGGACGGAGAAGTATGCAATTCCGAACACTTATAGTTTTTATAGAGAAAGAGTACAGAAGATAATTTTTTTAAATTATTAACAAAAAATACATTGAATCAATTAAAAAAATATATATTACACACACTACCATACATTTGACACGCACGAATATATACTGTTTTGTTTATTGTCAAAATCTGTGGTCAAATTGAGAATAGATTATAGATTAATATTGTTTGTCTTTATTGAATATCAAACATAACTCTATAAATTAATACGACTTAAGACTTTGACAACAGAACCCTAATAATGTTCAAACTTATAATTTAAATTAATTATGATCGAATTTCGACAACTGGGCGATCACTAGTTATTATTATTACCTCCCGGAAAATGAATTCCCTTGTAAGAGATATACTTTTAATTAGACACTTTGTCATGTATTTTGGTATTGGTTGAAATAAAGATCCTCGATCGTAAGCAATAAGGGAGTCATACAGTTGGAATGATTCATTCGCATTCTAGTTATACTTCGTCTAATTACAAATACATAACGGACATGCTTGTCTTGTCAAGATTATTTTATTTACATTTAAAGGGGTTTTTTCTTTGTCAATACTTACGTCAAATGACTAATATACGGTCACAGAGGTGTAGTCTGCATATGAAGATATGGGTTTATTATAGTAGGTATATATAAATGTATTATTTAATAATTTTAATTATTTATTAATATAATCATCAAACGTAAATATAAATGTCATAGTTTAGTTTCTTTTCACGGTCGCTTTTCATACGGATATACACAAAGTTCTGGTCGATGCCTCCAGCGGTGATGTTGGCAGACGCCCCGGTGTTGGTCAGGTCGTAAGCGAGGATACCCTGGTAGAAAATTATGTATATTATATTGTATTCTGTATGGGCTTAACACGAGATATTGTCAAAAATATATGCAAGAGTAGTAAGTAGGGGTTTGCTCTATAAAATATAAGGTAGCTAGCTTTTACCCGCCACTTTGCTCGAGTGAAAATTGATTTGAACATCAGGTGTAATTGTTGTCATAGTAAATGAACGAATGAATAAATTATTTATTGCATTTTAAATATGTAAACTGGCCCGCTTAATGCCATAAGGTATTTTCTTTCAGTTAACCGGCAGTAATATTGTAAGAAATAATTACTAGCATTGTAGGTAGTGCAAATAAAACAATTGGTGATATAAAGTGTGATAGTAAATATACTAACCTAATATAAATAATTCGTAACGAATAGCATATTAACATACTTAGTACTTAATATAAAAAAAAATCATGTGGTTTTATGAAACCACGTTGCAAGTGAAATTTGAAATTTGAAAGCGAAATAATGGAAAACCAATTCTTCACGGTCAGCTGATGCGAGCTATGGGTACCGTCGTATTAGCTATAACTGGCGAAAAAAATATAGCGAGATAAAACGTTTCACTTTAAAATGTATAAGAGAACAGGACATAAGTATACAAAAATATAATGAAGCACAACTAAATTTATACTCATAATACAAATGTACACTGTTATTGGAACATACACTACATATCTGATATTATATCTACTGAATTCTTTTATAAACACCAGTATATTTATACAGTTGTAATAAAATTATTCATAACAGTATACTGTTTACATACTAAGAAATATAGTACAATTAAATTCAAGACTTTAAGTTTTAAGAATTAATTTTGTTCAAGTTTTATTCAAGAATTAAGTTATAGACTCGTAACTGAGAATAATATTTAAACAACAACCGAACAACTAAACTAAAACTACTGTTTGTGGATCACGCAATTGTTACTCGAATCCACAACTGTTCGGCACTTTATAAATCATAGCTGTAGCTGCGATTTCGTTCGGTAAAATTAAAATTTTATCTAATAACTTTTGCCCGTTTCGTAACTAATGTCAATACAGTTTTCCTCCAATGGGTGATAGCGCGATGTTAAATAGCCTAAAGCCTTCAATGACTGCTCTATCAAATACGAAAAGGATTTTTGAAATCCCACTGGTAATTCCTAAGATTAACGCGTTCAAACGAACAAACAAACCAACTTTTTCGCTGCATACTATTTATATGGATAGAGACAGAAGTCTTTTTAAATGAATGTTTATGATCAGTAAGCCAACAATAATAATCAAATTGTTGAAATCTGTGAAGAGTGCACTTAACTGCTATTGATTTGATACTCCGAACTTATACTTACAAATATATATTTTAGTAACTTATTAATATAAATTAAATAATTTTGACATACCTTAATTTTATTGTAATATGGGAGAGTATAATTAAAATATTCGATTCTCTTCTGCATGAATTTGGAATCGTACGGCATATTTTTGTGATATATTAGAGCCCTGTGGACATTCGTACCGACAAACGTGTGCCCACATTCGACAATCACGATCACCGGTAGTATAAAAGTCAAAACGTGTAATTTCATATTTTAATAATATATAAAACCTATATTTAAACACTAATTAAAAAATACCAATAAAAGTGATGAACGGAATAAGCAATTTCTTGAATGATTGTGTTGCATTTAGAAAAATGGTTTTTATATCAAAATATTAAGTGAAATTTAATTATAATTTAATTACTGTGGTTTCCGTTGAATCACTTTATTCATTCTCGTGATCGATCGCAACCTAATTTTGTTTCTTTTTTTTAACCTTTCAAAACGATTCCGTTATCTTAATTCTTATGGAACGATGAATATACGTTCGTTTCCAGTCACTGTTATTCTTGGTATATGTATTGTTTTATTAATTAACTAACTTTTACACTCGGCTTTGCTCATGCAGTTTTTATATAGTTAAGCGTTTTTCTTTTTTTAAGGAATAGGGGGCAAACGAGCAAGCGTGTCAGCTGATGGTAAGTGATCACTGCCGCCAATGAACACCCATAACACCAAAGGAATCGCAAGTGCGGTGCCGGCCTTTATAGAAGGGACTGGTTCTCAAAGTTTAGCTTTAGCTAGCGTTTAGCTAGGTTTATCGTTATGGCCACATCTCACCTGATGTTACGTGACGATGTGGCCCAAGATGGTGAAAAATCCCTACCACCATGCAAATTTGGCCAATTTGGCGAATTTATTTGAATTAGGCTAATGTAAAAGTTTCAAACAGCGCCTTTTTTAAATTAAAATTACCCAATGATGTTTTCAAGAGGTCTTGTGTATGCAAATTTCGATACGTTTTCTACGATTTCAAAATAGGATAGGTTTTTACCTGATATCATTTATCGAGGCCAGCGATTATTTATTTATTATTATTTAACAATTTAGCGCTTAGCATGATTTTAAATTGATTGTAGTTGTAGCGTTTGACCAGTCCCATTTGGGGTTAAGCGATGATCTGATCCAAGAACGAAACACGTTAAGCATAGTGTGGAAACTAACTCTCAAATTCAGTTCCTTGACCTATAGATGCTTGGCTTTTAACTTAAAGAAAACACTGCAGAGTGGTTTCAATGGTGTTAGCACCACTTATGTTAATTTATTATACTTACTTAATGTCTTTCTCCACCGAAAGATCAGGTTCATTACGAGGATTTGAATGTGTTTTCTTACATGCTAGAACTAACCCCTTCATTGTTTTATAAAGTAATATATATTTTATGTAATGACTTAGAATACATCGTTCGAAGGCACTTGTGGCACCCTTTGGTTATTTGTATTATTTCTTGTATTTTTACCATAAAGTTCTTTACCATGTGGTCTTCGTGATGTTTGAAAACGAACTGAATTAAGAGTTCAATATCCGATTGAATCTATTTATTTAAGATAAATTATATCTCATAATCGATTAGGACAAGTTATACTATCTTTTTGTAATATAATTGTATATGTCTAATATCATTATTTATGTAGAATATAAGGATATAGAGGAAAATTCTTACGGCGATGTTGTCGAAGTTAATATCATTATCGTACTGAATCAAATGTTACACACTTATTTATGGGCGTTGTATAGTTTGCATGGTGATAGGGCTGGGCTTTCTCTAATGCCCGCCTGGCTAGCTACCACCCTCAAATTGAAAATCTGTCGTCAAATACTAATAGGTGTGTTCCGGCAGTTGCAGTTGCGAGCCAGTCCCTCCAAAATAAAGGCCGGCAACGCATCTGCGATTCCCCTGGTGTTGTGGGTGTCCATGGGCGGCGGTGATCACTTACTATCAAGTGACAGGACTACTTGTTTGTAAAAAAAAAATGCACGTGTTGGTCTGTTTAAAAAAGTGGCTTCCAAGTAGTAGACTAACGTTTTGAATTTGTCACCGTTTTTCATTTATTATCATTCCAATAAAATATACATTAGCCGGTAATATTATATGTAATTTGTAACCAGTTTTCAATAGACTATCTACCACATCATTTTTGTAAGCAAATGGATTCTAAACCAAAGTTGTAGGTACTATAGCATCTAAACATTTAAAATAAAGATTACAAAGAAATAATTACACTAAAATAAACCAATACGAGATTGTAATACATTTACTATTTGATCATTAGAGTGATAAAGCCTCATGTAGATAGTACTAATGGATATTTATGATTCATAACTATACCAATATAATAACAGTTGAATATAATATATATGTATATTTTTTTTTAGGGTTATGGGATAAACGAGCTAATGTGTCACCTGATGGTAAATGATCACTGTCATCGCATTGCTTTCCCAGCCTTTATCGGAGTGATCGGCTCTCAAGTGCAACAGCCGGAACACACCTACCACTATGCTATGGTTTCTTCACGATGTTTTCTTTCACCGAAAGCTCAAGCTCATTGTAGGTGTTTGGATACGAACTCACGTCCCATGACGCGGCGCTCCTACACACTATCATTGAGCTATCATCGGTTGAATAATAATGGTCACTTGTAATATAAATGCGAAAGTGACTTTTTTTGTTTGTTACGCTTTCCGCTGAATCGCTTATGTTGAATTTAGTATAAAGATAGTCGCCAAAAATTACCGTAATTGGGGTAAAGAGAAGGATAAACTTTGTATGAAACATTTTATAGCATTATCCGATTTGCTTGACAAAAGCAATATTAACGCGAGCGAAGCCGCATGTAAAATCTAGTTACCTACAGTTATACAAAACTGATTAGACACTAAACACTAATATAATTAGTTACAAGTAAAAAGGAAACGAGTGAGTGTGAAATTATAGATATGTTGCTTGAAATCCTTAAAAAATATTACTATTATAAAACAGAAAAGTTTTTTTATTCGAACGAGGTAATCTTACAAGACTTACCAGTTGCATTACAAAAAATATTTTTGTATTTGATAGAGCAATTACTGCGGAAGACTTTTTGACATCAGCTACCACCAAATAGAAGTAATGCTGTATTGAATAAAAATTACAAAAACTGGCAAAAATGATTTTTAGTTCCACGCGAACTAAGTCTCGGGCACAGCTAATTGTATATAAATGGAAATTGAGTTTCTCTTAATGATTTATTCAAGCGATAATCATGCAATTTTTCATAAAATTTGTTACAAGCACAGAGTAAGTTTGAAAAATCCTGTGTGCACGGCTTATGCTATAAATTTCATTTTTCAGAAAGAATAACAAGCCGTAACATTGACATATTTTATTAATAATTTATTATTTTATTAATTTTTCTACATTCTTTGGGCAAGCGTTGTTACAAAAAAAATCCGTAAATAGTGTTTACTAGAGAGTGTCGAAAATGTTGAAGCCCTAACGTCTTTATTATTAAATAATGCTCGACTTGGCTGTATGGCTTCGGTATTTATGCTTTTTTCTTAAAAATAAAAAATACAATACTCAAAACATGTATATGTAAAATATAATAAATTCAATAATGGGGAGTGCAAAAAATGTTATTGTCAAACTACGGGTACTAGGTTATTGATATGCATTAAATAACTTGTTGATGTTAATTTAAATATAATAATGATTATATGATTATATATTATAATTCGATACGTCAATTTTTTTGGGGTTATCGTACCTCGTTTGAAAAATATCGGATTTTTTAAATATAGACGATTAAGAAAGAAAAAAAATGAAACTGAATAATTAAAAGCAATTAAGATAATACAGAATTCAAACCTTTTCGAATAAAATTCTATACTTTTTATATAGTTAATTTTTTAATTGTTATGGCCACAACTTAACATAATCTTAAGTGACGATACGGTGCAAGTTGGTAGAGACGCAAAACCTGTGTTGGGACTGGCTCTGGAGTGTAATTGTCGGAATACAACTATTGGTATTTGGCGGCAGATTTTCAACAGAGGGTAGTAGCTAGCCAGGTAAACATTAGAAAAACTATGGTTTCCTCACGATGTTTACCTCCACCGAAAGCTCAAGCTCATTGTCGGTGTATTCGAACTCACGTCCATTGACGCGGAGCCCGTCCACACTATCACTGTGTTATCATCGCTTCAAGCAAAATATAGTATTGCATAAAATATTTTTAGTATCAGATAAATGATGATAAAGTTATGTATTGTATACTTTTATACTGTAAAAATTATTTTTAGCCATTGCAAAAAAACAAATTATTTTGGACAAGGTTCCCAGGCTACCTGATAGCGCGTGTCTGTTGGATATATGTAAAAGTTGCTCTATAGATTTTCACTGTCGCGTAAGCAGGCCTGAGGAAGATTGAAAAATCTATGAAGCTGTTGTATAAATATATTTTTAGGCATTATTATCGAATTTTTTAAATGAATAAACAACTTTAAATAATAACCGAAATACACATATCTGTAATAAAATAAATAAGCTAAGAAATCATTTAAGATTCGAATATTTCGGTATGGTAAAAACATGTTCTATTTGTTACATGGTAGAGATTAGTGTTGAAAGATCCGTGGAAAATGATTATTGTACCGGGGCTGTAAAATTACTGTACTGTATAAAATTATATATAACTAGTTTTTAGCTGAGTTTTACGTTAATATTAATTTTGTCAAATCGGATGACGCAATAAAAAGTTTCACACAAAGTTTATTCCCCTCTTTATGCCACTTCCAATAATTTTTCGCGAGAAAAAGTAGCCTGCCACCGTCTCCAAATTCCCATCAATCTCTATACCAAAAATCATCGTAATCGATTCAGCGTTTTAGGAATGAAATCGTAACAAACAAACCAACCAACTCACTTTCGCAGTTATAATATTAGTAAGGATTTGTATTTTAAAATATTTATTGAAATTGTAGTTTGTTAATATACTAGGTAAACATTGATCAGTGTAAACCTAATCAAATACATTAATGTACGTCTAAAAATATATAGTTGTTATTGGCTGATGCTGTCCACAAAAAATTATACGCTTAGAATTGAAGATTGATAAGGTCATGAAATTATGGTACATATACAATAATTGTACGTTTGCCGACAGTGGTTGGCTAACTTATAGTAAAAAGAAGTCATTGTTATTAGCTAGCTGTGCCTGCGACATCGTTCGCGTGGATGTCATAAACTAAGACACGCTGGTAGATAAGAGTACAGTCAATATCCGTGTTACACTATGACGTTATATGCACAACGCCATCTGTCGAATGTGGAGTTCAACTGTCAACATTGGGTCTATGTTGGTGTTGCAAGTAACTGAACTACGTGTGTGAGTACACTTTAAATACATATTATCTAATATTTTTTGATAGTTTGAACCGATTGCAATGAAAAAAAAAAACTATGCGTACATTTTCCGTAATGCGTGCACATACAAATAGACAAATTTCCAAAAATACTAGAAATTGAAAACACCCTTGTTTTTTATTTTAGGAAATATTTTCGATTTACGAAAACGACTTTTCTACAGTTTTATTATATGTATCATAATATATTATGTTACAGTTCGGTGTCACGGTCAGCATATCATTTTTTTAGGGAAACAAATCTGACTCCTACGCTCGAGGCATTTTGAAAACTACTTTTATTCCACAAAAATAGTTTTGACGACTGTGTCCAATACTATTTTACAGTTTATTCGTCGTATGTACTGGCTATATTTTGTTCATTTTTTGCATGATATTCAAATATATTCGAAGCGAAAATTTCTTTAGGCGCGCTATGCTCTAGCCGTTATTGAATGAAACTGAATTCTAACGCTCAGCTTTCGGATAAGGTGGGCACAGGTCGACTGAAGGGAGTGAGTAATATAGTCAACGTGGCACTGCTATATTCGTCTGGTGAGTGTCATACGAGAAAGCTTTAAATTTTGATATAAACGCGGTATGTGCCGCGTCGATATTTTTTATTTAATACGCAATAATTATATTTCGTATTACTAACCTCGATTTGATTAGTTAGTTAGTAGTTTTAAGTTTGATTAAGGACTTTTATTACCAATGAAATTCCAGGCTTACCGTAACTAATACATACTTAAATATAACTTCTAGACACCACAGTACTGAATGAACTCACTGTTGAAAAACAAATATCCTAAAAGATCACGCTGCAAAAACAAATTTATACTACGAGCTATTAAACGACTTGAACAGGAATGACGACGTAATTTACACCCGATCGAAGTGTCAGCGAGAGGTATAACAGAAAAATCTCTCTATAATTTACTAAAAAATGTTGGTCCGTCTAGGACTGGAGTAAGTTCTATATTAAAATTCTTCTGGTCATGTAAAAACACGAGTAGTGAAGTGTAACCCATTCCTCCCCACTATCATATTTTAGGACACTATTTTCAAATTTTCTTTTTTACGTAGTAGGTCTTTTATTTGTATTATTTAAACATTGTTTACATCGAAAAATAAATTATTTTATTACAAAAATAGTGTAAAAATATGAATTTCATCAGAAATAATAAAAATAAAAGTCCTGATACGTAAAAATAAAATGTTGAAAATAGTGTCCTAAAAATATGACAGTGGGGAGGAATGGGTTAATGTTGACGCGCATCCAAAAGGGCCCCCGTAAAACTACATCCGTGTTATAGGTGTCGGAAACTACTCGGAGTTTCCTTCTCTGCTACACGATGGACCCGCCATCCGCACGGTTAATCCAAGGATAGCTAAGAAGTTCGTCTGTTCCAAAAATAACAATAAAATTAACTCGAGTTCTTACTCTCGAGACTTACCCAGAAAAATCAACTAATATTACTAAACTTACACTTTACGCCCATATCTCAAACATTAGTTGAATATTATAAATAGATAAAAGTGAGTGTGTTTGAGTATGATTGTATATTGAGGACGGACTATTTCATAATTGCCAAAGTGGACGGTGCGTAAGATACTTCTGCGTTACCACTTATATCCATTTCACTTCCAATTATTATGTACTTAAAAGGTTATGGCACAATCATTCCTCGTGTTAAGTGACGATGTGGACCAAGATAAAAACGCTAAGCTTAGTGAAGAGACTGGCTCTCTAGTGCAACTGCCGGCACGCACCTATAGATTTTTAGGGGTAGATTTTAGTAGTTAGCCATGATATAGATTCATTACAATGTTTCCATTCATTGAAGGCTCAGACTCATTGTAGGGATCGAAGTCCTGTCCATTGTACGCGGGGCTCGTACACACTACCAACTGACCTATACCTAAATAAATTTCCATATAGGGGGCTACTAATATATGAAAAATAGATTCTTAAGGAATAAACTCTAACATTATACTACGGTTGTAATGCTTAAATTAGGTAATTATCCGTATGTTTTATAATAATGGAGGTTTATTTTATTTTATCGTACATAAATTAGTTAAACATTTAGAATAACTTGAAGAACATGATTTACATGAGTTTCCGCAAAAACTATCTAAATAGAAACCATTCATCAGCGTCAAAGTTATATATATGAACCTTAAAAATTTGCAAGACACTCTACCATAGAAGAGAAAAAATTATGCTATCATTCTAATTTCTGGGACATTCCATTAAAAATATTAGGTGTTATCAATCTTACCGTTTTAGTTTAAGTGTGGCGAATCCGCTATTTTCGTAAGATTTCAAATTTTCTAGATGAAATCTGCCCAATGCTTAAGTAAAAGTAGTTACTTTAGACGCCCCATTCAAATAGAGTTCTAAGAATTTCAAAATATATAAAAAAAAAAATTTGCTTAGACCGTACTAAAGAGTATAAAATAATTAAACATTCTTACTAAAAATATAAATGCAAAAGTGAGTTTATTTCTTACGCTTCCAAACCTAATTCGCTGAATCGTTTATGATGAATTTATTTATACAGATGCATGGGACTTTGAAGACGATGACAGGTTACTTATTCTCGCTCTCTAAAACTTATTGTAAGTGCGGTATCAAGAGGAATAAACTTTGTATGAAACTTTTTATTGCGTTATTCGAATGGTGTTACAAAAACAATATTAACCTGAACAATACCGCGGGTAACAGCTAGTAATAAAATAAAATGCAATGGAATAGGATAGCGAAGTGGAGTGGAATGGAAACAATGAAACAATACGTTACAATAGTAATACGCTTAAAGTTGTAGAATTAAACAATGTGAAGTTGCTGTAGTTTTTTATTAGTTTACCATTTGTACCACTATTATCTGCTGTTCAATGCTGATATGGTTAAGATAATAATACTAAATGTAAGGAGAATGGTTCCCAAAGCACAATTGGAACATCTGATTAGTGCTTAGCGAGAGCTCAACTGTAGTTGACGGCCGGTCTTCTATTAGAAAATATAGTATTATATACTTTTTATAGGTTTAGAGTTGTAGCCAAAATTTCATCTTGGTTTAAGTGACGATATGACGCAAGATAGTGGACACGATAAGCCTATTGGAGTGACTGGTTCACAAATGCAACTGTCGGAAAGCTTGAGGTAGCTGGCCAGGCGGGCAATAGACAAAGCTCTACCACCATGCTATGGTTTTATTACGATGTTTTTCTTCAACGAAAGCTCAAGCAGGGATTCGAACTTACGTTTATTGACGCTTCGTTCGTACCTACTACCAACTAAGCTATCATCTCGTTAATTTTATACTTTCATCACGATATTTTCCGTCACCGTAAATTCTTACTCCTAGGAGTTCCAACTTATGTCTATCATCGTTGTGAATAGGCTATCTTTTGATCATTATGCTCAGCTAAAATCATTTTCAAGATCTTTTCATAAGAAAGAAAAAAGAAAACAAAGTATAATTGGTACAAATTTTGTGTTTCCCCGGAAATCTATTCAGTCGCATCGCCGAGCTCCTCAGGGGTATAATACAATGTTTGACAATGGCCGCAAGTCGTGAACAGGTATCGAACTTGTGTAAATTAAGTTGCGAACTTAAATTGAGTCCGCTATCACCGGCAGGGGTAAAGGTTGCTCGCAAACCGATTAACTAACTTGTTTTAACTCTATCGTTTTAATTGTTACTTATACTTTCACGCAATGACATAACAAAATATTTATATTTATTATCCTTTACATATATTACTTACGTCTGTATTAATATTTTAAAATCTAACGCAAAAATTATTATTCCGATACACCTCTACCGCTCTCCTTGATATTGTTGACAATTTATTAGATGCTTTAGATAAAGATATGTGCAGTATACTCGTACTTTTAGATTTCTCGAGGGCGTTCGAGTGTATAAATATTGATTTACTTCAGTTAGTATTTTATAGATTCGATGCTTTGTCAGTTAATTGGTTTCATAATTACCTGTGTAATAGGCACCAGTATATCAAATTGACTTTAACAAGTCGCCCTACTGCAGAATCCTCTCCTTAACCTGTTTCTCGCGGAGTCCCTCAAGGATTCATATTAGGTCCTCTTTTATTTATTTTGTATTGTGCAGTCATCACTAAAAATATTACACATTGTAAGTCTCACCTTTATGCTGATGATCTACAGCTGTACTTGTCCTTCCCTCCGCTTTGTACAACTAACACTATATCTAAAATAAATCTAGACTTACAAAATCTATTTGATTGGGCCACATCTAATTCAATAGCTATTAATCCACAAAAGTCAAAATATATGGTTATAGTTAGTATGCGAAATATTTATCGGCTTAATAAAGAGGCAATAAATATATCAGTTGGTAGCGAGTCTGTCGAGAGGGTAACAAAAGCTAAAAGTCTTGGTCTGACTATCGATAGTAACTTGCATTTTGAGAAACATGTAGCCGAGAGTGTAAAAAATTGCTCTATCGCCCGACATTATTATATAAAATAAGAAGTTTCCTAGATAAGGAGGTTGGGATTCAACTTCGTGAGTCTATAATACTGAGTAGACTTAATTACTGTGATGTTATAGTTAAGGCTAAGCGTTTTGCCCATAATCTCACCTGATCTTAAATGACGATACGGCCCTAGTTGGTAGACATGCAAAACCTTTGGAGGAACTGGCTCTCAAGTGTATCTGCCGGAACACACCTATCGGTATTTGGCGGCAGATTTTCAACTTATGGGTGGTAGCTAGCCAGGCGGGTATCAGAAAAAGCCCTACAACCTTGTTTGCTTAAGAGAACGTAGAAACTTATCCAGCGTGTCCAAAATACTTGTGCACGCTTTTATTTTAATATTCGTCCACGTATACATGTTACGCCATATTTAAACTCATCAAAATTTTTTAAAATGATGGCGCGTAGATTGCTCTATTTTGGGGTACTTTTGTTTGGAGTTATAAATAACCAGAGACCTTGCTATCTGTATACAAAGTTAGATTAGGCAGAAACGCAATCGAGATACGCAAGACGAACCACTAGTTATGTGCTTCTCACGCTAAGCCACTGATCAACGGTATTCAGAGGTTCGTTTAAATTTGCAGCCTCACAATGCTGAATTCGGTGAAATTACCTCACAATGAGGTAAATTGTTACCTCCACCAGTTGGTACACAAAATAAAGTTGAAGCGTTTAAAAGCTTTCATTACAATAGCAGATTGGTAAATTTAAATGAACCTCTTGGGTATGCAATTAGTCTCCTGGCCGCCTTATCATTTATATATTCACCCTTTACATTTTTTGTATTTTTGTGTTGCACAATTATTGCATAATTCCCATGCATCACTAATACTGGTATGTACTATATGCTGTGCCTATTATACATATTTTTACGAATTTCTACTGATGTCTATAACTTCGCCTTCAGAGGGTCCAGTCAGAATATTAGCGCTGTACTATATAAGTGTAGCTGTTATGCTGAGACTGGTACCAATTTTCCATCCGCACATTAGGTTTTTTTATTTATTTTATTGTGATATTGCTCTTATGTTCTGTTGTTTTTTTGTATAATTTATTATTTTACTTTCTTTTATTTATTTTAATTATATTTTGCTGTGTGTTGGATAAAAAAAACTTTCTTTATTTCTTTCTTTTTTTCTATATAAACTTCAGTGTTCGCTTAGCATTAAAATGAATGCATTCGTGAATTAAAAGTAATATTAAGAACGCAATTAGTTAGACTTCATACAATATGTTTTACATTAACTTCAAGGAAATATTTCATTGTAAGTTGGTAACATTGTAAAACTGCTGTAATCAGTAGTAATTAATAATAAAAAAATGTCTTGTTTTATTGGCAAATCAATAACACCTTGATATTTTATTTTTGTGAACATATTTTGTAGTATGCATAACAAAAGGTATAATAGACAAAATGTATGTTTGAAACATATAAGGCTGCTTAGTAGATTAGATGGACGGTTCAAAACAGTCGTTACGATTTTTTTTTTATATTTTTATTTCTTTTATTTTTCTTTATAGATTTAACGTTTTTCTATAATCTAATCTGATGTTGAGCGACAAGGTGGCCTATCACAGTAACATGTAAAGCCTTTTAGCATGGTGTTCAAAATTCGATTACGGTCTTCTTTATCGCAAGGTGTAAATGCATTACACGGGTTGAAGCCGAGATGAGAGTGGCGTGTGACGAGACTTATCCACTAAAAAACATCATGGTGACACTTCAAACTCGTCTATTGCCAAATAACAGAGACAGCTTTCTGCACTTTTTCTAATCAAAATGTAACACTTAGTGGGAGATACGTCTGTCAATTGCACCCAAAGAATATATCTAAAGATATAAGCGATTTGAAGCGATGATAGCTCAGTGCTACTGTGTACGGACGTGCCATTTCGAATCCACCTACTATGAGCTTGACATTTCGGTAAAGGAAAACTTCGTGAGGAAACTATAGCATAGGAATAGGTCTTTTCTTATATCTGCCTATCTAGCTACCACCTTTTTTTATTAACGTGGTGTTTAAAATTCCAGTTTTTACGGATTTCCTCATTACAACGTACAGACGCATTACCCAGGCTCATATCAAACACTCATCAGGTGCTCATCACCCAACGTTACCTACTGAAATGCACCACGGCAACACTTCAAACATACCAGAGACCAGAAGCAGCGCCCACAATCCTTACAGTCTTTGGCGAGTGGCTAGCTACACCTTCAAGTCTAAAATCTGCTACCAAATACCAATAGGTATGTTCCGGCAGTTGCACTTGAGAGCCGGTCTCCGCACAGGTTTAGCGTGTCCATCAATATGGGCAGTATCGTCACTTAAGATCAAGCGAGATTATGGCCATAACGCTAAACCAATAAACTATAAATATATATATACTTTTTTGTGGTAGCTAGTAAGGCATGGGTTAAAATTACCCAATGTACATTCTGTGGTTTGATCACAATGTTTAATGTCATCAAAGTTCAAATAATTTGTACCTACGTCGATAGGCGCAGTGTGTTAGTAAATAAAAAAATAAGTCAATTTAAGATTTTCAAGACAACGTCGAGCGATAAAACCCTTAAAAAGTTTTATTCTTGAACAGTTTCCAACTGCCAGTTATCTTCAGTTAGCGAGCGCTAAAAACTTAGTTTCAAATGCTCCAACGATCGATGTAAAAGACTTGATAGTACTCGAGATTGTATTTAAGTGAAATTAAGTCTTTGCTTAATTAAAATGAGATAATTTAACGCGGCAGGCAAGAAAAGAACAACCCTCAGGCACGGACTTCATACCTGAGTGGTAGAAAAATCTCCACCCTACCGGAGTGATAAGACTGCGAATGTATGTATACACACATACTCACATCAACGGGAGAATTATTTGTGTGGAAATAATTGTTCAGAGTATGGGTGCTTATGTTCGTCGCTTGTATTACTATTTGCAAATTGCTAAAGTTGCCTTTTTTCTCTGGGAAATGCATTTACACAGCCCAGAGATTTGGGATCGTTATGTGTAAGTTGCGGTTGTCTCCGGGAACATCCACTAAAACTCTATAGCCATCTTTCGCTTTGTTAGGGCGACGCGGATGTGAACTTGCGGTCATCGCCTAAAAAGAAATTTATTAAAGAATACACACATCAACAAAGTCTAAGCTACATTTTTATTTTAAACGATTTTTAATGTAATATTTTTTATATATTTCTTAAATAATAAACTAACATTTTCTCATTAATTAGTAATAAAACAACAAAATCTTTCACTCAACTGTTCATTACGGACGATATACAAAGCGAAAAGATTGTATACAATGTATACGCTGCGTAATTTGGTATTTAAATGATTAGCAGTATTTTTTTATTCTTACTATATTTAGAAAATTACGCCCTTAATGTCAGTTTATTACTTTCTGTCGTCTCAAAAATAATGCTATTGTATGAACAGGTGACGTTATCTAACAAGATACTTATTACTCTGACATAGCCTAATTGACCATGAACTAATATCGACATGTCATTAGATGTCTCATTACTAAAAGAATCCTTTAAATAAACGAAAGGTTAATAAATAAAATAGAATATTAATTTAATTTGATATTGAACTTTTGCTGAAGACGTCATATTATGCTGGTAGTAGGCCATTTTTCGATGGCCTCCTGGCTAGCTACTAACTTCAAGTTGAAAATCTGTTTTGAAGAGATAAATTTTCTTGAAATATTGTCTGTAGTTGAACACACTACAGTCTACACTTTTTTAATAAAAAATATATTTTAAAACAAGTTTTAAAATTTTGGGCTATGTCGACACTTTAAATTTAAATTGTTCAAATATTAATAATTTTAAATTATAATAATAAATTTATTGTTAAAATACTAAGAGCTTAAACAATAAAAAGAAAATCGGACTATCCGTATTAAAAGGAAAAGGAAATATTTCTAAAGTTACTCTTCCAAAATGAGTTTCTCTTCCGGTTTCGTTTTTTTATTCTTGGCAACTCACTTTAGAGACTACTAGACTATTGCTGCCATTTTCAAGTGGCCATTTTGGACATATGAAACTATATTCAACAAGCTGGTGACTCACTTGTTAAAGGTCTGTTGGCAGTTCTTGTAGTAACTATTATAACCATGGTCAGAATCATTATTAGTAATTCACTTCACCTATGCTCTTCAGCTACACTACATCACGTTATATGTGACATATATTACATAATACAGGGCTAAATAAAAAAGTATATGAATAAAAATATAAATGACAACACGACATATCAAGATCCCGACCAAAACTTTACTAAATCTTTACCTTTTCACGGAAAAGACAAAGGTATCTAAAAACATGCAGCCAAGTCCATACATATATTATCTCTTACAGTATTTTTTATTAATATCAATGGCACTGACCATCGTAGTTTTGCCAGTAATATATCGGTTACATAACATAAATGTTGTTTGAAAATATTAATAAAAACCTAACTAACAAATATTAATTACACAGTACAACAACAATATTATAAAATTTTTAATACATCAAATTATAAGTAAAATAAAAAATTAAATTAACATTCCTTTGTCTGGTCTCAAGTAATTTCGTACTAAAAAGGCTAAATTAAATCTATTAAATTTAATTCTACGTCATAATTATTTCTGTTTAAATTTCCCTTCTACCGATTAAGATTCTTAATGAATACTTCGGGCTACATTCCCACAGCCAACCTTATTTGAAAATTGACGAGATAATTGGTAGGTTACTTTCCTCGATTTATCAAGGTTTTTCACTTCAAAATCTTTAATATTAGATAATAATTGTATCACTGGGTTTTTGGCTATATATTAGTTTGTCATATGTTTATTGAATGTCATCTGATTTGTTCCACAAAATCAATATTAACGCGAACGAAGCCGCAGGTAAAAGCTAGTCTAAAGATAAAATCGTAACAAAAATTAACAGTCACTTTTGCAATTATAACATAGTCGTTACTTTGAATACGTTTTTTTCTTCTTTTACTGACTAATTACATCTGACAAATGAGAAAACAAATTGTTTTAACAATGTTCCTTTAATATGTTACAATAGAAATAACCATGAAAAGAAACGGAGCGGACAAGACGTTGACCGGATAATGTTTCCTCGGTGTAATTTTTAACGTAATTAAAACTATTATTACCTTGGAATAGGGATGTTACGGAGGTTCGACTTCGATTCCGAAAAGTCGGAACTTCCTTTTACTTTTGAATCGAAGGTTATAACGGAGATCGCACCGCAACAAGTAACTGCGGCTAGAACAAGTACGTATAAAATTTAACTTGTAGCTCAGGGAATTGCTTGAATTTTCAAAGGATTTCTTTACAAGACCTTCGCTTAAGTATTATAGAAGCTACCAAATTTTGTCGTTTGCTACAATTCCTATTGAATAATTTTTTTATTGAATAATATTATTATACAGTTTATAATTTATTTAGTTAACAGATCTATCTTCTTCATCACCTCCGTTTCGCATCCGCCTCTGACTTGACTTCAACTCCAATAAAGCAGATTTTAAACTTCCGGTACGACTCCGTCTCCCGTATACCTACTTCTGTGACATACCTGCTTTGGAACCCTTCTATAACTCCATGTTTGATAGCTTAGTGGTAGTGTATACGACTTTGCGTCTAGGAAAGTGAGTTCGAATCCAACAACCTACAATGAGCTTGAGCCTTCGGTGTAGGAAAACACCGTGAGGAAACCATAGCATGGCTTTTTCTGACCTCCGCCTGGATATATACCACCCTCAAGTTGAAAATCTGCCGCCAAATACCAATGGGTGTGTTCCGGCAGTTTAACTTGGGAGCCAGTTCCTCCATAGGTTTAGTGTGTCTACCAACGTGGGCCGTATCGTCTCTTAAGATCAGATGAGATTATGGCCATAACGCTAAGCTGTACTTATAAAATAAATAAAAAAAATTAATTGTTTTTATATTCTTATTAGTTTTTGTTAACACCAGCTACGTATTTTGGATTTTAGCATTAAACTTTAAATTTTATGTTCGATGTTTAATAAAACAAACTAGGATACTTACAGGTAAAAAAAGTGTTTTTGTTTAAATGCAATAATATATGAGTGGTGTAAAGGAAATTCGCTTTAGTCCTAAATTGGTATTTCTTAAGTAAGTACACTTAATTGTAGTGCTCGATCAATTTGGTTTACTTACTTAAAAATACAAATTTCCCTCATATACAATTAATATTTATTATTTAAATTAAACCTAATTAAAGCCAGGGGTGACACGGAGGTGCGAACATATGATATTAATCTAAGCAATGTGAACACGTAATCCGTCAAAAACCTCAAAATTCGGAAACGTGTACCGTCACAAGCAGATGTGTTAATTTAAAGTTAAGGGTTGTCACAAATTACAAAGGGATCGATTACATAAAATAATTCTACATAAAATAAAAACATAAAATAAATAAAATAAATTCAACCATAATCTTTATTGAAAATTAAAAAAAAATCTATTACAGACAGTTTTTTTTTATAATCTTAAAACCCGTTAACTAATGAAAGATAGTAATAAAATAATAAAATATATTTACAAACAAATTAAAAATGGGTACTGAATGGTTTTATTACTGCCTATTTATGTATGGATTTCTATCTTGCCTATATATATTAATATTAAAAACGCGAAAATGGGTATTTGTTCGCTTGAACGTGATCTTAGGAACTATTAGTAGGATTTCTATACTATTTTTGTATGTAGTTCAGCAATCATTGACGAAAGTTTTAGGTGATTTAACAATACGCTATACAATACCTGTTGGTACAAAACTGTATTGAAAAAAGTAAAAAAAAGATGGGCAGAAATCCTTACTATTATTATAAATGCTAAACCGATTAATCGATGATGATGTATTTTGGTAGAAAGATAGATAAAAGGCTACATTTTCTTGTGATAAACTTAATGGCAGTGGGGTAAACTTTATATGAAAATTCGATTTGACAATACCTATTTCAACGTGAGCGAATGCGCGGGTAAAAGCTAGTCATTAAATATATTTTTTTAGTTCCTCGCGAACGAGATCGCGGGCACAGTTGATAAATACAAATATAGAGCATACTTTAGGTAAAGTTTTATTTGTGACAGCCCTAATCATGGCGCCATCAGAGCTTGAGTTACGTACAAATAAATATGAGACGACACATATCACGTCTTGGATATGATTAGTGTAAAGGGAAACATGTTGTTGCGGATGTACATATGTTAGCGATTCCTAAAATGCGTTCAGTGGTGAATTCACTGGGGTTCCGTAAGATAGTTAGTTATATTACCTAGCTTTGCCACATTGAAATATGTAAAAAAAAACAGAAAAAAATCATATAAAATAATTTTGTTTTTCTAAATCCATAGAAAGTCGCAGCTGATATTAAGCAAGTCCCGGAAACCACCTATAAGTATTTGGTGGTAGAGTTTCAAGTTTACCAACATCAAAAGCTCAAGCTCATTGCAGGTGGATTCAAACTCAAGTCCATTGACGCGACGTCCGTAAACACTACTAACTCAGCTATCATCGCGTTAAAGCGTAACAACATACACACAGACGTATTCATAATGAATGAGGTCTAGATATACAGTTTCTGACAATAAATAGATTTCGATGTAGGACACAAAACCGACCTTCGGAGGTAAGTACTCTCTACGGAGTTTTTTATCCCTTTTTTATTTTGTAACACAATTTCACGCACACCCGTTTAATTTGCAAAGTAAACGAAGCCTGTAATTACTGTGATTAAAATACTCATTTTTTCTATATATCTGAATGAATGACTAAATGAACTCTTTGTTGCACTTTTAATGTGTACACAGGTGACTTTAATGCTACAAGGCGTTTTCTTCCAACTCACCAGCAGTATTGTTATAAAATAAAAATTGTAGGTATACCAAAGAAATTAAAAATTAATAAATTAAGAAAATATAGCAATAAAGTGAACTTATCTACATATAGATATACATTGGTTGACAGACTCATCAACGCATAGCCGAAACTATTGAACCTAGAAACGTGAACCGGAATGTACTTTTTTTTTAAGGCGTAGAGGTTCAATAAATCCCATTTTTTCTACTTTTTTTTATCCTTACCGTTATCTTATCTTCAAATAATCGATGCAAAATCTCTCTGGTTTTATCTCCTTGTACAAGCTTGTAATGTATTAGTTTCGGTATCCGATTTAATATAAGAATTAAGCCTAAATGTTTTTAGTATCATTTTATATACAAAATACGTTTTCTGAAGAATTTATGACAACCAACATCTGTTCACATCTAAATCGTATGAAACAGTTCTATAACGAAATTTATAATAACAATGTTAGTGATATTGACATTTATCACTCTTCCTACTAGAATTTTCGCTCGAAATTGTTTAATTTATATGCTTCCTAGTTTGTTTTATTTGTCTGCACTTGAGTTGTTATTGTTAGGGTTGTGCTGCGATGCAATAACATTTCACACTGGTGGTCACACCATACGAGGTTATGTTATCAAATTTACGTAATATATGTCAATAAACATATTCATTTTTACTTGTAAAGGAATTAACGGAGGTGGCAACGTTTCTATTGGGGAGAAAAAAAATCTTCACCAATTGGCTTGAAAATTAGCATAAAGGTTCCGTAAAGAACATGAATAAATACGTGTTTTAAGGTTTTGAAAAAATCACCCCCTACGTGTGCGAAATGGGAGATACAATTATTCACAGATACTTTTAGTGGGAAATCTCCATGCTTAAATGAAATTTAACATGGGTATTCCGTTCATGGCATAGACATACAGTAAGAAAGGATTTTACGGCAAGTGGGGTTAGGGGAAAAACGCGAACAAAGTCTAGACATCAGCTAGTATATTATACTAGATTTTACGTGCGACTTTGCTGGCGTTTATATTGATTTTGTCAGAAAAATCGGATGACGCAATAAAAAGTTTCTTACAAAATTTATCTCTTTCTTTACTCTATATACAATAAGGAATTGCCGAGAAAAGTGGCCTATTACCGTCTCAAGGTCTATCGCTTATCTATCTCTGTATTAAAATTCATCATAATTGATTCTGTGGTTTAGGCGTGAGAGCGTGACAAACAAATAAACTAACTTTTTCATTTATAATATTAGTAAAGATAAGAACATACATCGGATAATTATGCTTGTCTCACAGATTGTCAATCGATTCAGCAGTTTTTCGTATTCAACTTATAAGTCTTGTTTAAAAACAGTGAAACAATGTTATCACGGCTATAAATAAATTCTCACTTAGAATGCTATTTATTTTCTGTATTTTTCAACCTTTATTATTTTTTATTGCAGGCTGTTTGGTCATAATCTCTTCTGATGCTAAATTAAGATTTGGCCCAAGATGCTAAAGCGATAAATTTAAAGGATTACGTGCAATTAATAACTTTGTATAAATTAATAATGTTAATCGATAAAACTCTCTTTTCACTTACAATTAAAATGCCAATTAAGTATATTAGTTATATATCAGTTACAAATTAGTTAGTAGTAATTGTTTCTTTTTGTTAATGTGTATTAATTGAATGATTTTTAATTATATTTCGGTGCGGTACGTGCGCCATATTTTATATAAATGCAAAGTTTTCGTTTTACCTGTCTTAAGGTATAAAAATCTTTTAACAGACGTATGTCTGTATTGAAGCGATGAAAGCTCAGTACGGACGTAAGGATCGAATCCACCTACAATGAGCTTTAGTAATAAAACCATGGCACGGTGTTAGGGCTTTTTCTAATACTCGCCTAGCTAGCAACCACCCTCAAGTTGAATATCTGCTGCAAAATATTTACCTATGGCTGTGTTCCGGCAGTTGCACTTCAGACCCGGTCCCTTCCGCAAGTTTAGCGTGTTCACCAGCTTGGGCCACATCGTCACTTGAGATCGTGGCCATTACGATAAATCTTAAATGTAAAAAAGAGATACTATAGATTTGAATAGTTTAAAACGTTTTACGTTCAAATGCTTATTTATATTGTTTGTTGTTGTACGTATATAAACATTTTATGGGAGCACTTAGAAATGGTCGAATATTAACTGCAAAGATATACACTAATTAATGTCGTATTGCGTTAGCGATGTAAAGCAGAATTTTGACTTTGAAACTCACCTTATTTGAGACAGAGTTACTTCTGAATTCGGAGCAAAAGTTCATGAGACTACAGGCTTAGTTTCGGACTCGTGTTGTCTTCTAGTTTTAGGTATTTCATAATTTAATTGCCTAGGACTCTCTTGTTACGGCTTGTTTAATAGAGTTCAAGTAACTTTCGTTCTCTAATTGGATGCTTAAATTGAATAATACAATTGAAGTCTAAAATTTACGATTAAAATTTAGAGAACTCGTAGTTTTGTAATTGAGGCGTAATTGGCGTAAGTAAATTTTTTTTTTCAAATTCTTAATAGGTTTAGCGTTTGGCGTTTGTCTCAATCTCTATGTTGAGGATGTGATTCAAGGAGGTAATATTACTTCTTATTAAAATGACGTTATAATTAAAGGACAGGATTCTCCCCATGTCAAGTGGTTAAAGTTTAAATGAAGAAAACTAGCTGATGAGGGGCTGTGGTGGTGTAGATTCGACAAAATAAAATAATGCATCATTTAACTCCTGTAGGTGGCACGCTCAGCCGGATGGAGAAACTCTCTTTCACGTGTAGTTATCGGAACACTCTATAAGGTTCCTGGCCTACAGATTATAAACTAAAAATTAATAACTAGGTGGATACTGGAAATGTCCTCCACCAAACCCTGTAGGAAGAAAATTATTTTTATAAAATTCAGTGACAATCAATACTAAAATAATAAATGCGATAATGTGTTTGTCCTTGTTTCATGCCCTAAATAAGCAACCGATCGACTTGAATTTTGGCACAGATATAGTTGAAAGGACGGAGAGTAATGAAGAATACTATTTGTTCTGAAAAACATCACATTCTCCAGGGAGATTTAAAGGAATATCCGTAAAATTGTTCTTCCTTCATGACCTATCAAACCAAACAAACGACTTCATTTTCGGCATATAGATAGTTATAAAGACCGAAAGTAAGATAGGCTCCTTTTTTCCAGGAAAAACATCAGGTTCCCAAAGGAGATTTACGGAAATATTCGTTTTTTATCCATACTATATACTATACTATCTATATTTATACTAGTTACTTTTGTTACATATTATTATAAAGTGTATTTGTTTATCCTTATCTCACACCCTAACTAAACAATCGACTTGATCTTGGTATAAAGATAGTTCAAAAAACGTGGACTAGCATAGACTACGTTTGGTCATGGAAAAACTTCACATTCATAGGGCAGATTTACAGGAATATCCATAAAATTGTTTTTTCTTTCACGTCGTATCAAACCAAACAAAGGACTTGATTGTTTAGTATAGAGAGAATGCTCTACAGCTGTCAGGTGTGCCTTCACATAAACTGCAATTGAAATTAGGCGTTCCGGTTATGCTCATGCGTAATTTAGATGCGATTATGTAACGGAACAATGCTTCGAGTCACACAACTTGGGCGGAATATTTTTGGTGCCACTATTTTGACAAGGGCAAGTAGGGGCGAAAATGTTGTATTCATCCGGATCCCTATAATTCCCACGGATCTTCCATTTCAATTCAAAAGGCGGCAGTTCCCCTTCAAGCTCTGTTTTACCATAATGAAATGTTCGCGTGTGTCCAATGCTCCAAATTTACATGTCTTAGCGGTTAATTGAAAGATACATAACATTGTTTACACTAACGTCCTTAAATAGTGTTCTGTTCTGTACGAAAATTTGCACATAAATAGAACATTTCCTGGATTAATTCTTAGGATCCCTTTTTTGCCACTAATGTATTTCATTAGGGTAATAATTTAAGTTTAATGTTATTTTAGTTTATTAAGCAGGCAGAAGCTACTATTTTATAGTTAAAAACATCTAGTATACCGAGAGATCTTTGTAAATATCCATCTACTTCGAGCAATCAGTTTTGTGTTTAGTCACTGCGATAGGTAAGTAGGTTTTCTAGAGATCCTTTGACCGTAGTTATGAGTGCACTGCTGGTGCTGATTTAACATGAATGAACTGAATCAACAATGTATGATGTTAATATGAATCGTGTGTCATTGTATATATTTTTCGTGGTGTTTTAGCAATTGGTAAAGATAACTTGGCTAAGGGCACAGAAACCACCAGCCAAATTGTACACTCGTTTGTCAACTTTATTAAAGAGCGTCATTGAATTTTATCGAAGAGTGATACTGAAACTTTGACACGTATTATACTAAATTAACAATGTATCATCAAGTGCTTATTGATGAGACACGCAAATTAGTTCTCATTAAACGGCTATTCTATGTGCATTCTAAATTAATAAAATGTGTGATTGTGCAGATTTATATCTGTAAACACCATAAAACCGTAACAGCAAATGCCTGTAAATTACGCGTATCGATCTGAAACTAGAGAGATTTATGACTTTTATGAAATTTTATATATATATTCGATAGGTCGTAATCTATTTTTTATGGCCCTCTTTTAACCAGCGCATATACGCATCTCATCCCAGCCCGGGGGGACTGAGAGGGGTATCTGGGTCTCACCCGGCGCTAACCGCCGAAAATACCCACTAAAACCCCACGATCGTCTGTCGCCTTCCTGGGGTTGACTTGGGTTCGTGCATGCAATCACTGCGTTACCCCAGCTACCGGTCCCGCCTGATGGAAAGCCGGGCCTCATCCAGGCAGCCTGGCGAGCTGCCCTTACAGTTATTTTTTTAATTTTTAAAAGGGTAGCCCACTGCAATTTTTTTTTACAAAATTATAGTTTTTTTCAAGTGTCATTAAAAAATACACACTACGCCAAATATTCATCATCCTACCCTCATCCTCTAATTTTTTCATAAAACCAAAGTATTTACTAGAAATAATTTATAAGACAGAACAACGTGTGTCGGGTCAGCTATTATTGCATTCTCACTTAATATTCTAATGAAATACAAGCTGATCTATGCATCGGTAATATAATAACAGAAACATTGGTTAGTCCTAACATGAATGCCTTAATAAACTACATAGACGCTGTTATGGAAACATAATTGGCCGTTTCAACAATAAACTAAGAGTAACTGCTAAATGCTGACCGGCGCTGCGTTCTATTAACGATCGGCTATAAATTGTTTAAATTGAAAACAGCGTAGTGCAGTATAAAGCTGATGTTTGCATCGATGTCGGTACAACAACGAGCGGTGACGCGGATTCGAACGTGGACGTTGTGATACGATTTACGAACACACACTAACGTTTAGTGTGTACCATCGATATAAATGTAAGTATTAGAATAGTTCTGTGTTTAGCTTGATCCAATATAGGAGATAGGAAACTTTTTATATCGATAAGTGATCATAGCGCGATAGATGTCGTTCTAGTCAATGTGATTGACTATTCGAAATGGCAGAACAAGGTCAGCGAGGTTGGCTAGCAGTTTGAAAGTCTTCAGCGTTATGGCTACAATCTCACTTAACTTTTACTTTTTTTCACTTTACTTTTTTTGGTATTAACATGGTACTTAAAGTCCTAGACTCAAACACAATAGCCGGGCTCGGGCCGACACCAAAGGGGCATGTAGTAACTTATCAGGTGATAATCACCTTACACTGCCCACTAAAACGCACCACGGCGACACTGCAAACTCCGATGCTGCCAGAGACCAAAGACAGCTTTAGTCTATGGCGAGAGAACACACTAAGCTTAGTGGATGAACTAACCCTCAACTGCAACTTCTGAAACACACCTGTAAAAGTTTGGTGGAACGTTTTAAAATTGAATATGGTAGCTAGCTAGGCTGGTATTAGAAAAAACTCTACCTCAATGCTATGGTTCCATGACGATGTTTTCCTTCATCAAGAATTTAAGCCTATTCTATGTAGGTTATCCGTCTAGGAATACTAATATTTTACAAATAAATTATTGTTTATTTTTAACAACATCAGGTTATATATGATAACAAACGAAGAGTTTTAATATATAGTGAACATTAAAAAATATATCTATCTGTGAGGCACACACGCATTTTTTTTCAGACTCGGGGTCCTGTAGCTATTCCCGCTTCCCTTAAGGGGCTAACTGTGAATATCTATTGTTACTTGGGTCGTTCAACATTTGACTATTGATCTAATCAAACATTGTGTGAAATGTAATTAAACTTGATATTAAAGAAAGTATGTTTAAGTCCATAGAATAACTATCAAAATGCAAGTAAAATTTTTATAAGTAAGAGATTATACACGTAACCTTATTAATATTATAAATGCGAAAGCGAATTTGTTTATGTGTTACGCTTTCCTACCTAAACTTTTGAATCGATTATGATGAACTTTGATTTAGATATAGATAGGAATAGATAGACGGTAATAAGCTACCTTTTCTCGCAAGAAAATCATTTGAAGTGAAATAAAGATAGGGATACACTTTGTATGGAACTTTTATTGCGTCATCCTATTTATTAAAATCAATATTGACGCGAGTGCAGCTAAAAGTTAATAGCAAAACTTTAACTACTGGTCAATCAACATTCTTTTGATAGTAAATATTATTTACATATTTGAGACTATAGCCTAGAAAAAGGTTATAGGAGTCTTATCCTATAAGATTACTCTCAGATTACGAAATTTAATAGTTTCCCTTAAAAATCTATTACATATGATTCCGGAACCACAATATAAGTCAACGACGATCTCGCAAGCACAATCTAGTACTTTACATTTAGGTCGTTGGTAAATGCTTTGCCCAATTTTGAATTGGGAATCAAATTGTTTGACTATTGTTTATGACAGTAGCATATCACTAGGAGATTGCGCTTGTAAATCGTTATGAGTGATTTATTCAGCGTGTGATTTTGCATAGATAAAGTTTACGGGCAGTTGAATATCTTTTGTTATCTATGACGTTAGTTGAAGTTACTAAGAAACTATCGTAAAACCTATAAAGTGTGCCTCGCCAGTTATACTTGCAGTCAATTCACTAGACTTATTGTGTTCGCCATCTTGGACTACACCGTCATATAACAACATGTGAGATTGTACCCATAACGGTAAATCTATAAAGTATTAGCTTTTACCCGTGTCTTCGCTCACGATAATATTGATTTCGTCAAATCGGATGACGAAACAAAAAGTTTCATACACATTTATTCTTCTCTGTAACCTTACTGATTTTCACTATCACTAAAATTCCTCATAATTGATTTAGCGGTTTAGGCGTGAAAGCACAACAATCAAACAAACTTACTTTCGCGTTTGTAATATTAGTAAGGATAAAAATACCTTAAATAATAATAATAATATATATATATATATATATATATATATATATATATATTGTTTTTATTATTTTCACGAGAAGGGTCTTATGAAAGAAAAAATTAAGGAAGTTGAGCGAAACATTATAAAATTTATAAAGTTATAACGACAATATTAATTTTCTATAACTGTCAGTTGTCTGAAAGTATTATAACATTAATTGCACTATGTTTTTAGATAATATTAATATTATCTATATAATATATTATGTATTATATATTATAATATATTATAATATTATAAATTTAATATTTTTTAAATTAATTATATCAACTCTAATTCAATATTTATAGCTAAGACAAGACATCTATCAGGTTAGCTAGTCAAATATAAAAATAACTAAATAAAACCATCTGAAGTCGCGGAATGTATCGATATACAGTAAAGAAAAAAAAAACGGAGCACGATACAATTACGGGTTAAGATCAGCGAATCTATTGGATAGCATCGTTTGAACGGTAAACCCGAGCGAATGTAACCCCGGACGTCGCAATCATACGGAATTGTGTTGTATTGTGATTGTCGATGGTTACCATTCGTATCAAAATACGCGGGCTGTAGATGCTTTCATGAATTGATTGTTTGCCATACACGCAGGGCTGTCACGGGTTTTATATATTTATTTATAACTATGGTAAATACAACTTTTTTCCGAACCTCGGCTTTTTTTTATACCTTATGTTTAGCATTATGGCCATAATCTCTCCTGATCTTAAGTGACGATACGGCCCAAGTTGGTAGACACGCTAAACCTGTGGAGGAACTGGCTCTCTAGTGCAGCTGCCGGAACACACCTATTGGTATTTCGCGGCAGGTTTACAACTTGAGGGTGGTAGCTAAAAAGCCCTACCACCATGCTATGATTTCCTCATGATGTTCTTCTTCACCGAAAGCCCAAGCTCATTGTAGGTGCTTGGATTCGAACTCACGTCCCTTGACGGGAAGTCGTACACACTACGAATGAGCTATCATCGCTTGGGCTGCTGGCGGTAAATGAAAAAATATTCACGATCTTGACTAAGTTACAGTTCCTGTCTTACTAATTTAGTGATCCTAACAACCACATTATCAGGTAAGCAGCTCAAGGGCTGCAAGGTTTGTCCCTTACAGAACCGTGTACTTAACGTGTAAGTTAAGTGTGTACTCCCAGTGATGTAGAGTGTCACTGTATCACAGAAAATACAACAATACACAGTGGGATACGGAATAAAATAAGAACAATAAAAAGATGAATACTAGACTGGAGCCCAAATACGTGTTAACACAGACAAATCTTACACTACTAAAAATATTAAAAGTTAATTTATATAATATTAAATATTTAACATTTCAAATGAAACAGTAATCAAAAATGTCGAAAAATATATACTTAATTTAAAAATTCTGACTCTGATATAGATTTATAAATACAGAAAGAGAAAAAACAGTATATAGTAGTATAACCTATATGTTATTAATATAAATACTAAATTTACCATTACCGTGTGAATTACCTTAAAATTTGGCAGTAGTTTCTAAACGATGGGCTGTAAGGTTGTAAGGTTACAGGGAGAAAGACAAAACTTCTAAACAATTATACAATTAACATATTAGGGAAATTAGTTACAATATAATTATAAATATGATTGCTAGGTAAATAGCAACCCTAGCATGTTATGATGAATTAGAGCAAAGAAACCAAATAACAAGACCACACAACAACAACAACAGAACAATGTTTATTCTACGGGCACCGTGTAATATCAATTTTTCCACGCGCAATCCCCACTATTGTTTACTTTTATTGCCGGGTTAATTTATTGGAATACCCCATATTACTACTTATAAGGAGAACGTAGTAATTACAGGCAATAATTTATTGAGGGTAAACAGGTTATATATGTTTTCTTATTGCAATATTCCCCTTAATGGTTTCGTACGTGCGTTAGGCCTTTTTCTCCAGAGTAATTCCGTATTATTGCAAAATTAATGATCGCCTAGTGATCCGAATTCGACCAAAATTATTTAAATTGTAAAATTACGACAATATCAACGTCTTTTCTTCTACTTCTTGTCGTGTTCCCAAGTTTGGGGTAGGCGCAGTACGTTTTTTTCTTCCATGAATCTCTATTAGCTATCATCTCTTCAATGATTCCCTTTTTTTCCCTCTCACACTCTACCCAACTTTTCTTTTGCCTCCCCCTTATATTCCATCCTTAAAAATCACTTCATTAACTATTCGAAAAGGTAGACCAAGGTCTGCCAGATCAGCTAGTACGTTTATAAGAATAGCTTTCGACATACTGTTACGTTACGTTACGCTAAATGAAATAAACAGATGTAGAGAATGAAGGACGATGAGGACCATAAAAAAATTATAGACAATAACATATTATCAGTGTTTGTAATATGAAGAAGTAATTCGTTACTGTAGAGTCTTCGTGTTTCTTACTCTTTTTATACATTATGTAACATTTAGCTACATTTTACTATCGCTTTGCTTTTAGGGAATACGTAAAATAAAGGGACCGCACGATGTCGGGTCTAGTCGTTAGTAGATTTTGAAATATCAGGTATCCTACAGTATGTTTTTTTTAATGGAATCGGTGGCATTCGACGAAGCCTGTCACCTGACTGTAAGTGACATCCACAACATCAGAGAAATCGCAGGTGCGTTGCCGGCCTTTAATATGAGGGACTGGCTCAATAAATATTAATTGTCAAAGTTTACAATAAAGAAATAAATCGTCGTTGTTAAATGAGGCAACGTCTTTCTTCTGTATGTTTTTCACGTTACTGTTGGTTTTATACAAATACTAACTGATCCGGCAAACTAACAGTCTAAAAGTCAATAAATATCGTGGTAATTTTCAGCTAAACTAAATTTATGATTATGTGTCATAAAACTGATAACCATGGGGAGTGTTCTCAGGAACTGTTCGAGTTAATACCTGCTGCTGGATTCCACCAGCGTACAAAACGTCATAAACTTAAATTCCATCCTCACCATCTGGATGAATGGTAACCCGCGACGGTGCAATTCGTGCGAAATTTCTTGCCTCGAATAATTATATTGTGGAACCAACTTGCGTCGGCGGTATTCCCAGACCGATTTCTCTCCATCTGCGATTTCTCTGGTATTGTGGGTGTCAATGGGTGACGATGATCACTTACCGTCTTCTAACCCGCTGGCTCACTCGCCCTCTATTCCATAAAACAAAAACTTTTATTTACTTATCTATACGGACACGATCTAACAATTCATAGATCATTAAAATCGGTTCAGCGATTGTTGAGTTAAAACTGGTGTAAATAAATCGATTTCGTATTATATGTATAGATAGAATATAGATATTAATTTTGCTTCATAATTTTTAGTTTTCGGTTAGTCTGGTATGAGATCATTAAATTTGGTTCAGACGATCTGATTGGTTGAGTAATAGGTAAAAGGTATAAATAACCCGACTTTATTTTATAGAGATGTGTACATTATTGTATTCTAACATTATGTCTGCAATTTGTCGATTTATGACTATAAACAATGAAATAGACACAATAATATTTTTTCTTACAATAACAACTCAACTGCCGACAATTTACTGAAAAAAAAAGATTAGTAAAATAAAAATAAGCTAATATTGAAGTGTATCTATTTCATGTTAAATTATACATACACAAACAATAAATAAAATATACTATAGACAGACAAAAGTACAGTTTTTTATTTGTAAACATAATTCAAACAAGTCACAGATTACGATTAAAATTTATCCGAAATATTTCGATGCGGCTAAGTCAGATACTGTAATATAAATATATACAAAAAACCCAACGAAATACGAAAATAAATGCGAGCAAGATAATATCCTATAATCCGGGAAACTCAGGCTTTGATGTTCATTTTCATTAATTGTCGTTCAAGATTAAAAAACAAAAAGAAACAGAATTCAGAAGCTAAAATACGAAAAGAAAAAAATAACGCGTTAAAATAGAAACTGTGAAATAAGTAATCACGACTACAGACAAAAGATATTTCAAGGGAGAAGTAGAAAACGGAATGATATTAAAAATACCATGTTAAAATCCAGTCTTTTTGTAATTACAAAAGGTCGCGTATGAAATGTATTGATAGATCAATCATATTTTTGTGTATTGTGAAGTTTATATTTAAAGCGATATTGGCTCAGTTGGAAGTGTGCATGGGCATAGTTTTAATGGAAGTGAAACCATAGCATGGTGATGGGGCTATTTTTAATGACCGCCTGGCTAGCTACCTCCCACATGTTGAAAATCTGCCGCCAAACACTATAGGTGTGTTCCGGCAGTTACACTTGTGAGCCAGCCCCTTCACTAGGCTTAGCTTGTACACCATCTTGTCACTTCAAATCAGGTGAGATTCCTAACATTGGCTCTTTCAAACAAACAAATCAAAATATTTCTGCTTTATAATATTCATATATATAAGATATACATTTCTATTTAGAATTTAGTGTAACAGGAGTATCAGTAAAGAAATACTAAAGATTGTAAACAAATATAAAAGGATAAGAGTGGGTTCGTTCTAAAATCCGAATCCAATCCAGACATTTGTTCTAATATAAATTGTCGTGTCAATATAATAATAAATGTATGCCATAATTTCACTAATCAGCATAAAATGTAATACTATTAAGTAGACAGTTCATGTTTATACGTAATCTATCTATATAAAAATGAATTTCTATTTCCCTTGGTCATCGCATCACGCGTGAACGGATGGAACAATTTCGCTAATTCTTTTTTGTTGTGTTAATTATGTTCAGGTTCATAGGAAAAAATAATTAAGGAAGTTAAGTGGAACTTTAGAAAATTTAAGTCATTGAACAAAAACGTAACGACAATATTTATTTTACATAACTGTCAGTTGTCATAGAGCATTACAATAATTAGCAATATGTTTGTATTTTTTTTTTTGAATTGATTATTCCGATTTGAATTGATTATTTATAGCTATGACAGGACAAAGTCTATCAGATCAGCTAGTTGTGTATATAAATTTCGCATATTTCGGAATCATTCTAAAGATTTAGTATTTAGACAGAATCTTGACTTTTGAATTCACCTACATCTCTATTTTTTTTAAACACGTAATTTTTGGAAGCAAATTATTTCTATAAAAATTATTAATTACATTCGTGTTTTTTCAATAATCAGTACATAAGTGCATACATACATATATAAAATGTAAATGATTCATCATAGAGATTCATATTTCAATATATTTTTTGAAGTAGACACATTAAAAAAAATACCGAATTAGGCTCGTTTACTTAGGTACTAGAAATAAATTACACAATTAGGTATTTACTTATGTACGTCTGTACACAATATAAACCTATTTTTTCAAGAGCTAGGCGTTTAATTAAATTGCAAATCGTATAAAAAACTTAAGTAAGTTCTACTTAAAAAAATATGAATATCTCAAGATAACACAGACTAAAAATCTCGTCAGGCGTCGTAAGAGGCAAAGGCATAAAGTTATTCAGCCGCCCCCTTCCCAGCAGTTCCATTTAGCCGGCAACACTCGGCCAGCACCTAACGAACTGTCACATTTCGCGCCAAAATGAGCACCACCATAATTACGTTCGCACCTCTTACCACGATGTCGTAACTACGCAGATCGTCGAAAATCTTGCGGTATATTCTCGAAAAGTTTCTTTTTTGTAGGTTTACATTTTTTTCTTGATAATGTAAGACCTTTTTGTGATTCGTTTATATGTTTTGTAATTAATTATGAAATATTATAGCTATAAAAAATATCTTTTAAGTTACGAAAACAATATAATAATTTATACTAATGCATTGACCATTCATTTTTCACTATTTTAATAAAAACCAAAGCATGATGTTCGGTTTCTGTGACAATAAACTTTCGTCTATCCTGAAAACGATATGTTTCAGTACAAATACTATGTATGTAGTATCCTTGTTGTGAGATAAATTAAAAAAAAAAAGTATATAAAACATTACGCAAAGGACTTTTTAAAGTATTTTTAAACTTCTATTCTCGCTAAAGGTCAAAAAGGTTTTGACCAATTCGTATTTTTTATATATTTTGTTTAGATATAATCAATGCTTATCAACTCTCCAACTTCAATTCGTTATGATAAATAGAACTGGCTATACTTTGTATCGTTTCTGTTTTTCATTTCGGTTGTTGAATGAAACTTGTTTATAATTCCAATGAATAAAATACCTTTCAATTACATGAAATTTAAATATAGTTGGATTCGAACCCATGTCCCTTGACGCGGCGTCCGTAAACACTAAGTTATCATATCATATCATATCATAGCTTGGTGTATGTTATCACCTATAGGTGTGTTACTGCAGTTGCACTTGAGATCCAGTTCTTCCACTAAGTATAGCGAGTCCACCAATTTGGGTCACAGGTCACATCGTCACTTAATATCAGGTGAGATTGTGGCCACAACGCTAAACCTTAAGTATAAAAAGTGAAACCTTTTATTATTAAAATACGTTAAAATTATAGCAACCAATGATAGTTGGGTGGTAGTGTGTTTGGATATCGCATCGTTCGACATTTATACGGATATTATAAAACGAACTGACGCTTTCGTTAAAAGTAAACATCGCGATAAAACCAACATATTATACAGTACCTGCGTCTAATACTTTGATGTTGAAAATCTATAATCAAGATCCTATGTGTTCCTGAAGCTGTACTTGAAAGCCTACCCTTCACTAGGTTAAGTGTCATAGCATTTAGAAACCTTTTACTTATTTGTAGATGTGATAGTGGTTACACTTTAAACATATAACAAATAAATAAAAAAATTGACGTACAAGAACGTTGTTTTTTATAGAAGCATATTAACGGCTATTTTCGACTTATCTCTGTAATCTCTTGTTAGTCGTTGTTTTTCTATAGTAAATCCTTATTAATGCGAAAGTGAGTTTGTTTGTTTGTTACGCTTTCATGCTAAACCACTGCATCCATTATCTTGAATTTTGATGGAGATATAAATGGGAACCTGGTAACGGTTAAAGGCTACTTTTTCTCGTGAAAAACCTATTAGAAGCGGGGTACAGAGAGGAATAAACTTTGTTTAAAACTTTTTATTGCGGCATCCGATTTGTTTGAAGAATCAAGAGTAACGCGGCCGAAGCCTCAGGTAGAAGCTAGTAAATTATACTTATAAGTACTAAGTTAAGTCGGTATATTTAATGATTTTTAGAGATTTATATCTATGTGTAGTTACTTTGCTAGCGATATGAGAGATAAAACATTTTGTCTACACAGATTTTGTCGAACGTTAATTCTATTATAAATCATTAATATTGTGGATAAAAACATATGATACACACAAAACACAAGGAAGTTCTGTAGTAAATGATTCTGTTGAGGGATATTACGATTCAGTTCACTTGTTTTTATAGTTAAGATTTAGGCGTTATAACCACAGTCTCACCTACTCAAGTGACGATCTGACCCAAGATGGTGGACATACTAAGCCTAGTTGAGGGACAGACTCTCAAACGCAACTGCCGGAACACATCTATACGTGTTTTGGCGGCAGATTTTCAACTTGAGGGTGGTAGCTGGCCATGTAGACATTAGAAAAAACTCTACCACCATGCTAAAGTATCATTACGATGTTTTCCTTCACTGAAGAAAGCTCAAGCTCATTGTAGGTGGATTAAACTTTCGTTCGTTGACGCGTTCGTACACACTACCGATTGAACTATCGTCGCTTCATAATCACTCCACGACCCAGTAATTGTCTTTCCTACTTTTAAATATAAAATTACATTCTTTTTACTTTAAACTAATTTGTAATTCGTGTGCGAAGTCGCGGGCGCAGCAGGGTCATTATTACAATGGTAGTGGTTCTTGTAGGGTTTCCATAATATGATTTAATTATTGCGTCGTGGAAGACGTTTGAACCTAAATAAATGATAACAAGTTCATTTGTAATTTCCTCTGATATACACATAAGATTTTATATCGTCATACATTTTCTTACTAACTTGCTAGCTGTTTTCCACCAGTTTAGCGCTATGGCTATAATTTCACCTGATGTTCAGTGCCGATATGGCCTAAGATCGTGGATACATTAGCGTAGTGGAAGGACTGGTTCTTAAGTACAACTGTCGGAACTCACCTATAGATATTTGGTAACAGATTTTCAACTTGAGGGTAGTAGTTAACCAGACGGATTTATAAAAAAACCCTAAAACCGCGAAGCGATGATAGCTCAGTTGGTAGTGCGCACAAACACTGCGTCAAGAGACGTGAGTTCGAATCCACCTTCAAGGAGCTTGAGTTTTCAGTGAAGGAAAAGATGATGATGATTCATACCATAGCATGATGTTAGGGCTTTTTAAATATCCACCTGGCTAGATACCATCATCAATTTGAAAATTAGCCGCTAAATATGGGTGTGTTTCAGCAGTCGCATTAGGGAATCAATCCCTTCACAAAGCTTAGCGTAACCACCTTCTTGGGCAACATCGCCACTTAACATCAGTTTTATAATGATATTTTTCTTTACCGAAAATCAAGCTTATTGCAGGGATTCGAACATAGATTGAACACATAAGGCAATTGGCATCTTTTGGTATGACGCGTTCTGAGATAAAATATTATAGCTAACTCGAGACTTTCAGGCTGTTACGACAGTGAACATGTACGATGGATTTCTGTAATGTAGAGCTCACCGTTATTTTTGGATTGTAATGTACTTACCAACAACTATAGAGGTATCATTTTGATAGCAAACAAAAAAAAATACCATTGTTTTCGTAAGATGGCTTCTCGAAAGGAACATTATCAAAAGAAATAGTTTAGGTGTTGAGGAAAAATCGCAGTTTCCCTTCGCCGATATGTGTCGGATCAGGGACCCTTCTACACGGTGGAAATGAAGGTTTACCCGCGGGCGGGATTCCCGGGGACTTGATTGATGACGTGTGAATCTCTCATCTGTGGGTACGTGTTTTTTTTTAATACCTATACTTATCTAAAGATTTTCGCTTCCGGTACCATTGGAATAAAAGTTTCCATTTGTAAGAAAATCTTGAATACCTTGTGTGAACTTTTTCTTTTGTATTTTTTTGGCTTTTAGTATATTATAAGTTAATAAGTGATACGCGTTAAGAAAAATAGATATAAAAAAAATGTTACCTATCTCTATGTATTTTTTTATAGTTAAGGCTTAGCGTTATGGGCATAATCTTACCTGACCTTAAGTGACAATACTGCCCAAATTAGTAGACACACTAAACCTGTAGAGGAACAGGCTCTCAAGTGCAACTGCCGGAACATACCTATTGGTATTTGGCCTAACTCGAGGGTGGTTTCTAGCCAGACGGGCATCAGAAAATGCCCTACCCCCATGTTATGGTTTCCTCACGATATTTTCCTTCACCGAAAGCTCAAGCTCATTGTAGGTGGTTGGATTTGAACTCACGTTCCTTAACGCAAAATCGTATACACTACCACTGAGCTATCATTGCTATATATATTGTAAAGATATCAAATAACCTTTTTTCGTATTACGGGCAAAGTAAAGGCTCTATAATACATTTTTTATTGTTTATATGTTTATAGTTAACAACCTCGTCTGATGTTAAGTGAAGATGGGGCTATAGTTAGTTAACGCGCGAGACCTAAGGGCAAGAAAGTGCAACTGCCAGAACATACCTATAGGTATTTGACGACAAATTTTCAACGAAAGTATACATAGTAGCTAGCTATGCGGATATTAGAAAAAGCCCTACCATCGTGTTACGGTTTCAACACAAAGTGTCTTCACAGAAATCTCTAGCTCGTTACACGAACGTGGTAACTAATTTCACAGATCTACATTTACGATACTTGTTGTTCCATAAAACGAAAGGGTTCCTGCGGAATACGAGATAAAAGTTAAAATTTGTACTAAACGAACCGCTGCACGAATTTTGATAATACATTTTTTTTATATAGCTAAATCATAAGCTATTTTTGAACATTATACTGAACATGTACAAGTGTAAGTTTGTTTATATTTATTTTTTCTACCATTGTATATTCGCATTTGTCTACCAATACAGTTTTATTTTTTCTACAGGTAAGTGTCATTAACAAACTCTTACAAATTAGCCGACAGGTGACACACACATGGTAAATGCTGAAAAAAGGGACATCTGACGGCTTTTTAACTAAATATATTTAAATAATAAAATATAAATATATAGATATGATATGATACAAAATCCGAAGTAAGCCGATTGATGTGATTGGATTATTAAATGCTAGAAAATATGAGACGTATACCAAATCTTTAAATATTTGAAAAATACATACAAGCCTCATGTAATTATATAAAAAATAATCTCCATTGGCCACGGTCACCGCATCACGCGTGATTCTGCTAATTCTTTTTTTATTGTGTCAGAAGAATGTTGTATAAAGAAATAAATTAAAGAAGGTGAGCGAAACATTAGAAAATCTATAAATATAAAATATGAACCGCCGAAATGTATGTACGCGCATAACTTCCGAATGACTGCACCAAATCGGATAATTCTTTTTTTATCGTGATGGTTATTTACAGAAGATGGTTTGTATAAAAGAAAATTAACGAAAATTTTTGTAGTGAAAACTTCTATAGGAAGATTTGGCTAGGGAGTAAATCCATGTAACTCGTCATCGACATGGTCATGTGACGTGTTAATGTATACACATATTTAGGTACATACAAAACCTTGTCCATACTATTATATTCTTTGAAGCCATGATGACTCAGTTGGTAGTGTGTACGGATGCTGCTTCAATCGACGTGAGTTCGACTCCCTGTAATGAGCGTCAGCTTTCGGTAAAGGAAAATATCGCGATGAAACCATAGCATGGTGGTAGGGCTTTTCTGATTCCCGTCTGGCTAGCTACCACCCTCAAGTTGAAAATCTGCCGCCAAATACCAATAGGTGTGTGCTCCGGCAGTTGCACTTGAGAGCCAGTCCCTTCACAGGTTTAGCGTGCCTACCAACTTGGGTCGTATCGTCACTTAAGATCGGGCGAGATTATGGCCACAACGCTAAACCTTAAGTATATAAAAAAAAACTGCCGCGAAACACCTATAGTAGTGTTCCGACATCTACACTGGAGAGCTAGTTCCGACATCTACACTGGAGAGCTAGTTCCTCCATTAGGCTTAGCATGCCCACCATCTTGGGCTATGTCGTCATTTAACATTAGGTCATATTGTATCCGTAATGCTAAATGTATAAAGCATTAAAAAAAATGTATAATACAGAATCAACTCTTATTTATCGATCCCTCAAAGTGTCAATCAAATCGTTCAAGTAAGCTGAATCGAAATCCGTCGACTTTATTTTACTATCCGGCAACATAGTGAACACTTCATAAAATTGTCGGCAGTGGCAATATGGCCTTAAACTGGTGCCGCGCGGCGTGCAACACAGCGATATGACTCGCTATGCGCATAGTTTTTCTATTACTTTATATCGGGCCATTAAAACCGATATTCGGCATAAGAACTCGCGATTTACTGGTACATTTTTGAAGTTTAGCTTAGTTTAAGGTGACCGCTGTAGTAGAGGTGTTTGCTGGGTTAGGTAAGGTTGGACTTGTGATATCAAACCGCGCGAGACGACCGCGGTAGCAGTCAGTGAGCGCTTTTTTATTGTAAGTTGAGAGTTCGGGTAATATACAGTTAATTGAACGGCTAATCAAGCCAGTTAGTTGCGGCATATACATATAATAAGAGTTTAAATTAAACGTGTCTGTATTTTTTAGATTTATGTGAAAAAAATATTGCAAATTACTAAGAAAAAGTAACCGAATGCATTACATCATTTTTAGAAATGTCTGTCTGTCCATCTGTTTATTTGTGTACAGGTTACTGCTAAAGTACAACGTTTATGATAAAACGTCACGCAGAAAATCATAAAGCATATCTTCGAGTAACATTTGTTCTTTGTTTTAGTAAAATCGGTTAATTCTCTCAAAAGTATTGTAAATTGAATGACGTCGACAGATTAAATAATTTTAGTATCAGGATAGGTCGTAGGCACAGATAGTATGCAAAAAAAAAATTACAGAATTATGTGGTTGGTTTTATTCGAAAAATCGCTTTTCGTAGGGCCGTAACAATAAAAAGCGAGTTTACCAATATAAACTACAATGTCCGATATAGTTTACAATAAACAAAATATAAAGTTTAACTGGAAATGACTACATATTCTTAGTTTCAATCCAACTTCATGTCAGTAAATTGTGGTATATCAAGTTCTCGCCCGCCAGAGAGAGTACATGAGCGAGCTTAATGCCACAAGGCATTTTTTCCTGCTAACTAGCGGTATTGTTATCAAACATAATAGTTATTATAAGTAGTGCAAGCATAAAAAAGCAAAATAAAATTCGAATTAACTGAGAACATATAATAATAAATTGAACTGTACATTGAAGTATGACTAAAAGTACAAATATGTAAATAGTGTACTGAAGAAATAAATAAAATACATTCATATAAATACTCAACTCATATACTATATATTTACATACCCAAACTCCCAACTTATAATAACAAGACGACCTATCTAAAATAGATATTGTTTGATATAAAAATTACTCATACTTTCAACATCCTGGATTTTATAAACCGGAAATCTTTGTTTGTTTGAACAATCTAATATTAAAACTACCAGTCTTATTACAAAAATTATTTTTATTTGATATAACAGGGATTAGCAATTAGTTTAGGTTACTTAATATCATGCTAATAACAATAGGAGCACAGGTGTATTGAAAATAGTTTTACAGAAGAGCCAAAAATGATAAAAGAAAGTTTTAGTTCCACGCAAATTTAGTTGCGGGGGACAGCTAGTCTCGGATTGTTCTTTATCAGAAAACGAATTAAGGGATCTAGTTTACAAAATCGGTTATTAACTAAGGTGTATAATTTCTATGAGATGTGATTAGAAAATAATGTCTTTTCTAGATATAACGTATCTTTAATTTCGTTGATACGACGTGCGAATAGCATTGTCGAGGACAGTGTTGTGTGATAGCCGATTCCTTTGTTAAATATGCTGTGTAGCTTAACTTTTTCATGACTGTCAAATGTACCGGATTGAAATGGTGGTTTCGCGTTTTTTGAGGACCATCCATTAAGGCAACGTATTAGTTTATTTACGGTATTCACTATTCAATCGTACACAAACGTAGTCATGGGAACAGCTAGTAATAAGAATAATTATACCCTATTTTATTCTGTAAGAAACCTAGTAATGTTGAATATATTTGCATTTCAATACCTTTGTAACATTATAAAAATCACAGCCGGAATATTTCCAAAATAAATATCAGAACATATCTGAAATTCTACCTAAAAGCCTAAATATTTTCACTTAAAAAGAAGGAACCTACCCTTTTTAGCTGCTTTGATACGGTAAACTTATCCAACACAGCATTATTCAAATTCAGGTGAATCTATTTTCCGTAAAACAGTAGTACCTACCTAAACGAACGCACGAAAAGTAAATAAGCTGGCTTACATTGAGCGTTGTTATACTCTGTGATATGAGAGAACAGTAACTCATCTTTAATATATTTAAAGTAATAAAAAAGTTAGTAGTTAATACTTGGATTTATTTCTTGCAGTTTGTGGGTGATTATGTAATTTTTTTTCGTTTATTATAGGTCTAAACATAACGCTAATGTTAGTAATAACACACCTACAGGTATTTGGCGGTGGGTTTTCAACTTGAGAGTGGTAGATAGCCAGTTAGCCAGTTGCCCATTATAAAAATCCCTATTAACATGTTCACCTGCTATCACCTGATAATATTATCGTTTACAAAAGGCCCAGTCCCATTGTAGGTGAATTAGAACGGACGTCCATTACCACACACTACCAACTGAGCCATCATTGCTTCAAAACTTATTAATCAACAATAGCGTTGTGATTATATGTTCGTATTACGATCAAAGAAGCTTTGAATTTCATAGCGAACATAAGCTATCAGTGAAGTTAAACAACTTGATAAAAACGAAGTATTGTTGTAGCACACTTTATAATACTCAGTGGTTAACTACCACTCTCAGATTGAATTCCGGTAACTACACTTGAGAATTATCTTGCCTTACTACGGTTAACATATATTACTATTTTGAACCAGATTAGGTAACATTGTAGCTAATACATTTTAAAGAGATTTAAAGTTATATCACGTCTCCTCAACTGAAATATATGGGAGAGAATCCTGATTCAAAACGTCCTTCGTCAAATATTCAAAAGGCTTTTTCGTTTTACTACGCTGTGTAAGGTAAGTACGGAAGTAAATTACTTTTATTCATGTCGAATAAGGATTTTATGAGACTTTAAATAAGAAATTATACTGATCGATCGATAGGAAAATCTTAAAAGACGAAGATGAATTTATGGGGCAATAAAATCATACGCCCTTATAGAATTAACTGGCGCCCTCGATTTCGTTAAAATTCGTTCTTAGTGAGCATCTACATCACCGAAGAAATAAATAAATAGGTTAAATTTCAAACTAAGCTGGTGTTTATTTTTATAGATCACATAATGAGCCACTAACAAAAAAAATATTTGAAACATGTAGTTAGCCTTATATTTTTTATGTTTTCCTATAATTTTTGTTAGCTATATATTTTCCACACAATGTAAATTTAATTAAAATACCTCAATAGTATTTTGCGTATAAACATGAACATAAAGAACAAAAACAAAATTATATAAAATATTTGTTGTAGAGAGTTCCATACATTTTTTATTATTGATTTAGGATAAACGAACATTCGGGCCAAAATCTTACCTGATATGAATAAAAAGGAAATAGGAAATTACATTGAATAGCAATTCAGAACACTTGCCATGATACTGATGATAGAAAATGTACTTAAATATTATTTATAGTAATTATTTCTTACTGCGTTACCTCTGGTTAGCTGGAAGATCATGCCTTATGGCATTAAGCTCGCCAGTGTACATATTTAAAGTGCAATAAAGAATTTATTCAATAATAATATAGCGGCTCATTATTCTGAGTAACAACTATATGGAGGAGAGCCTTTTTCTCAAATTCAACTGTATTTTTCCCAAATGCTTCTGAGATGCTAACAGAGTTCTATATAAGGCAAAACTTTTATAATAGGCATAGATAGTCAAGTGTAGAAAACCAGTGAATTAATTATTTTAAATTAGCATAGTTGCTATACTGTACCATTTGTATACATCGTCTTCCCCACACAAGGCAAGATAACATTCACCTCTGGGCCCTTGGGTTCGGGATGCGGTTACGTTGTCAGAACGAACTTGTATACATGATGTGCGGGATTTTCCTAGTTTCCACAAACATTTTGATGCGCCAACGTGTATGCTAATTTAGGATATATTTACAATATAAATAAAAATGTACAAACATAATCCTTACTAATATTATAAATGCGAAAGTGAGTCTGTTTGTTTCTTACGTTTTTACGCCTAAGTCCAAACCGAATCCGAATGGTACATAGATAGAAGCGAACATGGAGACGATGCTTCTTACATTTCTCAAAAAAACAAAAAAACTTATTAGAAGTGGAGTAAATTGAAGAATAAAGTATATATGATTTTTTTGATAATATTATATAAAATCACTATTAATGTGAGCAAAGCCGTAAGTAAAAGCTACTTCCAAATAAAATATATATTTTTTAACGTTAAGAAATCCCACCAGAAATACCCATTAAAACTCCAAGATGTACCTCGAGGCGCTTAAATCGGGGCGACCTAGCTAGATATAGCTTCGAACTAGCAAGTAGGTCTCAGCGGTTAAGGGGGACAGCTTGGTACATCCCAACTGTCCTTCAGACGGCTGGACCAGAATAATGGGAAGAAAGGCCCAACGACACATATTCCGTTGGATCAGCATATTTTTTTTAACTTCTTTTTAGTAAAAAAAACGTAACTTCTAAACGAGTTGACTAATAGAAGTAATAATCAGGTTATACATTTATTTTATCGAGACGACGGTTCAAAACTGCTCCATGATATGATACATGGCGCTGTGGTCGAGTTATTAACAACTGTATTTTTTTTTCTTTTTATACTTAAGGTTTAGCATTATGGCCATAATCTCACCTGATCTTAAGTGACGATACGGCCCAAGTTGGTGGACACGCTAAACCTGCGGAGGAACTGGCTCTCAAGTGCAGTTGCCGGAACACACCTGTTGGTATTTGGCGGCAGGTTTACAACTTGAGGGTGGTAGCTACTCAGGCGGGCATTAGAAAAAGCCCTACCACCATGCAAATTGATAAATTAATAAATGCAAATTAATGTATAGCAATTTATTACAATTTGTCAAATAAACAAAATCGAGTTATTAGCAATATTATTATAGCAACATTATTAGCAATGTAAGTAATCGATAAAAAATAATTCAAAAAATACTTATCGATTTTAATTAAATTTTCTGGCAATCTTATAGATTTACCGAGCGGGTGACTGTGTAAAGTTTTGTAGAGATCGGCTCTATCCTGATATATAAAAAATATTCCGGCATATTCATATTATTTCGTACTATAAGGCACGTACAAATGGAAGTTAATCAATAAATTGTATAATTTATTGGCTGTAAATGTAATTTCTGACGGTGTGCGTGCGCTTCGTAAAAAATTATTCTTGTCATTTTTCCCTAACGCTCCAAAAGAAGTATAATTTCAAAGATATTTTTGTATTTATTATGATAATCATTGAGGAAGTCTATAGCGTTTTTTTAACATCACACTACCGCCAACAGGAACGAATTGATATAAGTGACAAAAACGGGCAAAAACTGTTAAATATTTTTACTACCCCGCGAACGATGTTTAAGCTAGTACATAATAAGGAACCGGGATGTCCATACACGCTATTACCTGACGAATAACCATGTAATGTACTTATATCTTTCAGGAAAAACCTCTCATTGTACTCCCGTATGACTTTTCGATGCAAATACATCATTAGTGTTCCGACGTTACCTATTTGGAAATGTAGAAATATAATGTATGGAAATTTTAGCTTCGATAAACGATTTCCAATTTTCAATTTCTTATTGTTTCCTAAAGAGCTTTGAAGTATAAATTCTTTGGAGCATTTAACGAGAATTGAGAGCGAAATTTCAAGGACACATTCAGGCACATTTAGTTACTTGAGAGAAAAGAAAATTATAACGTAGAGAGAAAGAGAAACACAGTTATATATTAAACTCAAATCAAATCATCATCTCATAAGTTATCCCATACATTTGTTGTTTCATTTTACGCTAATGATTGCAGAAAAAGTCAACTTGTTTAGAGGGAAAGGCGTGAAAGCTTAACAAACAAACTTATATTCTCATTTTTGTATTAGTTAGTGTTCGTTGAGAAATCTAGTATTTATTGTGTGGACATGAGCCCTAAACTTTAGATGCCAATATTTTTTAATCAAAGACCTTTTAGACATTTTTTCTGTGTATCTGTATTATTCTGTAATTCAAGAGAAACATATTATTTATGATATTTAGGTCTTTTTTTTATTATGATATACACAATCTGCGGACTCTGGGTCCGCACCTTTTTTTTAGGTAGGCGTGATTTAGTAGGCGTTAAAAATAGCTTTACAACAGTATCTAGGCATTAAACCAAAACCTTAAAAGAAAGTGAATTTTTTTTTGCTTATGGAACTATAAAATTTTTTCCTATATTTCTATAATTACCTTGTGGTTGGGGTTTGGGCAATTATAGCTTGTGTGACCCATTAGTCACCGTGTTTTATGGCCATTGATATCTATCTGCCAATATGATATTTAGGTCATGAAAATTTAGATTAATATACTGTACGTATTCCAATAGAACATGCGATGTCAGTATTCGAGATAATTAAGAAGCAATCACTAACAGCGCAGTAATTTATTACTGTATTTTCGAGCCTCGGCTTGCACTAATTGCACAAAGTTTGGTCTCGTTAGTAGTCTTTAAACTTGCTCTTCATACAGACATAGCGTCAGATCTTTTGGTTACGAACTCGATGATGAACTGTGCGAGTAGTTTCGAATTTAAAACCTCTTTATTCTTGATGTAATAAGGCTTACAATGATTGGCATCATATAATTGACGTTTTTGGGAATTTATAAACGCACTTTAAAAACACTGTTTTACGCTTTAAAATGTTTAGCTTTAAACCAATTGAATGATAAATATGCTTTGTTTTAAAATGAGCCTGTAGGCGGCCAAAGTATTCCTTCCAAGAGTGTGCAAGAAGTGATATGGTTAGCGATGTTGACTAAAATTACTGCTGTTAACTTATTAATATCATGTTTGCAATTGTAATATGTAAAGAAAAACAGTCAATGTCAGCCATTTTATATTATTATTATTTAAAAGCGACATGATGCAATGATGGCTCAGTTAGTAGTGTGTTCGGATACCGCGTCAATAGATGTGACTTTGAATCCACCTGAAATGAGTCTAACTTTTCGGTGAAGGAAAACTCCGAAAGCGAACTAAAGTATGGTGGTAGGGCTTTTTCTAATGTTCAACTAGCATCTACCACCCTCAAGTAGAAAATCTGTCATTATTACCTATAGGTGTGTTTCGGCAATTGCACTTGAAAGCCAGCCCCTCTACTAGGTTTAGCATGTCCACCATCTTGGGCCATATCATCACTTAAGATCAGGCGAAATTTTGTTCATAACACTAAACCTATAAATAAAGTAAAAATTATTTGTTATTATTATTTAAATATAATATATTTAATAAAAAATAATAAAAATAAACAACGATATGTGTTTGAATTATTTGTGGCTCATACGAATAATTATCATGTGTAGGATTCGAACCGCAAATCCTCAGCACAGTGGTAACAGCGATGCAACCGTTAGTGCCGTGTTTATTTTAAAAAAGGCAAACAATTGGCATTTTAATTATGTCATGAAACAAAATAACAAAGGAAGTTTGACAGCGGAACCGCGCGTTTTGTACCGCTCCTTTGTTAGCATTCAGAAAGTCTGCAACCAATGTTGTCTCTTACGTGTATTACCGTTAAGGATTATAATTTGGTACTGTTTATCGTAGTATATTGTTTTAATTTGATTTTATCATTCCAGCGCTTAATAAATAGGACTTAATTTCACAGAAGATCAATTAATTAATAAGTAAAGCCTGCGGGATCGCAGGCCAACTCGGTTTGAACTAAGTTCTTTTCGCAAGATAATTATAACAGACTATTAAAAAAATATTAATAACAGACTGAAGTTGTGGTAACCTATACGAAATATTTTTGTAAAGAAATTGTATTTTACACTATCTAGGTTTAGCGTTATGGGTCAAATTTCACCTGATGATTTGTCCCAAGATGGTGGACACTGACTTTCAAGAGGTTCCAGTCTCCAGAGATAATTGGCGGTAGATTTTCATCTTAAGACTGATAACTAACCAGGCATGCCTTAGAAAAAGCCCTAGAATTATACTATGGTTTCATCACTATGTTTTGTTGCATTGAAAGCTCAAAATCATTACAGGTGGATTCAAACTCACACCCCTTGACGTGGCGTTGGTACACACTTTCAATTGAGCTATCATCGCTCCAATTTGAATGACAGCGCGAGAGTAGGTAAGTAATTTTATTTCCACACGAACTAAGTCGCAGGCACAGCTAGTAATAAATATTTTTCCTAAATATATATATGAACATCGAATATAAATACTAAATATAATACAATAAAAATCATTGCTTAGATGCAGTGACTTAGACAACATACGAAAGGCAATTAGTATTAATGTAGTACTGAATGTTTTCGGTAAGTATCGGTGATGTTGACACAATATGCGTATGGAATAAGTGCACATTACTACGAGGAGTATTGGTTAAATAAACACAAATGCGTATCGCATGAACACACAGTAACGGGAACAAATCTCTTAAGCAGAATAGTAGAGACGGAATTGTTTCGTGGCGAAAGTTAACGAACATTCAGAATTTTGATGAGTCCATATATTCAGAATGTTATTTTTGCAATTAGAATATACAAGTTAGAACTCTGTACATAACGGGAGTTGTCGTTTTAATTAGACAATCTAGAGCCGTGACGCAGTTGTTTTAAAATCTCATTTCTGTATTTACATTTCATTAGGATCTATAAAGCTGAACCTCTAATGAAATATATAGAAACAATGGAGATTGGGTTACAAAATACGTGAGTAGAGAATGAGGACTAAGAATAAGGTTGAATTTGATTACCTACGGTTGAATGTAATTGTTATTCATTATTAATTATAAATATTATTTAGCTTTCCTTGTTGACCTTCTACAATTCGTTTTGCTTCACAATTTTTGGCATCTTAATAGTATGCAGTGGGCTTTTAGAGTGAAAATTTGTTAAGAGACGTTGGACAATTTATGAACGGTAAATGATCCAAGGTAGCACCATCGATACTTGATACGTATAAAATATTGTTGGACATTAAGTTAATTGCTATTAATGTATATATAACAGGGTTTGCTTGAATAAAATAGATTGATTAATTCAATAAGGTTTTTTTTCATAGTTAAGGTTCATTGAAATAAAACTATTTTAAACGGATTTGGTCGCGGTTATTTTTAATATATATATAATAATAATAGGTAATCATTATTATTGATGTAAATTAAATTGAAATTAAATTAAATTGAAGGTCGACACAGTAACATGAACTTTTCTGAATAACCTACACCTCAGTCCGCCCCGTGACCACGAAGGCTGAAAAGCTTTCGAAACGTCGGGATCAAAATCAATAAATAACCGCGATAAAATCCGTTTAAATTAGTTTTATTTCAATGAATAATATTCGCGTAAACATAAGTAATCATTATAGTTAAGGTTTATTGCTATGGCCACAATCTCGCTTGATCTTAGGTGACGATATGGCCCAAGATAGTCGACACGCTTAGCTTAGTGCAGGGACTGGTTCTCAGGTACGACTGCCGAAGCTTACCTCTATAAGTGTTTGACTGCAGACTTTAAACTTGAGTATGGTAGTTCGCCAGGCGGGTATTAGAAAAAGTTCTACCACCATTCTAAATTTTTCTTTCCATTTTCCTTCACCTAAACCACAAGTTTATTTTAGGTGTATTCGACCTCATATCCTTTGACACGGAGTGTAAACACCAAACCAACAGAGCTATTATCACTTAATTCTATAACTATATTATTATACGCAGTGCATGCCAGTTAAAGTGCAATGTTTTCATGAATTTTCTTCACATTTTAACCAATATAAATGAATCCTTAAATAATTATACATGTCAACATATCATGATTTACTCTGTATATTAGTGAGTGCACATGAAAACGAGTCACTACATTAGCATATCCACCATCTCGTGCCACATCGTCACTTAGCATCCGGTGAGATTGTAACCATAACGCTAAACCTAAAAAAAAACAATAAAAAAATGATAACTGTATTCGGGGCTTTTTTAATTTGTCGCGTTTAGACTGGCAGACATGTAAAAGCTTTTGATATAATCTCAACATGTAATAAACCTGTAGAAAAGTCGTTTTTGTACATGAAAAAATTACAAAAAAAAAACAGCCAGGGTGTTAAAGGATAACCAACAAAACTTATCTGCAGCATTTTTGGAATTTATGTCTGTTTGTCTTTGCATGTATCACAAAAAATATATTAAACCAATGTAAATAACTTTTATATGTAAAAATTGTAGTGAACTTGGAGTATTTCATAGTAATTGTTTCATCGCAATCGGTTCACTCTATTAAGAGGTCTATACATATACATATACATATATATAGAAATGTATCGCTGTAATGTATGTACGCACATAACATCCGAACGACTGCAACAAATTGGATATTTTTTTATTGTGTTCGTTATGTAAGGACAAAGTTTTTTTTTTTTTTTATGTTGCGCAGCATAGTGACTGTGCTGCAGCTGGTGTTAAGTACAGTGTAATCCAGAACAGCGGTGACTGACAATGATCCAAAATTTACAATCAGTCACCGCTGTCATGCTGGCCTGCTTAGATACCGTTTCACGCCTCTTTTGAAGGACCTTATGTCATAGGAGGGTGGGAACACGCTGACCGGAAGACGGTTCCTTAGCTCCACGACTAAAATATGAATCAGCAAACTTTTAAGTTCGCGATTCAATAGGAGTCACCATGAAGCTGTGACACCGAAGTCGCGCCCGCGTGGTTCTGTAGTGGAACGGGGAGGATGGGATTTATAAAAGAATTAAAAAAAATATCGAAGAGTTTATTTTTTTAATTTCATAATACGAAAAGTAAATGATGGAATAAGACAGAAGATTGTTATATAAATCTATAATAGGTTCGATTAGAGATGATACGAAGTTCACCGGTTCAGCTAGTATGTAATAGACGTGCTGTTTATAAATAAATATGAATTTTTCTCTATATCAAAATTTTAATCATACGATCTTTTATCATCTTAGATACGTTATACATTTCAATAGCAGTCTAGTCTAGCAATAAAATATTAAAGAGCGCTTTAAGTCTAAAAGCTGAGTGGTACATAAAATCTCGATTATGTGTTTTATCCCTTCTGGTCCCCTGTGATCTCTTCTTTATCACGCCATGAATTTTTATTTGCAGATATTAATGTTCGTATTATGTTTGAGATATTGAAGAAGGTATTCGAGGTGGTATTGTTAATTCTGTTATCTGGTTTTTCAAGCCTTAACTGCTATAATACTTAAATAGCAAGCGATTTTACAATAGATACAATACATATAGGGATGATAGTTCAGTTGGTAATACATTTGGACGTCGCATCAATGGACGTGAGTTCGAATCCATCTGTAAGGCATGATGGTAGGGATGTGTCTCATGCCGGCCTGAGTATCTACCACCCTCAATTTGAAAATAAGTTGCCAAATACTTATAGGTTGCATTTGAGAGCCAGTCCCTCCACTGATATTAGCGTGTCCACCATCTTTGACTATATCGTCACTTAAGATCAGGTGAAATTTTGAACATATTGCTGAACCTATAAACTATAAAAAAAATCCACGTCAAAATAATATATTAAAAAACCTTACATATAGTTGATACGTTAAACAGATGCTTTTAATAAATGTTATATTAATTTTTGTTCGATACAATTTTATTAGGAGTCCTGTATAAAAGCAATAAAATTCCGGAAAGTAATGAACAATGTTAACAAAGAAATAACATGTTCTCGTTATTATAAAGACATTTTCCCCTAAAAAATATAACAATAGGATTTTCTCATAACAAGTCTTAGGAATACAAAATGGCGGACATGACAAAATGGCCGTCGCACAATACTATAGACAAAAGAATAAAGGACGTGGCTCTTTTCGCGTTCGTTTAATGAGGGTTTCGGTCATTTTACGCTCATTTCGATGCAAATTCAAGGGTTCCACGATGTTTTTAGGTCTATGCAAATACGACCGAAAGATTTTGATTAAAATTTACCAAGAAACTAGCCGCTCCGCCGAGGTTTTGTCTGGATAACGTTATTAACCGCATTATCATATTCTTGGAATTAAAATATTGTAAATTCTGACCGATAGAACTTAATGAGTACACTTGAAACTTAGTTACTTCTATGGTCGTACGCTCTTATGTTCAATTGTTTATATTTTATGTTGATATGTGCCTTGTGGGGTGACTAATTCGAAATTTATGTACTATTTGTTTGTTGAGTGTATTGTGAAAGAGAATGTTAGAGGGAGTTTCGAAGTCGCGCCAGTGGTAGCAAAGTAGAAAGGGAATCGTTTGTCTTGGCCCGGACATGTCATGAAAAGAGAGGAAACACATGTTGTAATGTGAAAAGTAATGCATATGAATGTTGAATGATGGAACGGAAGAGGAAGACCAAAAAGAAGCTGGATAGAGGGTGTGAAAAATGAGATGAAAGAAAAAGGAAGTGAATGATGGCTGATAGAGATTTGTGGAATGACTTGGGAATTTGACATGATGACGATGATGATGATGATGATGAGTGATTAGTTTCCACAATAGAGGGATGTTTAGTAGTGTCGTGTTCCACGATAAGTTGCTGACTACAAGCGTGTAAGCTGTCCCTGGTTCTTGGCAATACGGGAGTCTTAGTGTCGTCATACTGTGGTTGTCACCCGTCTCGTCGCCACACGCCCATCTTGTCTTGGGCTGACTCCTGGTGGTGCGTATATGCATTGCGAGAAAAACAATAAGCTGGTGCATATACAGTAATCAAATAGGCTAGTAAGGACCTATACTCAGTGAGAAATTTTACATATCCAGTTTCCAGGAGACTCGTAGCGTTGTCGCTTGATGGATTCCTTATCTTAAGATCCGTCATTGTGCTTCAGGCCATGTGTGTCATCAGGCAGGCATAGAAATGGTGACCGACCTTGAGTTTCTTATCTCTCGACGGTTAACATTGATTTTAGATTGTACTGTGCTTACATATGTGATCGCGATGTCAGTTTGACGGTCATCGAAAATAGATTAATATTTAATTCGAAATTCACCAAAATATTATTGTTTTTTTCTATTTGTCTTCGCTTACTCAAGGCGATGAACAGACACAAAGTTTTCTGAATCTATGTAGCTATTATTTTTGCTGAGTGGTATGTACCTATTGCGTTCATTTGTATTCATAATTGTTGTTTGTTCAAGAAGTTAAGTCGTTACGAGGCGTATAAGGCGTCCCCTGAGGTTGTCTCGTGATAACATAATAATAGCTTTTAAGAAGGCATTATATAGCTCGATTGAGATGTCTTGATAGTAAATTTATTTTTTATTATATATTTATTATTAAGCGGGTTTATTCTTTAATTCAATAATGTAATAATATTGCAGTGTACCTACTGCAAATATAATTTAAAATTTATAGGTAGTTAAAAGCTTAGCCGCGTTGCTACGTTGAAAAGCAATATTTAGATTTTGATTTAGATACTGCTAAGACTTTTGGTCACAAGACACATTGTCCATTCGATTCACGAGGTCTTTAAAAAATTCTAATCCTACTCTGGCTCGACAGTCTCAAAATTTTTAACTCCAAACGTCATAGAGCCCTTATCCAGAGCTGAATACTTGTGCCACACGAATAAGTGTTTTGTAATAAAATAGAATATCAGTATAGAATAAATCAACTAGAAAACTTAACTCGTAAACATTATACATGAATAAATTTTATAAATTTTCTCTATAAATTTCGGCCCAAATATATTTTGCATTCTATCTTGTTAGTATAAAATACAATTTCGTTATTTTAAAAAGTATGTCATTACTCTATTATAAAGATAACATAAAAAGCGTCTTGGAATTTTTGCTTTTATATACTAATTTTCATTTACGAAAACGATTTAAAAATTAAACGAATGTTTTAAATAAATATAAGATTTAATACTTCGAAAACTTAACTAATGCTTAAAAGGCTCTAACGTTTAATGTCTGGAATAAAACGAATTGCCCTTCAAGACTGCTAGAAATTGCTGTGTAATTTTGTACGTTTTGTAAGAAGTACTTTATTTTAAAAGGCCCTAAAACGTTGCTATAATTTTTTGAGTATTGATTAATTTTTAATGACGCAACTTTCAATATAATCACGAAATAAGAAAAAACACTTTTTTCTTCGTAAACTTGATGTTTTATTACTAAGAATGATATTTAAAAAAAAATCATTATTACTCAGTAATTTAGTGCCATTAGTGCCATGGTATCGCATTAACGTGGATTGTGACCATCATCCAAAAGTGCGCCTATCCAAGTTGTCTTTTAACATTTGTTGATATAAATAGAAAATAAAAATAAACGGGATGATATTCGACATAGAATGTGAAATTCACTTAGCAAAAGTAACCTTTCAGCGTCTTCACGGTCCCTTCTGTCTATATATCAAAATTTATCAAAAACTATTCAGCGGTTTAGACATGAATGCGTAAAAAATAAACAGGCAAACTCACTTTTACACTTTCACTTTCACACAATTTAATAAGACATGCAGTTAGATGGCATGCACTATTATTATTTGTTTGTATGTTTTTTATTGATCGTTTCCTTTGTTGTTTTTTAGTAGAATTAAATTATTTATTTCTTTCTTTCGCATTCATAGTATTAGTAAATGTTTAAATTAACTATTATCGTAGCATCCTACCCTCAATTTATCAATACTGAGAATAATGAATTATTAAAATGTGTTAGAGATTCTTTGCAGTCTATCTCGACTGTGCATTCGCAAAGTAAAGATAGATTTACGAATAACAATGTTGTTCCAGAACTTGATCCTAAATCAAAGAATTGTAGTTAATACTCGATAAAAAAATATAATATTGAAACATGTTCCGACGGCATTTTAGGCGTTCAAGACTAATAATCATGGGGCAAGATCCAACCCCTTTTCACCCCGGATTTATATTAAATTCCTTAGTCCAAATTTGGCGAAACAATGCCCATGGGCGTACCTAACCGCGATTTTATTATAGCCAACCGCTCGCATAGTTTCGGTTTTGTATGTATTAGCTGAGTTTATCGTGTTAGAATCCACATTGTTTCTACAAGAGGTAGATTCCACTCTCTTTATTGTTTACTTGTTTTGGCTAAGTTTCTCTTTAATGACGTGTATTTTAAAATATGTAATTAAATAAAAAAATGGCCGGAATTTAGTTCACATACACTTGAATTAGGGTTTGTACAATCGTAGGACCTAATTGTATATATGGTAATATCATGCTAAGTATGTAATAAGTAATGCGCATATCATAGATTTTTTTATATATATTTTAAATAATTTATAGGATTGGCGTTATGGCCACAATCTGCTCGATGTTAAGTCACGATGTGGCCCCAGATGGTTTAATGGAGGAAAATAGTCAAGGCAATACAACTAGGTGGCATTATGTAGTTGTAGTGTAGAATGGATTATTGATCAAGGATGGGTAATTCAAAAAATGCGAACAAAGTAAACGGCGTGAGCTAGTAGTCGCACATAACGTAACCCCCAAGGCTCTATTTGATAATTTACGTGTAAGTACAAAAACACAATAGTAAGAAGACTCTTAGGAAGCGGTTGTAGTTTAATAATTTATCCATGGGAAAGTGTATAGTAGATTACGGGGACGGTTTATTTATGTAGTAATGCTTGTTTATTGCCTTTATTTTGGACCCCTCGTCTTGTTTACGACTCCATATATATATATAATATAATACAACTGTCACTAAGTTGAAGTTGTAGATCAAATATTTATTCATAATTACAATAGGGTTGTGCTTTGATATCGATAGAGAAAAAATGCATTTATGTAGAGAATTTGTCTGTCTGTGTGTACGTGCATAATTTTGTAATTATTAAACCGATGCAGTGCGATTAAAGCGATGATAGCTCAGTGGTACTGTGTACAACTTCGCGTCAAGGGACGTGAGTTCGAATCCAACAACCTACAATGATCTTGAGCTTTCGGTGAATGAAAACATCGTGAGTAAACCATAGCATGGTGATAGGGCTATTTCTAATGCCCGCCTGGCTAGGTGTACGTGCATAATTTTGTAATTATTAAACCGATGCAGTGCGATTAAAGGGATGATAGCTCAGTGGTACTGTGTACAACTTCGCGTCAAGGGACGTGAGTTCGAATCCAACAACCTACAATGATCTTGAGCTTTCGGTGAATGAAAACATCGTGAGTAAACCATAGCATGGTGATAGGGCTATTTCTAATGCCCGCCTGGCTAGCAACCACGCTCAAGTTAAAAACCTGCCGCTAAATACCAATAGGTGTGTTCCGGCAACTGCACTTGACAGCCAGTTCCTCCACAGGTTTGGCGTGTCTACCAACTTGGGCCGTATCGTCACTTAAGATCAGGCAATAAGTATATGCTAAGTTCCATAGTAATAGTAATACGTAGCATAATAATATTATAAACACAAAATTGTAATAGATTTGAAAAATTATACTCAACTTTTCAAATCACTAAAAACGAAGTCGAGTCAATAAAGTCGAGGGCCCAGGTAGTTGTATATAAGTAACACAATCGCAGTATTGCTAAGTTTGATTTTAAATACCTTACCGGAAATACTAGTGTATAATTAACTACTAATTTGATACTAAATATAAAAACAATATCGATTCATTGATAGGTATTTGCAAACACAAATATGACGTGGCATGACATATTACAATGTTTGTAAAATTAGCAACATAGTAAAAGAGGATATTTTTTAATATTTTATAATTTTAGAGATTGAACTGCAATCTCAACGGATTTGAAGCGGTCATGTGGTCTAAGATAATGGACACGCTAAGCTTCGTGGAAGAACTGAAAGTACAATTGCTGGAACATACCTATAGATATTTGGCACCAGGTTAACAACTTGAAAGTTAGGCCTTAGAAAAAGCTCTATCACCATGCTATGGTCTCATCACGTCGTTTTCCCTTACCTAAAGCTCAGGTTTATTGCAGAGATTCGAACTCACGTTCATGGCGTGGCATATACAAATTATTAACAAAAACAAATAAATGGATTACAAGCGTCTAAGAGTAATTAAAAGTAACGCAATAAAAACTAATAAATTGAAGGAATAGTAGGACATTACGTGATAAAACTAATTTAAACGGATTTTATCGCGGTTATTTATTGATTTTCATCCCGACGTTTCGAAAGCTTTTCAGCCTTCGTGGTCACTAATAAAATCCGTTTAAATTAGTTTTATTTCAATGAATAATATTCGCGTAAACATAAGAAATCATGATATTACGTAATTTATATATATTTTCTAGTTGTGACAGTAAACATTATTATAATACGCTATGCAATAATTGATACTTATGACATGTACAAACTATATCTGCGTTGAGAACTTACTGGTTGTCTTGAACTAATACGCACGCACCTATGACTGGGCACAACGAATAGCACACGCGTTATGGATAACCGTCATCACTAGAAATATAGTGCAATATAGAACAAATTACAGATAGAGTAGTGATGGAAAAGTCTTACATTTTGATTTGCTTAGCTTCCATCCGTACCATGTGATAAAGTACTTTGTTCCAAATATATTATCAACATATTTAAACAACATGTACACTTCAGATTAAATAAATATACTATTTCAACTTGTTTTTCGCCTTAAGTAATTATAAATATTATCTGTAAGGTTTCTGTTACGATTTAATATATTTATTTTATGCTGTGCTGCTTGTAGCATAGCCCCACAGTCCTTTTGTTAAGACAATAAGCTAAAACACAGTCATGAAACCCGGGGGTTGCGAAATGTAATTCTAATTTTGTATGTACAAGACGTTCCAGGAAGTCCTTCCTCAGTTATATAATGTTTTATGTGAGTACCGTACTGTTTATACGCTGTATGATATAATAACTTAAGTGGATTAAATTGTCCTCCGCTAAGGTAACATTTTTCTGCTCTTTGCACATACACAGATTAATATGATTATGATTTGATTTTCATATGTCACTTTATTTAAGAGAAGTAGGAGTAGAGGAATGTTTTATCGATTTGTCTGTATACATATATGTATGGATTCGAACAAACTGTTCGATTTGTTTTGAACATAATGTGTCGTGTGAAAAATTAATTCAAATTCTAACTCGAAATCAACGTAATAAAAGGTAATGAAATGAAATTTATACTTAAATTAATACGTATATTTCCGAAGGCTTAATACACAATCTGCAATAATTATGACTCACATTAGATCTACTTAAGTTGGTTTCTGAAAGCTCCCTTCCGGCAAGGTACTCATATTGTACACAGTCATGAAGAATAATGCCATGAAATAAAGAAAGAATAAGTCAAAATAATTACGTAGAACTGTCTTAGGTAAACCCTGAAGACTCCTAATAAAGGTAGATAGGTGACAAGAGGAAGTCTTTGCTCATAAATCCTAATATTTTACGATACCATGGTGTGCAGCAGCCTTCTCGACATTCGTGATTTATTGCGGTTTTGTAATGAATTTTAACACTGCAATTTCTGTTATCCACGTCTTTTCAGACCTCTTGATTTTAATGGCAAACAAATTTTCTTTTGTCTCAGTTTATCTTGAATCTTCGTTCTAAATATCAAATTCAAAAACGTTCTTCCAACAGAACATTTATATGGCCTTCATAGTGAATCAAGCAAAATATATAAGATTTTACACAACATCAATGCATTAAAATAATCTATAGAAATCTTTTACAACGATATGAAACCTCAATGATACATTTAAACTAACAGAAACTTTCGGGGTTTTAAAATGAAATAATATAAATATTTTTCTAATTTTGCGCGCTCCATCGTCGGCCTCATCTATGCTTACCACCAGGCATAATTGAGAATAAGAGCAAACTTATAAAACATAAAAAATAATTGACACGATAAAATATAAATAATAATAATAGTTGAACTGAATAAAATAAATGGTTTAAAGACAATGCTCGTTTCTATTTTAATGTAAGATTATATAAAGTTATGACTCGGAACTTATTATTCACTCTTCTTAATGATTAGTAAAAGAAAGAGGTAGGTGTATTTTACAAATAGTTACTAGCGTAAACCTATTACAAATAAATATGCTGCTATATTGAAATATTCAAAGGTTATTTTTCTACAGCTGAAACAGGTTTTTTATTTTACCTGTTATAGTTCAACCCTATTTAGTATAATAACCTAGAAATAAATCTTGATGCGTACAAACTTGCTCGTACAAACTTATTTATAACTGCAAGAAGGCTGGAATTAAATAATATTAATGCATATTTCGCATGTAGATGAAAAAAAATAAGATATTTTTGCAACTTCCCTAATATTAACGTTTTAACAAAGGCGTCTTTTATGCGAGAAAGCTTTTACATAAAGCGCATAACTGAGATACCAAGGACGTGCTAATTTCAGGCCTTTCAGGTTCCATTACGTTATTCCATGGAATTCTGAAGCTTACGCAAGCCACTCACGTTCGCCGGTACCTTTGGCTTTTGTAACTGGTTCCGCTTCGGCATATTTTCATTTGGTAAATGTTTGTGGTTTAATAAGAGTAGAAACATAAATATATATAGATATATTTTGCATGGTAGTAGACCTTTTTGTAACATCTGCCTGACTAGTTACCATACTTAAGTTGAAAAACTACCGGCAAATACCTGTTCCGGATATTGTACTTGAGAGTCAGTTCCTCTACTAGGCTTAGCATGTCCATCATTTTACGCCACATCGTAAGTTAAAATCAGATGAGATTGTGGTCATAACGTTAAACCTGTACTATTGTACGTACTATACGTATATACTATTAAAAAAACATGTGTACATTCACACGCGATAGAAGTGAAACCATGAAAAGTTCACTTTGTAATACGCATGCGCGCACACACATACTATCTATCACATGAACAACTCCTGGACCGTGTAAGAAACACTGTATAATGACTTCTATCTCATTCTCCCGCACTTTATATGCTACAGATGAACCTGGTCGTTTTTTTTTTACTGTCACTTTTTGTTTCATTTTATATCATAACGATGCTTAAGAAGTTTTTATTTGGAAAAATCAGTTTCGAAGATGTCATTTTATAGTTAAGGTTTTAGCGTTATGGTCATAATCTCACCTCAAGTCAAGTGACGATACGGCCAAGTTGGTAGACAGGATAAATTTATGGAGGAACTGACTCTCAAGTGTAACTGCCGGGACACACCTTTTGTTATTAGGCGGCAGATTTACAACTTGAGAGTGGTTGCTAGCAAGGCGAGTGTTAAAAAAAGCCCTACCACCATGCTATGGTTCCCTCACGATGGTTTCTTTCACCGAAAGTTCAAGTTCATTGTAGGTGAATTCGAACTCACGTCCCTTGACGCGGAGTCCGTAAACACTACCACTGAGCTACCATCGCTTTAAAATGTTTGTTGTTACATAACAAAGGTCATTACAATAACGCTTCTTTATTGTTGTAACAATTTACTAATACACGTTTTACTGAAACGGAATAATACCGAACCGTGTCGGCATCATCAATCAAGATGGTCAGGGGCAAATCTCTGTTAGCCCCGCGGCCTGATCCCGGCACGACTTAAATATTACGTTTTCGGACGAAACCGTGCCGAAATTACCGCCCGAACGGAATCCGTGTTGATATATGCGGTGTTAGGACTTATAATACTGCCTGAACGGATTTCGGTTTTGATATTGTATTCGCAGTGTGCCGGAGTAAATTAAACTTGATACTGCTCTGGTGTTGGCTCAGAATTTCTAGGTTAGTTATTTGTCTGTCTTAGCTGGGCATTTGCTCTTTATTTGACCGTGTGTGACAAAAATAGTGAGGTTCACGAAGAAATAAGAATGTTACTATAACCATACTTAAGTCTACGTGTTAAATATTGCCACAAGTGGTTACGTATACAACCATCACATTTTATTATCAGACTAACAATAAACGCAACGAAACTAACAGAGTAATATTTTTCCCGGCTTTATTATTCCACTCTCGCGATTATCTGGAATTTTAGTAACCTAGTAACTGAGGGATTGCCTTTCAAACTACACCTACATTAAAAAATGGAGCCAAAGTATAATCATTAGTGGAACACAGAATCATGCCTTGAAAGAAATAAAGTTTTATTTATCCACCACCACACAGCAAATGATAATTGAAATAAATAAAATATATAGAAATAAAAAAAAAAATAAAAAAAACAAAAAAGGGATTTTAATACATAACACTCGTCGCTGCGGCAACGAATAGGCAACCGCTTGGTCAACCTCGCAGTGATCATAATCTCATCTCATTTTAAGTGACAATATGACCTTAGATAGTAAGTCGTGAAATGGGTAAGCATAGAAAAATATACTCTTAAATTCTGCTATCGGAATACATCTATAGATACTCGGTTACAGATTTACCTTTTATAAGTGGTGGTAGTTGTCTGATTAAAATATGAAAATGCCCTATGACTCTAGTCTGACATTTCGTCGCAAAGGCCTTACAATAATTTTCAGTTTATTTTAATATCGACAACGCGAATGTGATATTTCAGATTCTAAATGTCTCAATAAGCTCGCTGTTTTTAATACTGCTTCTATTCCACAATCGTAATAAAAAGAAGATTCGAACCTTCCCCGATCAGCGTCATTTCCTAATACATATCGATCCATAGTCCTTACCTTAACATACCTTAATAATACCTTAATATAGCATAGCATCTGTACTTTCCACATCAGCGGTAATTGGGGTTCCTTGTGTTCATTTAAACTGATGAGATTATAATTAGATGAAGAGTTTCACGGAGACATTAAGAATGAGCGTAATTCCCGTTGAAATGGAACACGTACACCGATAGGCGTTGCTGTGTCGAGCTTAGGGTAAACTTTTCTCTTTAAAACTTGAAAAGCCATGTTTTTAATTTCCGCACCACTGAGCAACGTGGCCGAGTACTTTTGAGATACTTTTCTAACGCCGATGCTACACACGGCTTCCGCGGTTGTACAACAGTTACTAAAATTAATTATTTATTACATAGTAGGTTATAGCGTTATAGCCACAGTTTCTAAAAAGTTATTAACATTTAAAACAATACTATTACATTAAACATTTGCAGCTGTGTGTTAATAAAGAGAGTTGGTGCTGACTTTGGGTTTACATATAAACTAAAAAGTATAGCTTAATTGTTCTGAGAGTTTAAAAGAATTTTGATTTATTATAGTAGTTTATACTTAAATTCATGTTTAACAGGTATTTTTTATGTAATTCAGGCATATTTTAATTATATTATATGTTGTGATTATATATCTGATTATTATGCATAAATTAGGTGCTTATATCGCTAAAAATTTTTTTAATAAAATGCTTTGGATAGCTTTATTAAAGCATATGCTAGTTATAAAGAACTAAAGAGTACTTTCAATTGAAAAAAAGAATTTCAGATTGGGTAGCGTGATTAAGTATAAAAAAATATATTTTGAACTCCCATATTGTATAGATTGTACAGACTAAAAATAAACGTGTTGGTGGCTTTGTAAACACACCGTGTCGATCGACATTAGTGATGCAAATATATGTAAGATTAAGTCAAGAAAGAATATTAAAGTCAACATTGTGAAATAAGCAAAGAAAAATTTTAAAATATTCAAGATTTTTTTTCTTTAACCAGCTGTGCCAACTACGATCACGTGAAACTAGAGTTTTACTAAAAAAAAATGCCTTTTTTAGTTAGTTACTTAATAGCCCGTTATTTTTAGTTTCGTTAACCTTTAGAAGGATTATGTTAAATAGTCTAAAGCGTTCCTCGATGATTGTTATATGAAATCCAAACAGAATTTCTCAAATCTGACAAACAAACTTTATAATCATACTTAATATTATAAATGCGAAAGTCAGTTTGTTTGTTACCCTTTCACGCCTAAGCCGCTGAATCGATTGTAATGCATTTTGATACAGATATAAAGGGGCTCCTGGAGACGGAGATAGGCAATATTTTCTGGCTAAAAACTTATAAGAAGTGACGTAAAGAGATACAAACATTGTATAAAACTCTTTATTGTGTCATCCAATTTGTTTAACAAAATCAATATAAACACGAGCGAAACCGCACGTAAATCTAGGATCAAATATAGATTTGTAACAAATATTTCGTTTTTCTATTTAAGCGGGCACAGAGACGTGCGAATGCTACGTTAATTAGTGAAACACTTAGATATTACAATATTTAGTTCTTTGATATACAGACTGAATCCATTGGTTAACCTTAACGGTAATGTAAACCGTAAGTGTTTTGAGCCCGTTCCCTCGAGTTCTATTAGTGCGGCATGTATTAAAACTTTCTCACGTACATTAACAACCTTTTGCATTACAAGTCCACTTTATTCGTATATATTCAATGATATGCGCGTGGGGACGTGAATATGAAATCATTTATCAACTCATTCTTAGAAAATATTGTCTACTTCTGTTTTATTTACTTTTCTTCTCAAAAACATTTTAATTGGTCTTGAGGATATTATAACTAATATTGTAAATTAGAAAGTGAGTTTGCTTATTACACTTTCACGCCTATACCGCTGAATCGATTATGATGAATTTTGATATAGATATCGATGGGACCTTGGAGTCGGTGATACACTACATTTTTGCGCAGGAAGGCAACTTATTGGAAGTGAGATAAAGAGAAGGATAAACTTTGTATTCATACGATTTGTTTGACGAAATCAATATTAACGCTAGCCAAGCCGTAGGTAAAAGCTAGTAACGGATAAAAATGCATCAGAAGTTTTAAATGTTACTTCTGGTTGGCACCTTATGCATTACGTAAGGTTTGGATTAGAAAAGGTAATGGTCAAAAGAAAGTCTTTGGATATTTTTCTTTGCGTATTGCACCCGATGGCAGCCAAATAACGATATATTGAGTTTCTGGTGTATTTAGCACCTCCAGAAATCGAAGGAGAAGTGGATTTGAAAGTCGATATTGTGCTGGTAATACCTCTGATATAACACGTATCCACTATAAATTGTAAATTATGTTACTACTTGTAATTTGTAAGTTGTAATTACTATGTAAATTTTTGTCTTGAGATGAGCTTGTTTGTGACAAAGAACGAAGCTTTTTGCGACTGAACGTACTAACGCCTGCATACATTAGAAAATATTAGAAATAGAAGTGATGCAATTTTTTTTGGAGAGCTTGAAAATTCTAACGCTGAAATTATTTATAAAAAATCTTTTAAACAATAAATATATTGAACTGCTTACTTGTACAGTCTTTAACATTTTTTGTACTTCAATATAAATAGCCCAATGTCCAATGTCCAATGTCCTTCTAAAATATGTCTCTACTGTTCTTGAGTCTTTAGCAGTACATTAATATAAGGACGGTGAACCCCAGTTTTATGTGATTGTTTAGTTATATGCGGTCTTTGATATATAATCCATTAATAAAGTAACCTTACTGCTAGCTATATTGCACCCCCACTACCCTAAAAACCTGCCGCCAAATTCCTGTAGGTGTGTTCCGGCAGTTGCATTTGAGAGTCAGCCCCTTCACTAGGTTTAGCTTGTCCTCCATCTTGAGCCACAGCGTTACTTATCATCAGGTGAGATTGTGGCCATAATTTTATAAATTATAACTTTAAAAACTATTCAATATTTCACATTAGATTGCTATCGCGGCAGATGAATTGGCCTAGAAGGTTAAGTTGGACCACATTAGCTAACAAAGGCTTTTTGAATCACTTGCTGTATTGGTCAATTAAAAATGCGCGGAAGCTTATTTAACTTTTATGAAAATCTAATAAGATCTTTAATGGGTGCTACTGGAGACTGTTCCGCGATCTTTAACAGAAAACTACAGTCCTTAGAATCGTAAGGCAACGCTTCGGCAACATTTCCTACTTTTCCTAAGTTCGGTGGTAGTACTTATAAATCACTTGTAAGTAACGATCTGTCTTAGACTGCAGATGGCGGCTAAAGTTTTGACGTCACACCACTTGAAAGTTTCATAACGAGTGTTACATGTAACACTTAGTAAGACTCTTAACGACTGCCTTGTGTAGTGAATATTTCAACTGACATCGCTGTGGTACGTCTTAATTCCTTCAGGATTAACTAAATTTATTAGCAGACACATTCTTTATTTTCTCTGAGATAAAATGCTCGACACAGGAAGTTCCAACTAAACCTTCAACTGCATTTCTGCTTCGACAAAAAGTTAGTTATTTCATTTTTTTGTCAGTGAAAGTGAAAGTTCCGCGGTATTTATGTCTTTTGATCAGTGTATTGATGTTTCACTAGCACCGTGGTTTCATAAAACTACACAATGTTTATTCACCATTTAGTGAATCTGTAAAACAATTTCCAGGGTAATGTATTCCCTTAACTTACTATTTAGAGTCCTTCATATAACGTGAAGAGACGTCTAAGTAGCCAGGCAAGACAGCGGCGACAGGCGATAAACCCCATTGCAAGCCGCATGGTGGCTACAGTTGTTTTCTATTTGTACTTTCACTAATCCTATACAGCAAAGCTTCACTAATAGACGGATTTGGAGAAGGTATAAGGAAAATAAATTGTCAGTCATAGGACTGAACGTCAGAAGTAAAAACTTCTTAGCATCACAAACTTGTCAACATTAGTTTTGGGTTGTTAAGAAATAATTTATTTTAGGAAGATTTTTTTCAGAATGTATTTTTATCAACGTATAAACTATATTGATAAATGTTTAATTTATTATATTATTTACATTAAAAAAACCTAGTGTGCTTAATTCTATTAATTGCTCTCGAGTGACTTTACTCGAGCAATAATTATTTTTATACATTTTACGTATGGCTTCGCTCGCGTTAATATTGGTTTTGTCGAACAAATCAGATGACGCAATGAAAATTTTCAAACCAATTTTATCCCCTTTTGTACCTCACTTTCAATAACTTATTCGCGAGAAAAAGTATTCTAACACCTTTTCCAAGTTCTCACCTATCTCTATACCAACATTCATCAATCGATTGTGGGGGTAAGGCGTGAAAGCGTAACAAACAAACAAACTCACTTTCGCATTTCTAATTAGTACATATTACTTGGTAATAGTAGTATACATAGTAATTAGTATATACTTAGTATGGTTTATTATGTACCTACTGGACATAATTTTACTGAATTTAAAATGAAAATTATATTGAAAGAAGCCCGTTAATAAAAACGAATGACAGAATAAAAAGGCAACCGCCTACGTGGAACACTGAAACCGTTTCAAAAGATGTCACCGCTGTGACAACAGTAGACGGATACATGACACTCCGGAGTTTTCAACACGAAAAACATCGCATTTCATGGCCCCAGGCAAGACATGTGTAAATAGTCCAGCGTAAGAAGAACTCGATGGTTCAACATTCAGTATAGGAATGTGAAACGTTTACGGGTCTTTATTGTCCGGTGGGGGATAAAGCGTGTTACTCAAGACGCGTTTGGCCCGCAGCTGACAACCTTCATTGTTTCTGATGAAAACAAAAAGTAAACGTTTGTTTGTTTTCAGTTTGTTTTTGCTTAAAGTTTAGAATTTTCAACAGCAGTAACTTTGTTAAAATTACCTTTTTAATTGGTATTTAAATATTTAAGTGGTATTTATATATATTTTTATTTAAAGGTTTTTTATTACGGTTATGACCATAATCTCACCTGATTTTAAGGAACGTTGTAGCCCAAGGTAGTGGACATGCTAAACCTAGTGGAGAGACTATTGTGAATAGGGTATATTGATGGTAGATTTTTGTTAAAAAAAAATTGTATAAATATATACATACATTATATTAGTGTTTGCCCAATGGTCGAATTTCGGTCATAGTTATTATTTAAAAAAATGCCGAAATCCTTTTATATGACTGAATTTTTTGTAATTATTTTATTGACGCCACTAAAATTCTTTAATAGACACTAACCAATAAAAGGAAAAATGGTTTGAAGACAAAAATCAAATACACAATAAGTTATTTTACTGAGATAATATAAAAAAATGTTCATTTTGAATAACAAAATTGATAAATATACCTAGTATACTTAAGGGTAAAAAATACCAAAACATAATCCATAAACCATTATTTATTTCATGCAAATTCCATACAATTACTTAAATAGTTTAGCCGCATTTATTTTATACAGAATACAAAAAACTAAGCTCACAATGAAGAGTGAATTTTGTAGAAATTCCCATATAATCCTCATGAATACCGAATTGGACTAAACACTCGGGAATTTTCCAGTTTTCCCATCAGAATTCTGACCGTTACGCTACGCCGATATAAATTTGGGCGCCCCTTATTTTTTTTCGGTTCTAGTTATTTATGCGACAATCTATTGTCGCGACTAGGTCATGGGGTTGCTAGTTAAATCAATTATTATTTCCAGTAATTAATATTTTTAAACTATGCCATGGATATGTTTTAGTATGTTTTGTATGTATTAGTAGTAGTCACGTTTAAATTCATAGTTAGAAATATGTAAATGAATTAGAAATAAATAGAAATTAGGTACAAAGAAACTTTATAAACTACACATAAAATATCTACATGGTTTGATTTTCCTCCATAAGATATATTTGGGGGAAATATACATACAGGTAGTTAACGACGATCGCTGTTCACGATATTCATTTAGTTGCTTTTATTCTAACAAAGTTACTTTGCTTCAATTACTACTTTAAATTGATAGTTTAAATTCGTTATATATGTATGCCACGGTTTCAGTCAATGTAAACAATTATGTCTTAATTATGTATTATGTAAGGTAACGACTTTTTGAGTGAAAATATTCAAGGAGTCGTATGATACCTTAAAATGCATATTCTTAGTTATTATTTACTATGTTACTTTGGTGTATCATGCAAAATTTTGTCCCAACTACATAATGTAATGAAATCTAACATAAAAGTATGAATTAAAATAAAAACTACTACATAACAGACCAATATATAGTCAATAATACTAATAAATTTTTAATAAAGTATTCTATTAGACAATTATTAACACTTTCAGGTTTTTTTTATACGTGGCAACACCTAAAAGGGAGGGCATTTAGTTTTAAATTAACGATGGAATGCGAAGAATTACGAGTGCTGCTATAGAAAAGACAGAGCTCTTCGTTTGTAATTGGCCGATGCTTTGGCTTAATCCGATAAAAGGTTGAATTAAGTCGATTCCAGGAGGGCGATTTGTTCTATCGGTATTACGGGTTAAGAGTGATTACTTTGGGTTTCTTTAAAAGGGTTTATGGAATATTTTAAAACAAAATAGGTCAGTGATTATACTCATACTAATGTTATAAAGGCGAAAGTGAGTTTGGTTGTTTGTTACGTTTTCACGAATAAGCCGCTGAATCGATTGTGATGAATTAGGGTATAGATATAAATGGAAAATGGAGATGGTGACAGGCTACTTTTGCTCGCGAAAACCATATAGGATGTGGGGTAAAGAGAGGCATAAACTTAGTATGAAACTTTTTTGCGTTATCTGATTTGCATTAATTAATGTTAACGTGAGCGAAGCCGCACGTAAAAATCTAGTTCTATTATACGAGACGTTATAACAAAGAACAATTATGTCCGACTAGAGTATTGTCCACCATACACATGTGTCAACCATTGTTTTTCAACAGTTGTTGACGTAACGAGAAAACAAAAACCGTTTGGAATTACACATGTTAAAGTCACTCTGATATTCCATTTTTTTTTTATATATGCTTAAGGTTTAGCGTTATGGCCATAATCTCATCTGATCTTAAGTGACAATACGGCCCTAGTTGGTAGACACACTAAACCTGTGGAGGAACTGGCTCTCAAGTGCAGCTGCCGGAACACACCTATTGGTATTTGGCGGTAGGTTTTACAACTTGAGGGTGGTAGCTAGCCAGGCGGGCATTAGAAAAAGCCCTACCACCATGCATCCATGTCAAATATCATCTCATACGTTTTTTGTTTTCTATCTATGTTAGCAATTGTTTAAATACTACTTTGTTAGGGCCAATGGCGATTAATTCGTTACAGTAACTATTTTTCTCGTGTCACGTTTCCGAGGTTAGCAACTATACATTCATTTCCCTTGTAGTTTTCATGTTTGCCCGCCTGGCAAGCTACCACCTTCAAATTGAAAATCTGCCGCCAATCACCAATTAGTATGTTCCGGCAGTTGCACTTGAGGGCCAGTCTCTCCAAAGGTTTAGTTTGTCTATCAACTTGTGCCGTAACGTCACTTAAGATCAGACGAGATTATGGCCATAACGATAAACCTTAAATATTAAAAAAAAATGTAGATACGAAAACAGTTCAGCTTTTTTGGCTGTTTTATCATTTTCTTTTAATGGTAAAACTCCTTATGGGAGGGTTTTAAAATTCTGATCAGCAACATTTTTGTGCGACGCTAAATCGGGTAAAGTCGGCTCGAGGGGACTGAGGGAGGGAAAGCGATATAGTGATGTTTTATTCTGTCGTCTGGTCTTAAGTTCGCACCATTTTTATAAATTATTATCTATTGCCAATGCTTTCTATAAAAATATATTGAAAGCAGTTATTTTTCTCACACCTGTACAAGAATTTTCTTAAATTTTCATTAATAATTATTACCAAATATTGATGATAGTTTCTAAGGTTAATAAAGAACTCTTATAATATAATACGTATAAATTCATTGAAATAAAACTAATTTAAACGGATTTGATCGCGGTTATTTATTAATTTTGATCCCGACGTTTCGAAAGCTTTTCAGCCTTCGTGGTCACGGGGCGGTCTGAATTTATTTATTATTAATTTATTTACGTTTAAATTAGTTTTATTTCAATAAATAATATTCGCGTAAACATAAGAAATCATTACTTATAAATTCATTTATTCTTTGTAATTTTCCGACATCTCTATAACGAATTCTCGTTATTATTTAAATAATATTTCTAAAACAATTTCCTATTATTATTCTCGTGAAATTATTTCGGAAGTGTTTACATCATAAATGGGATTTTATAACACCCTCAAAAGAGCTTTAACGTTGTTTACCGAAGCCGTTTTATTCTTGAAACCTTGTTACATAAATTTTACAGCGAACAGACTCTTCACTTTGTAATATTTGCCTATTTTTAAAGGCATTTTGATCTCACTAGAAAGAAGCTTAATCCTTATAGAACCCATTAATTCTGCAACAGACGGAGCTATAATATACATATATAAATATAAAATATAGCAAGGTAGGTAGGGTATATTTACTATATAACGTATAGTTCAGTTACGTCGACAGATATAGCACGATATATTTTGGCATAGTAAGACATATTAACGTATTTTAAAATTTATTTCAAGAATAACACACTGTAATATTTAGTCTGTCATTTGTGTGCGCTGTGAACATAATTAGTTAGATCTTTTATACGATATACTAAGAATGTAGCATAAAAACGTGCTCGTGTTACGACTGTCGCAGAGCTAATGAGTGCAAAAATATATATTATAGCATAGCCACCGTCTGTAACAGCTTGCTATACCGTAATATATACCTTAATATTATTAATATATATTACAGGCCCATCTATTGTGGGCTTCATGTTTGTTGTACGGCAAAAAAAATGTTTTTTTTTCAAAGTTGGCTTGTCATATATGTAAATTTATTACCACGAATCAACAATATGGTTCCGTTTTGTTGTAAAATAGTTAACTTGCTAGGTAATTGCATTAAGGATATACGCTACTTAGTAATTGCAATCCGATACACTCGTAGATTATCGAAACAGTATAACGTCTTACGTCTCGAGGACAAAAAACCTTGAATTTTGTATAGATACAGCTCTTTAAGTATGAGTCAGGAAATAAATCCGAACATATGTATATTTAAATAATTAATTTATTATATAAAAGTTAATTTTAAATTTTAATTCATTTTTAATGTTCTATGTTAAGAAACATAAAATAAATAGTAAGTAAGAAACATAAAGATTTATGACCACTTATAATCGTAAAAAGCCTACGTTGATTCATTAAAAAGAAACGCTACTGAAATAACTGAAAGTTTTTCTCACTGACAGATTAATAAAATTAAGATACTTTTAGATTTCTTACGACTTTGAAACTCTTTCTTATAAGTTTGCTTTTAATTTTACGCATTCAGTCAGCCATTTTGAGTCTGCAATAGATAATCTATCTATCTAAATATTTGCATTATTTTTTTTATCTCTTATATAAAGAATTTATCACTTGTTTCGAAAGAACGTGCAAACAGTGTTTTTTATAGTTAATTTTTATGTTTGGAAACGTTACAAAATATAGTTTGATAACTTTTTAGAAAACATGATTATTAAAAAAATGTGCAGTTTACACACGATAGAAGTGAAATCTTTAAAATTTGCTTCGTAATACGCATGCGAGCACACACGGATACTAACACACGTACAATGCTCGGACTCTGTAAGAATCACTGTACAATGCCTTCTATGTCATTTTCTCGCACTTTAAATCCTATAGATACTCCTGTCTCATTCCCTCACTCATTATGCTCTATAGATATATGTGGTTGCCTCTTTCTACTGTCACTTTTTCATTTAATTCAATTTCGAATCACAACTATGTTAAAGACGTTTCTAGTTCAATAAATAGAGAAAGAAAGAACATAAAACCTACGTCGTGAGATGTTCCCAGGCAGTCACCTATCCAAGAACTAACCACGCCCGTCGTTGCTTAACTTTGGCAATCGGACGAGAACTGGTGTTTTCAACGTGCTATACGTAGTAAAGTGCGTGCTAGTAAAATCCTCAAGAAACTTCAATCGCATCCTCTTGTATGTAATGCTATAGATATCTGTAGTTGTCTCTTTTTATTGTCGTTTCATCGAGTTTCAAATCTTAGCGATATTAAAGCAGTTATCACTTCAAAAAATAATAATCATGAAATTGATTAAGTTGTGTTTGAGTTATGAGTGCACTCATAATATTATATTTATAATAATATGATGTCTTTAATAGTTTAAAAAATATATAATGTCCAGCAAAAATCGAAATTTACAATGTTTAAGTCAAAATTAATATCGCGTCAATAAAGGTATATTTACAATAACAATTTCCTTATCGAGTGCACATTCTGTGTATTATATGTTTTATGGCAACAATTATCGTATATTTTTCACGGGACACTTGTCCAAAATCCCACAATGAGAGAGGGTCTTTATCGGAGGTCACGCGTTTGCGATAATATCCTACGTAACTTAATATAAAATTACTGTTTTGTTTTCGAACTCAGCGGAATTAAGTAGGGTGTTGGTCGCATAAGTAACAAAAAATATGTATAGACAATTTTAAGGAGTTATTTTCGAAATAAATTATTTTGTAGTTATCAGCTACCGAAAAAATAATCTTGTCAAAATCTGTAGGAACGTGTTTAGTTATAATTTTTTTTTACTTTTTAGAAGAACCTTTTCATTTCATTAAACTATATCAAATAGGCAGAGAAACAGACAAAATTCCACATAAAATAGGTTTGCCTTCTTCTTACACCGATAACAAAGTGAATTTACCCCAATTCATATAGGGAGAGACTAACTTCTTAGCTATACATAGAGTTTGTGTGGGTGCCGTGTCCACCGTGTGACAGAGACGAAATCTCTGAGCATTTCCCGAAAGGTGGGACACGGATGTAGATTTAAGAAGTTTACATTAGCGATATGGCTACAATCTCACCTCACGTTAAGTGATGGTGTGGCCTCGGAAGGGGGATACGCAAAGCCTACTAGTGAGGCTTACTCTCTAGTACAACTGTCAGAAAATACCGTACATCTATTTGCCGACAGATTTTCAACTTAACCCTTCTTTGCATAATGATGGAAATTTCTAGCATAATATTGAATGCCCAAAAATTATATAAAATAACAAATTCACGTTAAGTTGATCGTGTCTGGATACCTTTTTAATGTTCATTGCATAAAAAAAAACATAGCTATGAAAAATAAGCAAGTGTCACTATCGGTAAAACGAGCTTAAAGTTGTCATTCTGCTTTTGTTATAATTGCAATAAAATCATTTTAAAGAAAAAATCATGCAAAGAAGGGTTAAGGGTGGTAGTTAGTCAGGCGAGCAATTGAAAAAGCCGTACCACCATGCTAAGGTTTTATAGCGATATTTACCTTAACCAAAAGCTCATGCTAGAATATAAATAATAGATAGATTAATGGATGAATTTGAAATCATGTCATGTCTTAATTTTCTCCATGATTTTTAGGTTTTCTTTACGTTCTTGAAGCACGTGTTTTTGATAAAAAAAGACCTAGTAAATGCTCATGAAAAGGAAGCTTTTAGGGGATGTCCCAAGAAATTTATTTTATAACGACCAGTCCGGGTTTTAAAACCCTTCACCCATACAGTAAAGAGGATATCAATATTGATAAAAACGATGGTATACAAGGGATGATATTGCTATTATAGTACTATATCAGGGGGTATACGAACCACTGTACCCGCTCGGTTATTTCACTCGTAAACATTTTTATTTCGTTTATTTAAGACACACCCGTGTAAATCATATAGAGCCGTTATTGGGCATTATTATTGCCTTGCCCGGTGTTATTAGGTACGTGTTGCGTGTTTCATTTGATTTATGCCAATTTCACAAATGTCTGGATCCTTTGTTTTCGTTTATATTTTAAACTAACATCATGTCTGAGTGTTGCAGACTTTATAGTAGCACAGGTAAGTGATGACATTGAACCTTATGATCAATTTATACTAATATTATAAATTACGAAGCGATGATAGCTCAGTGATAGTGTGTACGACTTCCCGTCAAGGGACGTGAGTTCGAATCCAAGTCCCTACAATGAGCTTGAGCTTCCAATGAAGGTAATATCGTGTGGAAAGTATAGCATGGTGGTAAAGCTTTTTCTAATGCCCGTCTGGCTAGCTACCACCCTTAAGTTGTAAACCTGCCGCCAAATACCAACAGGTGTGTTCCGGCAGCTGCGCTTGAGAGCCAGTTCTTCCACAGGTTTAGCGTGTCTACCAACTTGGACCATATATATAAGATCAGATGAGATAAAGGCCATAACGCTAAACCTTAAGTATAAAAAAATATGCGAAGTGAATTTGTTTGTTACGAGTTCACGTTTAAACCGCTGAATCTATTACAATGAATTTTCGTATACAGATACATGTGGCCCTAGAGACGGTGATAGGTTACTTTTTCTCGCGAAAAACTTAGAAGAATTGAGGTAAACAAACTTTATATGGATCCCTTTTATTGTATCGATTTGTTTAATAAACTAAATATAAACGCGTGCGAAGCAGCAGGTAAAAGCTAGTAAAATATAATTAAGTTACAACAGAGACTCCTAACAGATCAGTATCCATCGGTAGTTATCACCATAGGCCTGTGAGCGTCTCAACGGTTGGATAAGTATCGGTTGATCTTGTGCGGTAGCACAATAGACCGTGTCCCATGACGAACGCTCACCAGTGCTTCCAGCGAAAACGTATTTAAAAGATTACTAAGTAAATTGTTAATCGTTTAATGTTTCTAGATGTGTATTTTTAATTTAATTGTGCAGCCTTATTATTGATAAGTACCACAAATATTATCTATTTACTACCAACCCGGCAAAGTTTATTCGGTCTTATAAATAATTTATAGTGAATATTTTGGGTATATTAAAAAAAAAGAGAAACGAGGAGAATGAAAATTTAAGGTTGTTTGTATTTTAATGTCAAACCATAAAACAATAAAAATGACAAAAAAATGAAATAAATGTTTGGTGTGCTCCAGCCTTATCACTTAGGGGTATGAAGAATAAATTATAACCGATTCTCAGACCTATCGATTATACATATAAAATTTCATTCATAAAAATTAGACAAATCGCTCCAGCGGAGTATAGCAACTAACATTGTTTATCGTATATTTGTAGGAAATGACTTTTTTGTTAATGTATTACATATTTGTTTTTGTTATTATTCTTTATTTTATTATGTATTATGCACTAAGTTTATATCGCACCGGAGCTAAACTTGGGCTCAAGCTGATATTCAGCGCTGAATGTTTCGAACATCCGCATATGCTGAACTGGACGCCTTATGCTAGTAATAAGGCATGTACCATTATTATTTATGTATGTATTTTTTAATGTTTTATTGATAGTTTCCTTCGTTGCTTGCATGTCTTTTATTAGCAATAAACGCATTTCTTTCTTTCTAAAGTCAAATCAAAAAAATATATAGAATGACGCATGACTAAGTGACTTTAAAAGTTTATATCGACTGTCGTTCGATACATTTTTCTTCATTCATTAACCATCTTGTACCTATGGCTACCATTTACCGGTTTTTGTGGGTATTACCGGCGAATCTTTCGCTAATTGAGTCCCACATATCCTTCGTGGCCTATCAAGGAGGGTATGCGTAAAAGCATTTGTCCACGTTAAAAAAACACCTTGGCTAGAGGCACGGGTGTATTATCGTGATGCAATCCGTGGAAGTTATCGTATCTACCTATCCTAGACCTCCTCGAAATTATCGTACCTATCCATACTACCACTAGATAAAATTTACAGAGTTTTGATTACTTAAAGAAGACATGTTTTTTAAGAGTTTGACTGTGTTTTAAAAAATAGAATATAAAGCAATAACATGTTTTAAATTTTAGTATATCAAGGTGATGGTAGTAAATAAATCTGTGGCCGTTGTATAAATTTTGTTAAATATGAGGAATTTTCCGAAATGAAATTAATAAATATAAATATATATATATATATATATATATATATATATATATGTATATCTAATAAAGGAATTAGCAGGCTAATAGGCTTTTTCTGATGCCCGCCTGGCTAGCTACCACTCTCACGTTGAAAATCTGCCTCCAAATACCATTAGGTGTGCTCTGGCAGTTGCACTTGAGAGCCAGTTTCTCCAAAGGTTTAGCGTGTCTACCGACTTGAACCGTATAGTCATTTAATATCAGGAGAGATTATGGCCATAACGCTAAGCCTTAAGTATATATAAAAAAAATAGCCGACGATTAAACGAAGAATTATGTTTGAAAATAGAGAAACATAGAACATTTTATAGAGATACGATGTAACGTGTGCTACTGAATGAGATATGTCTTTTAAATTGAACACTAGCCGAGAGTCATGGTTTCGGTAGTACTATAATAGGAGTCATTCTAATTTTAAAGTTTCGTTTAGAAGTAACTTATCGTTAAGATGCGTTATCACGCTTTGCCAAAATGAGAGTAATAAACAAAAACTTATTCGACCAACAATTTTCGAAACTACTTAGGTGTGAACGAGAGTTCTACTTTTAATGATGATGATGATGTATACCTGGCCGTTTTCGGCTACAGTGACCGTTAATTTTCTGGACTAGGATACAAAGATATTACTCAGGGTCAAGTTTATCTGCCCTTCGATGCAGTCTGTGGTGGCTATTATATCCAATTTTACTTTTAAACATAACATGATAGACATGTTAAAACTCTATCAACATAATTGTAAGTTATGAACACAGGAGGTCTGGTTTTTTATAACAAAGTTACCGGTTATGAGTACTCTTTTGCCCGGAGGATTAAGAGGGATTTTTAGACTGCTTGTTACTTAAATAATGAGCTATTTATATTGTCTACAATAATAATAATAATACGGTAACATAGAATTGCTTTAATATGTACCGCGTTCGTCGCTCCGGTGTCGAACTCAAGTTCGAGCTTCTACGTTGAAGAAAGACAGCTGATACAATCCTACCGCTCAGATGGTAACCATTGCAAAGTTAAAATAAGCCCTCCGATCTATATAATTCTGGACTTTTGTATACTGTCTGATTTCTTACTATTACAGGAGCTTACATTTAGACATAATGCGCAAGGGAATAAATACGACGGTCTTTATTTGGTTATTGTTATTATTATGTTTTGTGATTTGCGGCACATCGGTTGCGACGCGACTGTGATATTATTATATATATATGTATTAATTATATTGTTAAATTAAATTTTATTCGAACTGGCCAAATGAACGTTGTTCTGCTTTGTAGTCAATAACTTAAATGAGAACGTCATTGTTTGTAACAAAACGTTAACATATACTAACATTCATTCTGATGATTCAAGATATTGTTTATAGGTTTAGCGTGACTGCTACAATCTCATCTGATGTTAAATGACGATGTAGCCCAAGATTGTGAACACGCTAAGCCTAGTGGAGAGGCTGGCTCTCAAGTGCAACTGACGGAATACACCTATACTTATTTGGCGACAGATTTTCAACTTAAGGATTGTAGCTAGCCAGGCAGGTGTTTGAATAAGCCCATGCTGATAATCTAATAATGGCGTGGGCTCTACTTTGTACTATCTAATGAATCCAATCCAAAGAAAATTAGTATCTGCCAATGTTAGGACAACCGTCAACAAACGACATGTTATTATGTTAAATGATTGTATAAAAAATTAATATAACCTAATGGTTTTTATTGTATCATAATATGTATCAGCGGGCAATCAATTTCAGGTAGAGTTGCAAAGTAGTGGTTGACTCTAATATCAAACCGTACCGTTGTAATGATCCTTTAGATATATTTTCTCATTCATATATATATATATATATATACATATAATAAAATAGTAACTCAGCCATGCACATTTTGGCATATATGCAATTTTTTTTACTATTTTTTAATTTATATTTTATCATACAAATACAAACATATAAAATGATTTGATCAGTACAAAGGGCGTCCTTATTGCTAATAACAACCTCTTCCAGGCAACCTTTGGATGGATATGTTTCATGAAGTAGAATCAAGGGTATTTTGGGTATATAACTAAAAACAAACTTAATAACATACATATTAAAGGCATGTGAACTATAACATAGATATGAAGTATACAACAATATAAAAAATATATAACATGCGGACTGCATAATAATAAAACACAATTGTGAAACAAAACGGATTACATATAGCAATTCATATATATATAGTAATTGTGTTAAAAAGGCATATAGCATTTTTGATTATTTTATATTTATAATCGGGGAGCACTTTGTTTTCGATAGCAAGGCCAAAGATACATTTTGTTTCTTTGTAAGTGCCGTACCGTGCGTATCACTCTGAAAATATTTATATAAATTATTATAGCATTATATTATATTTATATAAATTATTATATTTATATAAATTATTATATTTCTATAAATTATTATATTTATATAAATAAGCTGTGCACGTCCCAGCAACATTGTTTCGGGAGGAAAGGATCACCTTCTTCCGACTAGTGCTGGCTGCAAGAAGGGCACTCAATATCTCAAGCTCCGGGAAAAGGAAAAAAGGAGGACCGGGAAGGTGAAAGTGACACCACTGTCGTAGGCAGTTAAAAGCCGTATTATTCTCGCGACACAATATTAGTGTGCTGAACACCATAAAGCGACATCTGTTGCGGCAAACGGACGATAAGGCTACCACCATAGAGCCACGCTCTGATGTGGTTCCCTTACTCCCAAAGGGGGTTGCGAGAAGAAATGTCAGAATGATATTCAATACGAAGACTACTATATTGTTGCTCAACAATTAACTTCGTATGCTATAATATAAAAGGGTTCCTCCGGAATAGAGGAAACACGTTAAACTTCAGAACCATTTGACTATGGAAATTGGTACATGTTACGTATACGTGTTTTGATTTATTTTTTAAAAGAAATAGACCCCGCTGTGCGAAATTGTTGATTACTGGAATGGACAGAACAAGAACAGCTAATAAATAATCAGGCCATATTTAATGATACATGTTTAAATTACAATCTACCAATTTTAACAAATATTAAAGAGAGTTGTGATCAATATAGTACGGTTGTTTTGTATTTTTCTATTAATATAACGAAAACTCTATCGCTATGTTCCACTTTCCTTCTACAACCTTCACATTCACGACCGTGATTCTGTTCCATTTGCATGAAAGTCTTACAATTATTAACTCAAGTGGTATAAAGTATGAGTCCACCCTTACAGAGGGGGTCTTTGTAAATTTGATGATATACATATACATGACTACAAAGTGAAAGATGCGCAAGGTAAGTTGTGCATAAAATCATAACGCTTTTGAGCTGATGCTTAAATTAATTTTACTCCTCATAAAGTGTCCGTAGTCAAATTGTATTCATGAAGTGTGAACTTTATAATCTGTATAAACAGTCTACATTGTACATTATTCGACCAAACTTTGACAGAGTCATACGGAATTTCCGTAGAGTCGTTACGGACCTGAACACAAATGTGCCGAATAATGACCTGTAAGTCGGGAATGTTGTCCGTTTGTCACAGAGTTTATGTCGGGAAAAACTTCGCCCTATCTCGATCTTTGTCGCTTCGTATGAAGACATTTGTTTCAATTATTCTGTTTCGATATTGTGTGCTGTTCTCTTATTTTTATGGGTCCAATTGATTTTCAAAATTAAATTATTGCATACAGAGCTTAGGTAAATATATAGAATAATTATATGGTAAGTAAGAGGTAAGGCATTTTCCGCCCGCCCTGATACAAAACACTTAATATGAAATCTAACGCAGTGTAATTTTCATAGCATTAACTATTTTATGTATGTTTAAATTAAATAAAAATAGCGTCAGACGAATTTATTAGTTATCCATGAATTCATCGTAAGTATGTTGGGTTCATCGTATGGCAGATAGGTAAATTCCGAGCAGTCTTCGAAACTTGCGACACGGATGTAGGTTTAAGGGGCCCCTTTCCGATGAGCGTCAACACTCACCTTCACTACTAGTGCTTCTCTTTCTGCCTATACAAAATTTGGGACGACATTGCCAGCGCAGCTTTAGAGGCACGTTATAGTATAGAAGTTTTTGCAGTCCTAGACAGACAGGTAGATAAGATCGTTTAGTAGATTATTGAGAAATTACACTAATATACACTTCGCTCCTACTGGGACCGTCTATAAATTGATTACGTAACCTTATCCTGTTCAGGTCATTTAGTAGCTCGTAGCATTTCTTTAGTTACTAACAAAATAAACAAATCCACCAATCCACAAATACATAACACTGGAAAATTTGTGCATGAACACGTTGTCACTAGAAACGAGGAAAAGAATTATCTACTAGTTTTTACCTGCGGCTTCGCTCGCGTTAATGTTGATTTTTTCAAAAATATCAGATGGCGCACTAAAAATCTTTCATTTAAAGTGTATATCTCTCTTTATACTACTTCTAATAAGGTTTTCATGAAAAGTAGCCCTTCACTATTTACAGGTTCCCATCTATATCTATACCAAAATTCATCATAATCTATAGATATATTGGTTATTTCGATGACATTTATTTCCGAATGAATACAAGTGGGAGTAAAAAAGAATTCTGTAATATTTAAAATACTGTGAGACGTTCACAGAGAAATTTAATTCTGGCGAACAGTTCACTACGTGTCAGATTAAAGCGTATGTTGCATTCAGAAATATCCTAAACATTTACCAACACATCGATATTGACTAGCCATTCGGAATCAAGTTAAAAGGTATTTTTATTTTGCGAAAATGTCTATTTAGAAACGTCCGAGCGAATAGAATTTTCATGTTTCAATTCCAACGTTTTTCTTCTTTTGTTTGTGTTTGCAAAATCTTTTTAAAGAAAGTATGCTTTCAGTTCGACATTTTGTATTAAAGTCAATTAGAAATGTATTTATATAAAGAACGATTTGTATATTAAATTATATATATATATATATATATATATATATATATATATATATATATATATATATATATATATATATATATATTATATATATATATATATATAATGAGATTTTACAATAATTTGTCGTCATCGTACAAATATTAAAGAATTTATGTATATATATATATCTTTTTGTCTTCATGCAAAAAAGTTGTTATGCTTTTTCTTTAGGTATGTTGAGACAAGACCTGAAGCTTACAACTCTGTGTAAAAGAATTTTGTTAAGGAAGAGGATGAATATAACTCAAACACTGTATTAACTTAGTATAGGAAGCCTTACCTAATACAACTTTCATAATACAAAAATACCAGCGGCCTCATAAAGGTAAGTTGTGATACCCGTTGTTGTTATGCGAGTCTATTACACACATACAAGATAAAATCATTACATAGCTGAACTCTTGTTTTGTATATTGCACAGCATAGTGACTACATTGTACCTGGTACAACCCAAATCAGCAGTGACTGATATTGAATCAAAATTCACTGCCTGTCGCCGGTGCTTCTCTACATAGATCTTTTCACGCCTCTTTTGAAGGACCCTATGTCTAGGAAGATGGGCACACGCTGACGGGTAGACGGTTCCACAAGCTCCATGGTACGACAAAAATATATTTTAGCAAACTTTTTAGTTCGCGATTCAATGGGTGTCACCGAGAAGCTCTGACACCGAAGTCGCTCCAGCATAGTTTTGAGGCGGAACGGAGAGGAGAGGATTATATCGAAGTCACACTGACTGCCTAGAAAATTTACACTTCGTTCATATTTTCAATTTGTGTTTTTTTTGCTATCGTAGCAGTAGAACGACGTTCCTACTCTCGCAATGCATCGGACGGTGCACATATGATACACCTTTGGTACAAATATCCTGAAATATCCACTAAAATATCACACGATGACACGAGGGACTATTTTCATACTGATTCTAGTAAGAATCATTCCAGATCACTTATACGTGAATAGTCCACCTATAAAAATTAAAAACTTCGTAATTTTATCCCAGCAATAGTTACTTTAGTTTACTGAAATGTGGAAATGCGATCAAAGATGGTAATATACTCAGTGTTCGATGTCTGACTTTCAGCGTATCAATCATAATAATATTACATGTATAAGTTTTAAAACCGCAATTCCAATCTCGAGGGATATTTCGATTAACTAAAGGGTAGAATAATTCGATTGTAACTCAACCGCTTAATTGATAAATAGTACCGCTGTGACGCGATACGAATGGGACTTGAGGTTAGTTTCGCGTCGAAAACATTCAATGAGGATAATATATTGCCTATAATAGAAACTGGGGGCAGATAACTTGGAAACTCGATACTTGCATTTCTCTTTTATTGTTATGTAAATACTAGATATCACGTGTGACTTCACTTGCGTTAATATTACGTTAACAGTACAACAAATCGGAGGACGCAATAATAGTTTCGTACAAAGTTTATTCCTTTCTTTACCTCACTTCCAGTAAGGTTTTTGCTAGAAAACTAGCCTATCACCGTCTTCGGGTTACTGTCTATCTCTATAGCAAGATTCATCATAATCGATTTAGCAGTTTAGGCGTGAAATCGTAACAAACAAACTCACTTTCGCATTTATAATATTAGTATGTTTTTTTATTTTATTTGTTATAGATATGGTTTAGCGTTATGGCCATAATCACCACCTGATCTTAAGTGACAAGTGATCTTAACCACACACAAAACCTGTAGAGGAACTGACTTTCAAGTGCAGATGCCGGAAAACACCTATTGGTATTTGGCGGCAGAGTTTCAACTTGAGGGTAGTTGCTAGCCAGGCGGGCATTACAAAAAGCCCTACCACCATGCTATGGTTTCCTCAAGGTGTTTTCTTTCACCGAAAGCTCAAGCTCATTGCAGGTGGTTGGACTCGAACTCACGTCCCTTAACGCGAAGTCGTACAATCTACCACTGAGCTATCATCGCTTCATGATGATGATCAATATGTATATGTACTGGCTGCCATCCGTCCACTACGCTTGTCGTATTTTGTTTTTAACAACTCCAAATATAACTGCGAATAAAAAAAAAAAATTCAATGTATGCACTTATATATCTATTATAGGTTTAGAGTTATGGCCTCTAGGTATTTGGAGGCAGATTTCAGACTTGAGGGTGATAGCTAACCAGGCGGGCCTTAGAAAAAGTCCTACCACAGGTTTTATCACGATGTTTTCAATCACCAAAAGCTCAAACTCCTTCTAGGTGGATTAGAACTAAGATCCCTTGACGCGTCATCCGTACATACTACTAAAACAGCTATCATTCTTCTTGTAGGCGAAATCAATGCTTTGACAAAACACTTCCACTACGATACAAGAACTATATATGACATCGAATAGACATGACACATGTAATATTGATATGTATATGCCAAGAAAGTATGACGTAAAATATTCTTCAATTCAATTACTAATAACAAAAACACTTTTAAAAATGAAAATATATGTTCCAAGATAAAGAACGGAATATTCCCCGTTAGTGTAGATATTATAACAACCTAATAACATGCCGCTATGAATGTTCCAAACACCTAATATACAAGAGAACATTAATATCTCGCACGCAATTCCATCATTTAGAGGGAGACAAGTACATAATACTGTATTCAGCCGTGTGGTTCAATACTCAATGCTTCGACTCACGTGTGTACGTGAAGGATTTACAAACGGCGTGATTGCCGAGTGCCCCTTTTGTGTCCCGTTTTCGGTAAGCGTGACGGGACAGGACTGGTTAAGGTTGCTTACAGAAGAGGCGTTAAAATAACATGAAAGGAGCGGTTTCACGCTCTAATAAACTTCCCATCAAATTAAGATGTAGTTTCCACAAAATATGTCACACGTACGAAGGCACGTTAGATATCAAAATGTCTTAGATAAATTTATATATAGGTATATTTTATATATGTAAAAACTTCGTGTCACGTTGTTTGTCCGCGATGAACTCTTAAACTACTGAACTGATTTTAATAAAATATTGCACTCTGTATGCAATTTGAACCAACTTGAGAGATAGAATATTTTTTATCTCGATAAGTGATCATAACGCGATAGATGTCGTTGTAGTCGATGTGATTCAATACTCGTAAAGACAGAACAAGGTCGGCCAGGTCAGCTAGTAGGTATATAAGTATAAGATAAGTATGCCTTCCTCCCAACCCAAAAATACCCCACGTGCCTAAAAAAAGTCTTAGCATCAAAAATACTTTTCTGAAGTTATCATATGAGGCATTATCTGTGTGTCTATCTGGTGTTCATGACATTGTTTGCATTATTTTTATTGTTAACAGCGGGTGATTGTAAAATCCAATATTAGTAGGTTTTTGCGTAGTAAACGGGATATCTGTGCCAAATTTCATGTAGATATTTGGTTTTGCGTATATTGTATACGTCACCTCTTCCTCTTGTAGAAAATATATAAAAAAACGTTTTAATTAAAATTCGTTTGCTTTTATTTCTTGTCTTCATATAACGAAAATTTTATGTGGTCCACAAAATGCTAAGTTCCTTGCATGCCTGTAAAAAGAATTTACATTGTACATTATTTGCTAATGTAATTCATACGATAGTGAACCTATAATAGTGATTATTATTTTGATTTATAACGTATCAAGATCAGTCACTAGATATCCAATAAGCTGAGAAACATACGGGTCGGCATGTTAGCGATAACCACCGATCTCTTGTTTTTCACCCATTTTTTATACTTCATAAGTATAGCGTTATGGTCACAATGTCACCTGATATAAAGTGACGATGTGGCCCAAGATGGTGGACATGTTAAGCTTGGTGGAGGGGCAAGCCCTATAGATGGCTATTGCTATCACTCTGATAGACTATTATATAAAAAAGTTGGCAGACACGGGACACCCGACGAATGTAAATTTAAAATAGTATTAGAATTTATCAATAACAATAAAATAGGGCTTCATTGATGAAATCAATATATATTTCCAATAGTTTTTAATTATAATAGACACAGTTCACACAGAGAAGCCATGAAATGTATAGTGTACTCATGAAAATACCTTAAATGATCGATTAGCAAGTGTCTTTCTGTTTACTGTCACGACAAGTGCCATTTTACTGCGAAAGTTAACTAATAGATGTTACAAAAAAAAAACTGTACGTATGTAAGACACCTATACCGTCTCTACATTATCTTATTCAATGAAATCCGGCCGGTTAGTAATAAAAGTAAATGAGGGATGCTATGTGTAAGTAACAGGAAAACATTGGGCCTTAAGAATCCGCAAGGGAATCTTTAAACCGTTAAGTTCTCACACGAGGATATGTGTATCTGTATATGCATCTAAAAATAAAACTTCTCATAACATTTTATATTTTCACAAGTAATCGAGGTCATGTAACGCCGCGGACTTGACAAACTAATTATTGTTGACTGGCACTAACTAAGATCCAGACATCCAACGATTATTTTATTTTATTTATTTATTTATTGGAACGAAGTTCCTTATCGCACGCTAAAGATGGAGGCTACATAAATATAAATAATGTAAATATATGTTGCACTATATTTCTAGAGTATAGAGAGTTATCCATAGCGCGAGCGTTATTGGCTGAGCCCAGTCATAGGTGCGTGCTTATTGGTTTAAAACAACCAGCAAGTTCTCAACGGCTGCGTAGATATAATTTGTACACGTCATACAACGTTACATAGCGTATTAGATGTATTGTTATGAATTAGATGAATTGAATTATGTACAAAAAAGGTTTATTTTCACAACTAGAACAAATATATTAATTATGAAATTTCCTAACATTCCATAAAATCATTAGTTATGCCGGTATTTTATTTAATTGCTCTTAGACGCTAGTAATTTATTTATTTGTATTTGTTAATCAATAATATAATAAATTTGATAATAATCTTATATCACGTAAGGTAATTCTTTCTAACCGAGTGGTGCGCGATCCTGAATCATTTTTTTATTACTAATCAATTTACATAAAACTCATCCTACTAAAATCACAATTGCGGTTTAAATGAGGAAAGACATCGTCATATAACATATAACAATACATTATTAGTATATATAATATTAGCAGAATATTTAACATATTCAAATTGGTTCTCTATTTGAAACATATTCCCTTAAAACTCGTCTAACTCTTTTAATATCACAGTGTAATAACTCGTGGATACAAGTGGTAGATATTGTATTTGATACCAAAGGTAGAATATACTCCCTCGTACGTATACGATAGAAATAAATATATGTGAACTCTCGCATGAACCTTAGCCGGTCCTTCTTTTTGAGATTGGTAATTTTATTGACTACGAGCTGTGTCTGCGACTCCGTTCGCGCGGAAATAAAATTTTATTTAAGCATTTACATTAAAAATTAAATGTTATATAGTCTTACTCACGGTTAATATACCAATCTAATGGTGAAAGAATATTTGAAATCAGTCCAGTACTTCTTGAGTTTATTCGTTACAAACAAAAATACAATTTATAATATTAGTCTGTATTTTGTTCTTCAAACTTCCAGAGTACAGTATAAAGGCAATTTTGCAAACATTTGCAAAACTTCACGCTTAGTGTGTGCAGGAAACGATGAGGACTGTAGCACTGAATCTATTATGAAATAAATTAACCCGCTATTTAGAGGAATCCATGAGCTCTTGCAAATTCTGGAATAGATTCAATTTGTAATTTAATTTATGGAACTTAGAGGCAAATAATTAACAGGAGTAAAAATTTAATAACTCCGTTTAATAATACAGAGAGAGACAGTGACAAATTTCTATTACATTCGGTGGTAGAGCATGATCAAATGCGAAGAACGCGCATTGTCTTGTATTGACAGTGACAAGTAGACCACTGAAATCTGCACTGAACTGTGTCGTTAGCTATTAGTTCAAAGTAGACTACTTCAAAGTAGACAAAGGACTTGCTGTAGGAGAAAGTCGTAACTGGAGAAATATACGAGAAAATTTAACAAATGTATTGATATTTGATGAATCGTAATAAAAACCAAAACATCTCTGATTACATGATTGATTTAAATAATTATCCCTTTTTAAGTTAAACGTTATAAAATAGTTAATTTTGTAATTTAAGATCGGATTCGTTAGCTATTAGAGCTATTTCAATCCATTAGCGATTTCAGGCATCGGATAGTCACCCATTACGAAATACGATAATGGGATTTAGTTTCTATAGGTATTTAAATATTCTGTGATTGTAATTTTTATATTGACAAAGTTCAAAAATTTCGTCTAGTGTCGTGTAGGACAAAATTCAATTCCACGCAAACGACAACAGAGGTATTGCTAATATAAAATAAAGTTTTTTAATAAATATAATGGTTTAATGAATATTTAAAACTCCTATTACAATTACTTTTAATTCAATATTGAACTTTATTAAAATGTCAAGTGAATTAAAAATAATTTCCAAGTTACCCTTCGAACATAGACAATACGATTAATGATTCTACGTATTCTGAAATGAAATTGAAAATAACTTTAAGACGACTTACGCCGAAATGAGATTAAGTGGACTTTGAGCATTTAATAAGGGTGTACTTTTTGATTACTTACTTCACTTTTCTTTTGTGTTTCGGCGAAAGTTAATGACTCCTTAAAAGGTTCCATTGTGACCGACGACATTATTGTAGCGGAACACAAACTTTTCCATCACAGTAAGTTTCTGTTAAATTTTTATGTAGGTGTTAATAAATTTTGGCCTAGAAATTATATATTTATAAAGAGCAATGTCCGGACTAACCCATCTTCGCAGAAATATAACTATTGAGCATAGAAATTGGTAATTTGAGAGGGATTTCTTTTTATAGTGACACGGCGCAATAAGCATTTTCCAGTTCAAAAATAATGATGACACTGAAATATTCAATAACTAAAATGCACAACATCTATTCCAGTCATTCGATCTAAGCTAGCAAAGTTAAGGGCGGAAAGTTATTTTCCCAAATAAAATGCTAATTATGGTATCACAGCTATAGATTTAAAGTTACATATTTATTTATCATAGCTGATTTCTTTGACTTTATAGGTTTAGAGTCTGACGTCTAGCATATCTAATACCCAAGATAATTGCATGCTAAGACTTGTGCGGTAATTTGATTTTAAGAGCATCTATTGAATCGAGCTATAAGGGGCTTTCGGTCTTAATCTTGAGGCCAGCCTTAAGTACCGCTAGTTAGCCAGACTGGTATTACATTTTTATATTTAGGTTTTCTAAATAGATTTTAGTCATAATCGATATCTAGGTTTATACTGAAGTGGAAATTGAAAGCTGTAGATTCTTTTTCTTTTTTTATACTTAAGGTTTAGCGTTATGGCCATAATTTCACCTGATCTTAAGTGACGATACTAATACGACGATAGTTGGTAGACACGCTAAACCTGTGGAGGAACTGGCTCTCAAGTGCTGCTGCCGGAACACACCTATTGGTATTTGGAGGCAGGTTTTCAACTTGTAGGTGGTAGCTACCCAAACGGGTATTAGAAAAAGTCCTACTACCATGCTATGGTTTACTCACGATGTTTTTTTCACTGGAAGATTAAGCTCATTGTAGGTGGTTGGATGCGAACTCACGTCCTTGACGCAAAGTCCTTCATACTATCACTGTGCTATCATCGCTTCAAATCGATTCCTTTTTGTAGAATATTGCGAACATGAAAAAGTATCAGACTTGGCATACCAAGTTACAATTTATTCGTAAAAGTATAGAAAATGTATGCAAAATAGTAATATATATAACAAATACATAGTTAAATTAAGTCAAATACATGTTCATTTGTTGTATCTATAATGCCAATGTCAAAGATATAGTTTAAATTTTACATGCGGCTTCATTGGCGTTAATACTGATTTTGCCAAACAAATCTGATGACGCACTAAAAAGTTTCGTACAAAGTTTATCCCTCTCTTTAACCAACTTTCAATATGTTTTCTGAAAAAAAAAGAAAAATAGCATATCACCGTCTCCAGGTTTCCCTCTATCTCTATACAAAAAATATCATAATCGATTCAGTGGTTTAGACGTGAAAGCGTAACAAACAGACAAACTCACTTTCGCGTTTATAATATTAATACAAAATGATTGTCAAACTGTTTCACAAACAAGTTATTGAGGGCAAATAATTTTAGAATGTTGCTAAATAATGTCAAAAGTAACATTCACTATGAGAGGTATAATTTGTATTTTACAAATCAATTCAATAATAGAGAAACTTTACAGTTTAATTAACAATGGCTGAATACCGATCATTGGATAACCACCTGTAAATATGTACCGTAAACAAATAATGTAGCATTGCTAAATTAGGATGTCATATTCAGATAAAATATCTTGGCTAAATTAAATTCCATTTATTCATATACTTTTTAATATTACAAGCTTATATTTCTATAAAAATAACTAAGTCAGTTTGTTTCTTACGTTTTCAAGTATAAATTGATGTACAAATATCTTTTTTTTTGTGTCGAGAATGATTGAATTTAGGTAAAGGACACGGGCTATCTTTTAATGCGAAAATAAAACTTGAAAGGTTACAAAATTTATGTGAAGAGCCGACCACCATATAAATTAAGAATAAGAACATTCATATTTTTATTTTAATAAGATATCGTGTAACGTGTCCTTGAAAAATCATCTCTCAAGTCGTTGCAGTAAGGAATCATTTCATTTACCGGATTCCATGCGAATATAATCGCGGGGACAGCTAGTAGAAACATAAAACTACGTACGCAAATGAGGAATATAAAAATTCACATAATATAATATGTAATTTGAATAAATTACGCGTCAGCACAATCTCCCCGGAACTTCACAGGGGAATATCTTAAAAGATGCAAATGCAAAGTTCCGCAGAAATGCGCTGTGCAACTAACGGTCATCGGTAACTGGGCGCTGATTGAAATATTCCTTGGAAATCGGATTTGCCTTCGAATCGAGGACGACTTTAACTGTTTTAAGGAAGAAAGTATTTGCAGAATTGCTCTAAAATAAGGAATATCTCCTCAGAGAAAATTACCGTAATTCATGTTTTAAATATAGCGCAAATATCTCGTTATGATTTTATTATGACGTAGTAAGTTACAGTAAAAATATGCGTGTATTTATTTTAATAGAATGTTATACATATTCTTAAGAAAAGCTTGTAGCTATGGAATGGTAAAGGCAAAGCATTATGGCTTACCCATGTTTTTTTTTTAATTCACGGTGTCACAATGTTGGCATAATTTACTCTTACAATTTTTTTTTTATTTTTAATTTAGGACCTGCCGGGCAACTAAGACCTATTTATTACACACAACATGTTATTCTTTGTTTTGATTTTAATCGTGTACTGCAAAACTTATATTGCACGTCTCATAACGCGAAGCGTCTGAGGCTTTGCATTACTCTCAACATTCCAAATTAGATTTAATTAGATTTAATTTTCGAAACTTCAATGAACATTTTTTAAATCTTTTGTGTTTTTACGGCAATGAAAATGTTTTGTTATCCAGAGAAATAATCTCCCTACTACACTAGATGGCTCTTATATTAGTTTATTTCAATATATACTACAAAAAAATCTTATTGATTTATTTTTCGTCGGGTTTGGATGTTTGTGTGTGGATGTGTGACGATTACGCTCAAAAAACTATTGGGTATTGGGAACTTTTTTTAATAACTCTAGAATAACATTGGATTGCTTCCTATTTAAATTAACGCTTAAATCTATGTCATTCACTTATGATTGTGTTATGAGCCGTGCACTTTTGGATTTTCCGAACTATGTTTTATTTATTTTTAGATTTAGGTAAACATTACTTTCTTCCTTTCATATATTGACATATCTGCCGTACTATTGAAAAAGATGTTGATAAATAGTAACGTCACAACACATCCGGTCGATAACAAACGACGTCTATTCCTGTTCCGGCACATCGTTCACGCAGCTCTATGTCCGATGTCGACTCCCATTGACGAATACGAGTGCGCTCAAATCATCTACGGCCGAGTCAAATATCAAGCTCGGTACGTGACCGCATGTACTGTCCACTGCCGTATCCGGTTGTGTCAAATTTAAACTATTCTTCTAACAATTGAACATCATTACTCATATACTTGTTCTTATTACTTATACTTAATATTTTATTAAAATACGAAAGTGAGTTTGTTTGTTTGTTACGCTGTCACGCCAAAACTGCTGAATCTATTACGATTAATTTTGGTATAGTGATAGATGGGTCCTTGGAGACAGTGATAGGCTACTTTTTCTCGTGACAAACTTATCGGAAGTAGGGTAAAGAAAGGGATTGATTTTGTATATATTTTTTTTATTTCGTCATCTGATTTGTTAGGCAAAATTAATATAAACACGAGCAAATTTACCCAGCCTAGCTTGTACGCAGTCATTTATAAATGATAAATCTCTGTAAATAAGTACATACTGTATATTTTTGTACTTTGTAGGTTTAAATGTTTGACTAACATCTCACTTGATTAAAGGAAAATATGACCCAAGATGTTACAGACACTGAATCATGTGGCGGGACTGGCTCTCAAGTGCAATAATTGGAACATCTATAGGTATTTGGCAACCGATTTTCAACTTGAGGGTGGTACATAGCTTAACACTTTTGTCTATATTTTGGTTCATAGCTTTCCCTCCAGAGACTAAAAGCGTTGTCTTCGGTCTCTGGCAACACGGGAGTTTTATGTGTCGTCATGGTGTGTTTTAGTAGGTGTTATTGGATGATTAGCATCTGATGCGTGAACACATACCCCCACATCTTTGACTTGAGACCTGGTAATGCGTTTGAATTGACGCGTTACGATGTGGAAGTCCAAAGATTATTATTTATTTAGATTAAGGATTAAAGCACCACATCAATAAAAAAGGGTGGTAGGTATTTAGCCAGACGAGTATTAGAAAATGCGCCACCGTCACGAAGAATCCCTTTTTTTATTGAAAAATTTGTATATTCTGTTCCTATAACGTGAAAATTAGAAAACGGTTGAGGTCGTACCTCATTGACAGGGCAAGAGAATAGCTTTGGGACAGCTAGTCGTATAAGAAACATAATCTAAAATTATTTGAAATCTAAAATGGAATCTTTATCCATAATCCATATCCAAAAATACATTTATTAACTTCAGAGATTTGAAAGGATTACGAAAAATTGACTGATGAAAGCTGTCGATAAAACTTGACGATCTTTCACCAAGGACTTTGTCCCTTTTTTGAATAATATAATTTCGAAAGTCCAAGGGTTGACTTTTTTCTACTTGACTAGCAAAACTTCGTTCGTTGTTTAAGTGACCTCTGGATCTAGATTAGTTTAGATCACTTACTTTTTTATAGATGTTATTTTGCTTTCATTAGCTGAATTTAGAATTAATTGTCATCGGCAGTATAGGGTGTTGATAAATCTATATTGAAAGAGTTTTTTTAATAGCTTATTATAGATATAACTGTATGGCTATAATCTTATGGTCTTGAATGAAGACGTGTCCCAAGATAGTGGACGCGTTAACCCCAGTGGAGAGACTGACTCTCAAGTGCAACTGCCGGAACACATCTATAGGTACTTAGCAGGAGATTTCGAACTTGAAGGTGGTAGCTTGCCAGGTGGACATTAAAAAGGCCCTACCATCATGCCATTTTATATTTCGTTTATAATTTAATTGTAATAAAACATTAACGAATATAAAAATACGTTGCTTTGTTAAAGGTTTAATGGGAAACAGAAACTGTATAACGTTTGTCTTGTTTGTTACAGTGATGGTTTAGTGTTAGCGTGTTCATAGTCACTTCGATGTACGTAAACCCAGCAATAAGCCCAAGATTTTGGTGCAGGAAAACACTGTGATGATATGACAATATGATGGTAGGATATTATGTTATGCTCTCATGGCTAGAGCTACCCACTGAAGTTGAAAATTATGGGCTGATTTCTTATAGATTTATTTCGGCAGTTGCAATTGAGACCCTTTAGCATTTTAGTATCCCTACTTCCTTACTAATATTATAAATGTAAAATTTAGTTTGTTTGCCATGCTTCCACGCTTAATTCACTGAAGAGAGATAGCGACAGAAGGGTCGCTGGTTTTTCTAGAAGAAATAAGGAAGTGGGGCAATAAGGGGGATAAATTTTGTATGAAACTTTTTATTGCTTCATTCAATTTGCTACAAATTTAGAGAATCATTGCTTATAATTACGAATTTTTATTTGATATTGACCAACATCCTAAAATAAATAATTGAATAGTATTTGACAGAAAAATAATGTCTGTATCGATCAGCTATCAGAATTTGATGATTAAAGCAATATTAAAGCGAGCGGAGCTGCGCGTAAAAGCTAATAATAAATAATAATAAAACGTCGAACTATTCATTTATTGTCTGACGTTTCTGATGATAAATGGAGCCTAGTCAAGCCGATTCAGCTAAAATTGATTGGTTCCCTTTCGTTCACTGGGAAAGCAAAGATAAAAATAACACTTATCGAAGTTTTCATTAATAAAATTTGCACTATACAGGGAGATGCGTATAGCTTAAACAGTGTATTCGATATACAATGTATAGGGCCCTTTCTACTTCTCGTTGCGTTATATCTTACCCCTCTCTTCTTTTTAAAGTGAAAGTTTTATACCATCGCCTCAAATTTTTACGTCCATCTATCACAGAACAAGGGTAAAGTGAGAGGCGCTCGGTAGAATAGCCAAGGTCAATTTGGCGGCGATTTGCCTCGCAACAGTTGACCATAGTGGACATCTTGTTTACTATTGATAAAAAAGTTTCACTCACATCGTCGTTTCATAAAACGACACAATGATTTTTTATCGCGATGGCATGCGCGAAGTGCCCAATTCCACCAGTGTCATATGATTTGAAGATAAAACGAAGGAGATTGACCAGTAGCGTGTGTACTTGAGTATTTCTATTGAAATTAATCAGTATGATTTTTTCTCTAAACCAGAATATTTAAAACAAAAAGGAGATCACAACACAAAAACCCAACCATCGTACAAAATATTACAACACTATTATTTTTTGTATTTATGACACAAATGTCAATCAATTATTTGCCTAACAAATTTCATCTGAAATATACTATTACTAATGTACCCCATTCAATTTCAAGATATTTCGGTAAGCGTGCATCGATCTAGGCCGTCCGTCATATCAAGCAATGTTCGAGACGTATTGGCGTCGACTCGAATGAAGTTCGAATGGCTTAGTGGACATCAATGATGGGATATGCGTTTAATTGAACGACTTCGATGAGTGATTTTGGTATTACCCTAATAGAAAAAATTGAAATAGTCAGAAACTTATATAAAGTAGGGAATTTGAATGACTTCGTGTAAGTTACACTGTAACGTATTTACCACCATGTACGTAAAATCTCAATTTATTAAGTCTTTCTTAAAATATGAATAATACAATATAAATCCAAAACGTTTTTATGTAAACAGCTTTTAACATCCCGATAAATGTATCAGATCATCAATGTGTATGTCAACATTTAATTTTAGAATTACACTTGTTGATGAGCAACTCGCCTTGTACATGTAAGTTAATATGTTATTAATGTATTTATGTTATTCATGTAATGCTATTTATCTTCTTGTTCTGAAGACGTGGTACAAAAAAAAAGTTTCGGTTTTCCTCTAGCAATGCATAATCGTACTACTCAGTCTACGGTGAAATAGACACGATGCATGATGGCAGGGCTTTTTCTGCATGGTGTTAGGGCTTTTTCTTGCATGGTGCTAGATGCCTTTGATAGGTGCTTCTGATGCCTACCTGGCTCTCTACCACCGTCAAGTTGAAAATCTGCCGCCAAATACCAATAGGTGTGTTCCGGCAGTTGCACTTGAGAGTCCGTTCCACTAAAAGGTTAGCGTATCTACCATCTTGGGCCGTATCGTCACTTAAGATCAGGTGAGATTACGGCCATAACGCTAAACCTTAACTATAAGAAAAATACAATACTCAAACGCGCATATAGCCAGATATTAGAAACAGCTTATATACTAGTGCTCCACCTAATTTACGTTGAGCGCACACCATCGATATATTCTTTTTGTGTGCAAAATACATTTACGGATCCCATCTTGCTTTATGTGTACTCGCGTCGGCTACAGAAAATATGGTTGTAGGGCTTTAGTGAATATTCCTGGTGACAAGCGTCAAGGCGGCAAATTCTACATGAACCAGTCAATTCCCATTTCCCCACATTAAAACCATGGCGACTTTCGGTCTACGTGAAACTCAAATGGAACTTGTAATGCAGTGATAACCATTAATAATACCCCCATATAATTTTTTTATATTATTTAAAGTAGTAGTAATAGATTTGGCCATAGTAGATGGCCATAATCTCATATGATTTTAAGAGACGATATGGCACAAGTTGGTAGATACGCTATGCAGCTGCCGGAACACACCTCTTGATGTTTGACGGCAGGTTTTCCCATTGAGGTTAGTTGCTAGCCAGGCGGTCATTAGAAAAAGCGCTACCTACCACCGTGCTAAGGTTTCCTCACGCTGTTTTTCATCACCAAAAACACAAGCTTCTTGTAGGTGGTTGGATTGGAACTCACCCACCTCGTCGTGAAGTCGTAAACACTACCATTGAGCTATCATCGCTTCAGATTATGCATTTACCTCATAATTATTCTGGCAAAAGACCAGGAAGAGCTTTACCGTTTTTTCTAGTCACAAACTTCATAACCTTCGAATTTACAACCTAATATTAAAATTAGTCGGTTCCAATAAATAAATTACAATACATGACACGTAAGTGTTAAACATTTGAATATTCAGTAAGTTGACAAAAACATATTGTGAAATCTTACCCCCGAGACGCCTATGTCACGAACTTGTTACTTTCTGAGGGCACTAAAACAATGAGACTTTCATAGTTTGTGGCTTGATTACACAATTAACAATGCTATCACTCTATTCCTTATTTTAAGGCAGACAGAATTTAAATCAGCATAGCTTGTTGTAACGGATAACATTGTCAGAATTAATAAGAGATTAGGCGTGGGTCGCAAAGTTAACTGTGAATAACTTAGTGGATATAATATCGATAAGTCAAAGTGACTAAGTGGCGATAGTGCCTGACAAGGGCCTTTTAGGGGATATCTAATATGTATTATAATGTACGTTCTGATTGCAATGATGATAATAACAATTAATTTGTATAAAATGATTTTAAAAATGTCACATACTGCATCATTTACCTTAACGGTATGTTCTATAATTCTGGTCTTACAGTTTAAAATGAAAGCCTGTCCTAAGTTTTCTTCCATTTAAGTTTACTTTATATTTTCACTTGCTCTAAATCAAATCGAAGCGATGATAGCTCAGTTGCTAGTTTTAATGGATGCCACGCCAGATGACGTCAGTTCGAATCCACTTATAATGAGCTTCCGGTAAAGGAAATCATCGTGATGAAACTATACCGTGGTGGTAGGTCTCTTTCAAATGCTCTCCTGTTTAGGTCCTACGCAGTTCCTGCACAGGTTTAGCGTGCCCATCAACTTGGGCCGTATCGTTACTTAAAATTAATTGCAATTATGGCCATAACGCTAAATCTTAGTTATAAATATATATCATATTATCTATCCTTTTTTCTATTCACTATCGAATATATTACATATGATATACTGTGAATACATATTGTAAACTTGTCGGATAAACATTAAACATAAATGTCATATGCATGAAGGTATTGTCAAAGTGCTTCACTTCAGTTGGGTTGCTTACCGGCAATCAGCTCAAAAGGGTAGTATCTTAAAATATATACATTTTTTTTTTGTTATGACTTAGAGTTAATGCCGTAATCTCACCTGATCTTATGTGACGATAAGGCCCAAGATGGTAGACACGCTATTTGGACCGTGTTTGCCCTTGTTGGACTTGTTGGACTTGGAGGAACTGGCTCTCAAGTGCAACTGCTGGAACCCACCTATTGGTATTTGGCGGCAGGTTTTCAACTTGAGGGTGGTAGCTAGCCAGGCGGGCATTAGAAAAAGCCCTACCATCATGCTATGCTTTCCTCACGATGTTTTACTTCACGAAAGGCTCAAGCTCATTGTTGGTGGTTGGATTCAAACTCACGTCCCTTGACGCAAAGTTTTACACACTACCACTGAGCTATCGTTGGCTTCAAATTGGCTATTATGACCTAAATAAATAATTTTCCAGCCTCCGCTGTTGACATCCCTTCTATTAGTAAAGGTTTCCACTTTTCCCTTTAGTTGATATAGATCATAATAAATCAAAGGTGCTGCTCGCACATTTTTTATTTCATTTTAGGTTATTTTAGCCTCAATCTCATCTGATATTAAATGCAGATGTGACCTAAGATTTTGAACACGCTAAGCTTTGTACAGAGACTGGCTCTCAACTGCAACGGTCTACATGTAGGAAATTACCGACACATTTTCAACTTGAGTGAGGTAGTAACCGGGCGGACATTAAAAAATCCCTTTTATGGTTTCCTTACGTTTTCCGTGATTAGAAGGTCAGGCTTACAGCAAATGTTACAGATTTCGTATGAGAATCTAGAGATATTTAGTTAATAGCGCATGCTATACTTCTGTAAATTCTTGATTGTGTGGCAATATTGTTTTTTAACTTCTCTGTCTTACCTCTGTAATTGGTGAAATTTTAATTAGAAATAAATCAGTTTTTTATATATAAATAAAACCAATATAAACACTGAAATGCGAACATACGACGCGGATTCATCCGTTTAATTTGCTGCAATATTTTCTGCACTGCTCTTTTATTGTATCCGCATATACTTTTATCACTTTTCTTGTCAAAGTCTTACTTCAACAAGTTAATAAAGTTGGTTGACGTACATATTCTATTCAACTCTCAACTGATGTAATAACCACAGATATTATTCTGTATTCAATATCTTCAATATCACAATATTAAGCTGTTCGGAGCCCTTTCACAGAATCCGGCGTAACATTCAAGCCCAGACACCCATCATGAGACTTAACGCCGCACTCTGTGATCCCTGATTTCCCCCGGGGTTGACACATACCGGCGTTCCGATGTAGAACATAATGGATTTGGTATTTTGAATATATGGAAATATGTGATTAATTTGAAATTCTATAAATTAAATGTAATGCAATATAAATATAAAGTTTTACTATTGTAGCAAAAACCTTATTTTGTGACTAAAAAAAGGTAAAATAATACAAAAAGAAGCATTAACAGTTTTTCTATAAACTTTTATTATTTATTTTTACTCATTAAGAGTATCCGATTTAAGACCTTATTAGTTTATGTTTTTTCTCGCCTCATATCGCGAAGCGGAGAACGTAGTACTCTACTCTCGACACATTATGATCAAGTAATTTTTTGCTCTTAAACTACCTTTATACGAAAATATGAGTTAATGTATTTCAAGAAAACACTTCAAATAGTTTGTCTCATGTTTTTTAAATACAGAAAACAATTATATTTGCTACCTTTAAAAAAACTCTACAAAAATTTAACGCAGACGTCCGGTTTTTTTATGATGGTCACGATAAATCTCGAAAAAAAAAAATGACATCTCGAGGCCAGGTTTTGTTTATTATCCTTACAATAACCTCAACTAGTTACCTTTTTCATATTAATAGCGTAGTAAAATTCTTTGAGTAAAGTAAAGTAAAGAGTAATCTGTACATTTTTTTTAAATCAATGCCTTATCCATAATATATGGCATGAATAACTTTTTCATAAAATATTTAATTTGGTTACGGATGACGTGTCCACTGCTTATTGCGTTCGCATTGTCACAGATTATACTATGATATTATAATCCCATGAGATGTGTTTATTGTAAACTGTTATGAGATTATTTAATTAAACGTTTTTATTTTTTATTTTACCGATTAAAATTATGCCGATGTCAATTCGATAGAATATTTTACTAATCTTGTAAGAGTTCAACCAACGCACTAACTAAATATCGGTTCATTTGTTAGAATTAACCATGAAGTGTTTATGCAAACTCGAAATGCTTGTAATCGGTTGTACGGTGTTCGAACAACTGTACCTAAAACGCAACATTACATAGAAATAACAAACATAGGTTTGTCAATTTAAAAATCAACATATGAGGATATAAGGTCCAGCCATTTATAAACATTTCTAATTATAATAATATTTGAAGATTACCTAGGTGACGCATCTAGTACCTCTTAGAAATAAGTAAAAATAAATAAAAGGAAATTTATTTCTTTAATACGTTTCATAATAAAATTCTGATGTTTGATGCTGAAACAAAATTGAGTATTAATTTATCATAGAAATAAATATATAAAATGATTTGCACTGATAAAATCTGATAAATCGTTTAGAAATGGACTCAGTTGATCGTAATCGTATTTAATTTAATCTAATAAAATTAATGTCTTACATTATTACTGCACTGATTTAGTCGGTAAATGAAAGTGCGTTTTTTTTTAATCCTATTTTAGGGATCGTTTTATACGTATATGTGTATACTAAGTACAGTACATATCTACAGTAGATTTTAAACTAATTTCTATTAAAACAAAATCAAAACGTATTAATACGTATCGCCTATTTGTACTAGAATGTTGTAAAAGGGGAATACATATTACTCTCCACATATTAGACTATAAGAATTATTATAAATAACGTCTAACATTTGTTAAAACTAACACATACCTAGCCGATTTTCACGAATTTGTTTTTACAAGAAAACTATTAAATTTAATTAATTAGTATTTTTGGTAATAATATTTCACAGAAATCATAAAATAAAAGCCAAATAAGCATAAAGGTTATAAGACGAAGCCAGCCAGTATCAACCTGTAACGACGAAGTTTGGCTTCCAAAATAATCCAAATAAAGAATATCTTATAATAAAGTTAATAACAAACCAAATGTGGTGGACGGGCTCGAACACCCTCCGCGCTCGCCCTCAAAGTCCGGTGAAGTTGTGAAAGCCTTCCATGTTAGCAGTGTTGGTCCCTATAAAAAATACACAAACCAAATGCAGATATTGATAAAGTGAACTTCACAATATATGAATCTAGGTTAATGAATACAGATAGAAGACATTTCCGTCTCCTTTTCACTCAAACAGAATCAAATTTAGCAAACATTTCTGTCTCCCTCGGCGTAATCGTATTTGCATATTTAAAAAGGAGCTAGGGGAAACTGCAATTTCCTCTCATTTTGTATGCGTTTTCTATTTTAGATGGAGGTATATTTTTTAGTTGTAAACGGAGGTCGGACGTTTGATCCCGGCAAGTAGGGTGGTGTTTTGTACAGTCCCTTTCGTTTTTTACTTAATAAATTGTCGGGTTGCATTTTTTTTTTTTGGTTATTTTGCATAAACCTCTCACTTTTGTGAATGTACAAACTCCCCTTGAAAAACATCGTTATGATCTTTAGAAACACTGTTCGAGTAATGTTTCTTAATTTATGTTTCGATACTTTATTTATATTTATGAGAAATGAATTTGAGGGGTGGTAGAGATTTGTAGTCGACTGAATTTCGATTAATTGGCACGTGGTGAGAACCGCCTTTTGGTTTGTTGATTTTCAAGTATGTACATATATTCAGTCGTCACTACTTGCAGTTCGACTGTACAGTAATAACAAATGATTGACGACCTCTCGTAGATTATTGTTGTTTTTGAATTATACCGTACTTCCAATCAGAAAACCTTGCTTGCATACTAAAAAGCTAGAATTTGGTAAAAAACAAACGAATCTATTTGATATTTAAATCGGCGCACTATCTTGACATTTCTCTCGGTAAAGTCATGCAACAGTGATTCATTCTAATAAGGTAAAGCTCAAGAGTTTGTTTGTTTGAACTCTGTAATTTCCGGAACTACTAGCCGGATTTGGAAAATTCCTATTGCAATTGACAGCTTAATTAATGAGCATTTTTATGGGCTATTGAAAATTACACTACAACACTTGAAGCAGAGCAAATATAATAAGAACGATATGCAAGAAGGATAGGATAATGCTTGATTACTTAGTTGTTAAATTTGTCAGATGTACGGAAAAGAACACAGGGTTCTGAGCTAAACTTATATTCATACACACACACATATATTATTTTGTGCTTTTTCTTATCCCAAATGTGCTGAAAGTATCTAAAGAAATTTTCGCTTCAAAAAGTTGCTTACTCAAAATATACCAAAATATATAAAAAATATTTGAATATCAAACAAAGTAAACACGTTGTTTTTAATTTGCGTGTGACACGAAGATTCCTAATTACATGCCAATTAAAGGTTAATCACTCACTAGGGAATAATTAATCATACAGTTCAATTGCTAATTCTCTGTGACAGTAATTGTATTTAGGTAATACCTAACTGATTAGCGATGAAATAAACTAATTGTATTGACTGATGTCGTATTAATGTTTACTAGTGTGTTAGTGAACGAAATTTGACCATTTTTATTCGACTATATATAGAGGACTGTTACAAAGGTGAGAAGAAACATAAAAAAGAAAATCAGTGAGCAGAGACAAAAAAACATGCTGAAACTGACCTGTTCTTGAGTAATGGATTACAACTCAATGTTGTAGTATTTTGATTTACCAAACAAAGTTCTGATGAAACAATAGCCCTCTTGTTAGAACTTCGCAGGAACATTTTATGACGTATCTATATATTAATACGTGAAACAAAAACTTTGTACCGCTTTTTACGAAAATTGCGCACGGAGGAGTACGAAATTACGCACACTAATAGTTTATATAGAGAAGGAGTGCAGAATGATTTTTTTTTTAATTATGCATACAAAATACAGTAAATCAACAAAAAAAAAACATTATTTAACACCCACACGCATAAATACTCTTTTGTTTATTGTTAAAGTTCGTCGTCAAATTGAGATTAGATTATAGATGAATATTGTTTGTTTTTATTGAATATCAAACATAACCATATATATTAATACTAGTCTTTGACAGCAGAACCTTAATGATGTTCAAACTTATAATTTAAATTAATTATGGTCGAATTTCGACCACTAGGCGACCACCAGTCGATCTAAAGTCACAGAATTCATGCGTTGTTATGCAAAATGCCACGTCTAATGTACATTGTAATATCAAATACCGCATGTTTGTGAATTAAGTAAAGTTAGTGAAGCAATGATCAATGTGTATAGTGAGCAATGAATTAATGTCGATAAACGTAACTTTGAAACCCTGGGATGAGTCTGACCTTCGGTGAGGGACAACATCGTGATTAACTTATAGTATGATGGTAGTTTTGTAATGCATAATTGGCTAGCCAACATTATTTAGTTAAGAAACTGTTGCAGTATACTTACATGTTTCAGCAGCTTCACTTGAGAGCTGCTCTCTCCATTAGATTTTGCATGTCCACACTCATGAGTCACATAGCCCCTTCAAATTAAATGAAATTATGTTTAAACGCTAAACACTTATATAGTATTAAAAACACTGTCAATTTTCGCACATTCTTGTAACTTTACACAGGATTTTTTTCAGTTAAGCCATTATTACATCTAAATTATATGCAAGTAACAAATTATTTATTTACCTAATTACCTGGTTTCTGATACCGTACTTATCGTAATGTGATCATTCGATAAGCTAAATCTTTTTGAGGATTTTGATTTTATAGAGCTAATACTCATTGAAGTTTCTCATTTTGTTCATAATATATTTTTACTTATAACGCATTTGTATGTTTATTGGACTACAAATTGAAAAAAAAATAAGTAATAGAAATAGTTAACATGATAAAAGTCGAATCCCCTTACGAAAATAGTTCCTAAGTAAATAAATATTAGATAATGAAATTGTAATTACAGTGACATTTCTCGGAGAATGACCTACGCTGCATTGCGGTCTATTGGGATTTCTCCACTTGAATATAAGTTTGTCTGTTTGTGTGATAACTTCAACGTTGTATGTTACTCCCCGTGGGATGGAGTGCACTACATCTGAGTTCCATTTGACTTCTATCAAAGCTATTTATGTATGAAATTACGTATTAAATTGTTATATTAAAACGTTCACTTTCAAAACTCACTAACATTGTCATGTAAATTTAAATAACTAAAAGCTTATTTATCATCATTAATAAATATCTCGTTTCAAATTAATACATAAAGTGATAAGATGAAAATGTTGATTATAGGAATTAGTGATGTATTAAAATCCTTGATCAAATGTTTATATGTATTTCATAAAAGTCTTTAAAAAGCCGACTATAACCAAACACATTTTTTTACATATCTTAAGAAAAGTAACAGGACGCAACAACGAAAACGAAGGCGCAAAAAAATATAAGAGCCACGAAAAGTGATTATTTTCTTAACAATATCTACAAAATCTAGGATACATAAAGAATAACAAATAATATGAGTAGTTTATTTATTACAATACGTGTAAGATGGTAAGGCAATTATAACATTTTAATGCGGTTGCATAGATACAAACTAGAAGAACTAGAGAACACACGTAGGGGTTCTATCATGAAAAGGAAAAAAAAAGTGATGCTATCTCTACATAAGTGAGATTATATTAATTAGTTAACTTTGCCTTTAAAGATGTTTGTATAAAATTAAATTATAATAAAAAAAAAACTTTCTATAACCGGGAGCGATGTTGATTAAGTTGGTTGTATGTATCGACTCCGCGTCAAAGGTTATTGAGTTTGAGCTTTCAGTGAAGGAAAATATCGCGATGAAAGCATATCATGGTGGTAAGGCTTTTTCTAATTCCCACCTGTCTAACAACCCTCCTAAAGATAAAAATGTGTCACCAAATACTTATAAGTGTGTTCCGGCAGTTGCATATGAGAGCCAAGACCTCAACTTGGCTTAGCTGTCCACCAGTCTGGGTTACATCATCACTTAACATTAGGTGAAATTGTGGCCATAACGTATAAACTAAAAACTATAGGTTTTGCGTCATGGCTACAATCACACCTGATGTTAAATGACGATGTGGCCCAAGCTGGTGAACACGCTAAGCCTGTGGAAGGACTGGCTCTCAAGTGCAACTGCCGGAACACACCTATAGATATTTGGCGGTAGATTTTCAACTTGAGGATGGTAGCTAGCCAGACGGGTATTAGAAAAAGTATACCATCTATCAACCACCATGCAAAACCCTACTCTAAGGGTAGGCAGACAATGTTGAATTTCCACTCTGTGTAGATCACGCAAAAGTAATATTACATAAGATTGTAGTAATTATTGTTATCGATTTTCAGTATAATAGAATAGATACGGTAATGAATTAACTGTAAATGCTCGGTAATTACCTTCACGCTGTGGCTCGAGTCACGACCGCATTGCGGTGTGCGGTACAACGTGTGTATTTACTACAAATCAGTCAGATTTGTAATTACTGTTTCACTGGCAGCTTAGTATGTGGTTATACATTTAATAATTTCATTACATGTTATATTAGTTATAGGTCTATTAGAGTAATTAAAAGAACTTAAATAAAAGTAATGCAAAATCGCAATTGGTATCAATATAAATGACGAAATTAGTTTTTTTTTTCAAACAACTGCGTGATAATTACAATGGATAAACCGTTAACATTTAAAATGATGTGTTGTACAAAATTAGTTTAGTCACTTGATTTGAATATTCCAAACTTCAAATTATGTTGTTCCCTTATATTTGTATACATTTCTTACAGACATAATTATATTTAAAGAGTCATTTTTTGGTACCATATGTTTCATTTTATTGTAACTACATCTTGTGCCGAATTTTTACTACAATCGGCAGATGAGAAGTTAGTAAAAATTCATATAAGCGTTGTTCATCAATTCATACTTTACCTTTGAATTTATAGATTTCCCTCAAATTCTGATAAAACTACCAACAGTTATCAGCAATTGAAATAAAATTATAAACATGGAAATCAGTGTAAAATTAACGAACATTTTAAAAACAAAACAATACAATTGTAGGACTTGTCGCAAGTTTAGACACATATATAAAATACTACTAAAATATTCCATTAATAGTGTAGGTAGTGAAATGATCATACCCCGAGTAAGTAAATTTTACAAATTGATTCACCCTCAAGTCGGTAATTTAATCAATTTTGCGCACTGAGCTAAGCGAGTGTCGAGTGAACGATAGTACTTATCTGCTTCTTAAGTATCTGCCCGCTGTGCTTTTGGTCTCATTCATATTTCGATTTTCTATATCTACACCTACGAAATTACACCTAAAACTTGTAAATCACGAAAACTTGTGTTCATACAAAAATCGTATGACGTAACACTAGTGCGGGCTCATATCATCCCTAGTGTATATAATGTGTATGCCTAATGCCGGTATGCCTAATAGTCTGATCACGGTCGATCAATGAGAATAAAGGACAAAAAACTAAAAGTAAACCTTGGCTGCGGACAATTGAGCACAACAGGCCGATTCCAGCTCTTAATCTTGGATACATTATGCCACGCACTATATCTCTGCCATTTCATGTAACCCATCATCATTTTTATCGTATGTTCAATACTCCCAGACCTCAGACTTGAAATTTGGTATGGAATGTCTTTCACGATATAGACACTAAGTAAGAATTTCACGATAACACGTAGTTGACGAGAAAAACATGAAAGAAGTCGGGGCGGACCAGCTACTATACAGACATATAAGTGGTATAGTACTGACTGACTCAAAATGACCCATTACCAGATTTCTAAAACTGTACACCCGATTGGCTACAAACATTGCATAATTACACTATACATTCGGGGATTGCAGTGATGGGAATATGGGAACTAGAAAGCTCGTTGGAAAAAAAACCTTTTGATACATTATTAATTGATATATCAACATCAGTCAACGCTTTTCGATTGATAGGTTTTGAAATCCTGTAAAGTGGTGATCGATATATATTGATCGTGGTAATACGATAGTATGCTGCCACAGTATTCTCGATACGGGTTTTCGCTTGTTACAAGTTTCAGGTTAAATAATTATTACCACTCAACTACAAGTGCGTTTGGATAGCTACCCATAAGCCTTAGAGTGCTAACATCTTGGGTTGCTAAGTTATCATGTGAGATTGGAGTCAAATATTGAGCTGACAAATTCTTAAAAAAATAATATATATATATATATTAGATATATACCTTATTTAAAAAACGACGTCTGATGTGACGGATGATATAGTGGAATAAGAAAAGATATTGTGCCAACCCTTCCTAGGTGGGATAAGGGCTAAGCAGAAGAAGATCTCATTCTAAATACATAATTAATCCTGAATCGATTTTTAGTCTATGTAATACATTTTTAGTAAGTAATGGTGTGGGTACGTTTGATAGTACTTTTTGATACTCAGGCAATTATAACAAAATTAGATGAAATTTTTGAACATTTTGAGTTATTATATTTTATTTATTTATTTATTTACACTTTAAGAAGTAAACAAGTATTATAGTCGTCCTGATTATGTGCGGGCATCTTATTTTTATTTATTTAATATATAATCATTTCTCATTCACGTAAAAGTCACCCTGTTGAAACTGTAATTTTAGTTTTAACAAGGAAAGACGTCGTCATTTAACTTATATTAACAGAATATTTAATATTTTAGAATTGGACGAGTTCAAAGAGGTTTTCTTTAGACGTCACGTCCACATCAGCCTATGGACTGATGAGCAGAACACTAGAAATAATATTTAGGGTAACAACATTTTTTTTATATGTCAATTTCAATACATACTATATATTATATACATTGAAGAAAGTGTCTTATTTTATTTCTTAACAAATAATATTATATCATTTTAAATACATACAAATTAATGTTTATTAATTGACAAATGATATATATATTCATCTGTACTTTAATTTAAATAAACTCAGTCTAGCGTATTACTTAAAGTTTTTTAATAAACAAAAGTGGCCCAAACTTTTAATAGCGCCGAGTAAAAGTTGCTTCATTAAAATTCCCCAAGTGTCTTTAGTCCAAAAGTTTTAACTTATTGTCAGAGTGGCAAAAATATTTAATGTCTTAGAATACTCCTTTATTCAAAATCATTCTTGGAATTTTGTTTACATCTGTTTACGATGATATATAAAGTAAATTTTTAAAAGTTCATTTCGTCCTTTTGCAAGAGATGCCTTTGCCTATTCTCTTCCTATGAAGAGAAAATACTGAATAGTAATTTGTTGTTATATAGTTTTCTTTAGTTAAGGTTTAGCGTTATAGCCATAATTTCACCTGATCTTAAATGGCGATACGACCGAAGTTGGTAAACACGCTAAACCTGTGGAGGAACTGATTCTTAAGTTGGCGGCAGTTTTTTAACTGGGTTGTTACCCAGGCGGACATTAGTAAAAGCTCTACCACCATTCTATGGTTTCCTCACGATGTTTACCTTCACCGAAAGATTAAGCTCATTGTAGGTGTTTGGATTCGAACTCGCGACCCATGACACGACGTTCCTACACACTACCACTGTACTATCATCGCTTCAAATAATGTAAGTGTAATAAGGAAAATGACTTGATTAATTTTATCTATGGTACACTGGATGTTGGTTACATTTTTCTTGCATTGCTATGATGATTTCATTGCTCAGTCTGAAAACCTGAAAGCAATAACAAGGATTATCAAACGCTAGTTCAGAATTTTGATCATATACTAACGTTTACCTATATTTTTAAGTAATTAGTGTCTACATTTGGCGATAAACATTTTTATACCATTTTCAGTGTAAAACCAAGTATGTAAATGACAATATATTGACTATTAATTTTAAAAATAAATGCTTGCAAGGTTTGTATCCATTTATTTTGTGCCTGAGTAGTATTCAATTACAAAAACGCATGGAGTATAATAAATCGAAATTTTACAATATGCTAGGTTTACCAATGTAGTTGTATGTCATTATGAAACCAATACATGATGGAAGGGTATTTCCTTATACTTACCTTATCAGTACCCGCCATAATAATATTTGCTATTAAAAGTGATTATGGATCAATTGATAGGGTGTATGGATTTACTTTTGCGGTCGATGCAGGCATGCTTACTTTTTTTCCTATCAAACCTTCTTTGAATTTATTTTGAATCTATCACATAAAAACATATAACTCTTAACTATCTACCTTCCAGTATATCTCAATAGTTTTGAAATCAAACCGTAACGTATTTTCTACGGTAGGACAACATTTTACTAGCAAGTTCTCAGTTAAAAGTATTTATTGTGGTATTACCATACCTCCTTTCAGTTTTCAATTGACTTAATAATCACAGGATAATAAATAATTATTCATTAATTAATGTTGTTATTTTTATTTATTTATTTATATTCAAATAGTATACAGTATACAGTAACAGTATACAGTATGCAGAAAGAAATTGACAGAAGAATAGCCAACACTTGGAAGAGATTCTGGTCGTTGAGCGAAATAATGAAAAACGAAGATATGCCAATGTCGGTGAAACGAAAAAATTTCAACATGTGTATACTGCCATGTCTGACATATGGATGCCAAACTTGGGCCTTAACTGAACAGCAACAAAGTAAAATAAATGTATGTCAGAACGGAATAGAGAGAAGTGTACTAGCAGTAAGAAGAAGAGACAAAATACAGTTGAAAAGGATCAATGGAAGGACTAAGTTCGGAAAAGTTCAATCAACATGCAGAAAACTTAAATTGCGCTGGACGGGACATATGTTGAGAGAAAAGAAAGAGAAATGGACTAGAATAATTACTGAATGGTATCCAAGAGAAAGTAGAAGAAGCAGAGGAAGACAGACAAAGCGATGGGAAGACGATTTAAAGAAGGTAGCTGGCCCAGAATGGCTACGTACAGCAAAGGACAGAAATAAGTGGAAAGCCTTAGAGGAGGCCTTTGTCGAAAGTCAAGCTGTTAAAAGAAGAGATCAGAGGAATGCGGAGATTAGAATTTAGTTTAAGTTAATAGTTTTTAAAGCAAGTATATTTGTAGAAATAAGTTTAATCTATAACAGTAATAAAGGCTTATTATTATTAGTATTATTATTATTATTATATTCAAACAGTAAAACATATATAAACATTATATATCTGATACAACAAAAACTCGTCGTTTTTCTGCGCATCAGTTGAGGGTAAGTCGCGTTATCTGTTTGCCCATATACAGGCGGCTCTATTGAGGTGATTTATAGTGTTATTAAAAATGAAATGATTTTCAATATAAAAATTGTGATGAAATCTTATATGACACCAACAATTCTTATATGACCCAATAAGTATGATAATAAGTATGATTAATTACCATAGTATTATATAAATATTATTTTTTGCGAACACGAACGAATGTACGAAATATTAGAACGGGTCAGCTAATAGGCCCTAAGCGGCTTAAACTGAGATTTCATCAACGAAAACATTCGTCGTATGAAATACTTCTTACGGAAGAAAGTTTTTCAAGCAAAAAATACGACCGCACTCCTCCGTCATGATATTAAATTTTATCATTCCGGTATACCCGGCTAAACATCTTTGTTAAACGTACCGTGAACGTATCTTTTCGTCTAGTTTTTCGTCAAGAATTTATTGCGTTCAAACAGGGGCGTGACGAAAACGCCTGCGACGATTGAATTTGTAATTTTGTAAAAATCATACCTTATTTCTTAACTTAACACGATTAAGTTAAGGCATGTACCTGTTAGTATAAGAAATTGATTGGATCGAAGAGCGCTGGATTCTTACTTCCGCTATAGGCAGTAGTTCACACTATGGTCGATTATGAAATGGCATGGAACGCAGTTCCTAAGTTTTGTGAAAGTCTCATGCTGCAAAAGGAGGAAGTCGAGCGAGAGTGCGAAAGACAAGCTGGTGTCACTAAAATACGCCATGTAAGAAATCGATGCGGAAGAACTAGGTTTGGCTATCATTTCCATTTTAGGGCACCTTAAATTGAAACCTTATAGCAATGAGTGCGTGGGCGCCCATTGCATTTACAGGAGAAGTAGAGATGAATTTATTTTATTCATTTTTAATAAAAAGCTAATAATTAAGGAGTAGTTGCCACTGCTCCGGTGATTGAGAGAGAATATGGAGCATGTCCCCCTTGAAGTGGGAACCTTGCCTCTATCATCTTCCGGGATCCCAGCGCGTGGACAGTATTGACAGTATGTTCACGCTATCCTGCTATCTTGCCCACATACGCGTAGGAAGTGACCGTCTAGTTTGTAGGCCGTTGTGCTACAAGGTATTCCCGGTGCATCACCGGGAATACGTTTTATGTCTCTGGTCTCCCTAGAGATGATAGGTATTGTCGTACTAGATTTATTCTACGATAATAAAAAAATAGTACCTTATAGTAAGAGTACAATCCAAAAACATAGATGGATCTACAAATAATCGCTGGTTGTCAGTGTCATATTCTAGAATTAAATTGTAAAGAAGAGGAAAGTTGCATGGTGGTTGGGCTTTTTTAAATGCCTGCCTCGCTAGCTGCCACCCTCAAGTTAAAATTTTGCAGCCAAACACCTATAGGTGTGTCCCAGCAATTGCACTTGAGAGTCAGTCGTTCCACTTAGCGTATAGTATAAAAAAAACAAGTTGCATTACACTGGTTTCTGGAGAATAGCTTTAGTAGTAAACTGGACCAACGCACCACTGGAAGTAGCAGAAGCTCGCTGTATACAAGCAACTCGAGGTCGCTCATTATAGTTAACATTTGAGGGCATTTTTTTCGAGGACGCCGATATTTTTGTCCAACGGGAAGGAAAAACAACATTCTATATGTACGCAGTAAATTAATTGCTTCACATTTTCTATTACTTTATTTGACACTTTTTTCCATCTTAGGTTTGACAGGAGTCATTAATCATTAATTTTTTAGATACTAGTTTTTACTCGCGGCTCCGCGCACGTTAAAATTGAATTTTTCAAATCGGATGACGCGATCAAATGTTTCATACAAAAAAATATTTCTCTCTTTAAGCCATTTTTAAAAAGTTTTTCGCGAGAAATAGTAGCCTATCAGAATCTTCAGGGTCACATCTATCTCTATACTAAATATCAATACAATCGATTGAGCGGTTATGGCGTGAAAGTGTAACAAACAAAATCACTCTCGCATTTCGCTCGTATCACATTACAAATCTTTGAATTTTTCTGATTTTCATAATTATAGATATTAACTCTATCTATTGCTGAAAACCGCATTAGAAACAATTGAATAGTTCAAAAGATCTAAGCGAACAGAGAACGGAAGATAGACAGTAAGGGTGAATATGGGAAAAAATCAAGAAAAAAAATCAAACCTGGGAAGCAAATAACACAAACCAAATATACTAAAACGGGGTAATACTAGATAATAACAAATGATCGATTAAGGGCTGCGTCGCGTACAACCCTCAGTCTATCAATCAAGCTTTTTGTCAACCGCCGCCATTGTCTGCCGCGTCTAACCCGACGGGATGTGATCTTTGCCATGTCGTGTCAACAGATCTCGTTTTTGCTCTACGGATGTTGTATGATGGAAGATGTTTACGTGAATCACGATAAAATTAGGCTGTTTATTTTTGACTTCAGTGACGTGATTTATTTTTAGACTAGCTTATCTCGCGTCTTTGTTTGTGTTGACTTAAATTCAGCTACAATTAACTTGGATATCTTTTTTTCAAATCTTATAAAAAAAAATTTACTACCGCAGCTACTGAAGTATATTCGCATTGTTATAATGCTCTTTGCTTGTTTATTACCAAATTTTAGGTTTATCTCCTCTTTCGTTTTAGAGCGTAAGTAAAGTGATGATAGCTCAGTTGTTAGTGTGTACCGACGCCGCGTCAAGGGACGTGAGTTTGAACCCTGTAATGAATTTTAGCTTTCGGTGAAGAAAAATATCGTGATGAAACCATATCATGGTGCTACCACCACTACATAGTACTGGTGGATAGAAAGACAGCAAACATTCAAACTATTTTTAATTTCTCCTCTGCATCTGTTTCTTTCATTATGATAATACAAATTTTACCTACCTACAGCTTTATGCATATACAATAACTATTACATAATATATAATTCTGTTCTTGAAAATAGTTACGATTCAACCAACATTATTATCACTTAAGGTGTATTGAATGGGTATTGAATGCAGCTTTTGAAAAAAAAAATTAACATTTTCAGTTCAATGTTGTGGTCAATCTAAGGACTACCAGATGTACTCTGTACCAGATATACGTGGTACCAGATGTACCACGGTGTACCTCTGCCGCATAAATTGGGGCGACCCAGGATCAAACTTATAATCACCGTGTCGCCCCAGCTGTTGGCCCAACTAGACCCCGGCGCTAAAGAGGGATAGTTTGGTACACTCCAACTGTCCCCCAGACGGTTGAACCAGTGCAATGGGAAGACGGACCCTTCTTCCCTTGGCTCAGCAAGGATGTAAATATGGTCTAACATTGGTGCTTAGATATAATTTTTTTATCTATTTTATTATTTGGTTATCGACATAATCTCACCTGATTTTAAGTGGCGGTACGGCCCAAGTTGTTGGAGATGCTAAACCTGTTTAGGGACTGGCTCTTAAGTGCAACTGCCGGAGCACACCTATTGGTATTTGACGGCAGATTTTCAACTTAATTAAGATAGTTAACTAGACGGAAATTAGAAAATGTTTCATTACCATACCATGGTTTCATTACGACGTTTTCGTTCACTGACATTGGAGGCTCATTCGAAGGACTAGGACTGAAGTTTTTTTCTGAAATTACTATGTGCTAGATCTTTTCGTAAAAGTAGTCTAGTGAGTGCGTCGTAAATAAAGGCTCACCTACTTTGTGCAAGTTAAAATAGCCGAGAATTAACGTACCGTTACTACGTGGGGGTTAAGATAACGCGACCTCATGCGACCTCTATTTAAAACGATAATTACTGCAATGAAGTTTGAAATTATGTACATATTTATTATTTTAATTATTATTATGTACTATCTCTGCCTGTAATTTCATTTGTATGAATTTGAATAATGCTTCGTTTTATCTTAGAACCTAGTATTTCGTCTTGCCGACATGGTCTTTAAGTTATACTAAGTATAATTAACAGTTAGGATAGGATATACAGGAAACGATGATAGTTTCGCGTTAATGGACGTAAGTTCGAATCCACCTACAATGAGCTTGAGCTTTCGGTGAAGATAAACGTCAAGAGGAAGCCATAGCATAGCATAGCTTTTTCTAATGTTCGCATGGCTAACTACCACCCTCAAGTTGAAAACCTGTCGCCAAAAAATACCAATAGGTGTGTTCCGGCAGTTGCACTTGAGAGCTAGTACCCCCACACGTTTAGCGTGTCTAGCAACTTGAGCCTTATCGTCACTTACGACGACGATAAACCTTAAGTATAAAATAAAAACCGTCAGAGGCTAGAAAAAATGTGAAAACCGTCTCTGGTCTCTGGCAACGTGGGAGTTTGAAGTATCGCCATGGTGCGTTTTAGTGGGTAGTGGGTGTTTAGCATCCTATGAGTCACCACATGTTTCTCGCACTGACTGCATTAAAGACTGCAATTTTAAACAACACTTTAAATAAAGGATACATAGGATAGGGTTGTACGCCTTGTAATATTTATTCTGTTAAATAAATAATTTTACATTTTTCAGTTATCTTTTGTTGCTTGTATATATTTTTTGCTGGGTTTACTCACATTATTATAGTTTTTATTAATCTCTACAGGAAAGTACTTTCTCTTGAAAGAAAGGCACATCATCTATTTTACTCTTTCCTCTGTTTGATCACCGGTTTAGTAGTAGTTAACATAAAAATACATTCACATTTCTAAAATTAATTAGAATTGTAATGCGATATCATAATAATAATGTAAATATGTTCCTTTATTGCAATTTTTTATATTGTACCGTCTCTATCCCAGATATAAATCTTTTAGTAATATGAGATTAAAGTTCTCGTTATTTATATATTAAAGTTGCAGTTGCAGTTGCACTTAAGAGCCAATCCTTCCACTAGGCTTAGCATGCCGACCATCTTGGGCCATATCGTCGCTTACCATCAGGTGAAATTATAGCCATAGCGCTTATCCTATAAAAAATATAACAAAAGGTATTTTAGTGCACATTTTTAAATTGAGTGTAGTAGCTAGCCAGGTGGGCATTAGAAAAAGGCCTATCTTCATGTATATTATCATATAATAAAATTAAAAGACATTAGATATTTCATACGCGTGCACAGGTTTTATTCTTATTTTTTTTTATGTGGAATTGAACGAATTTCTCAAGTCGGGTGCATCGTAAAGCAGCGCTCACCTGCTCAAGAGAACGTTAAGTCGCCCAAAATAATGTGCCATTAATACGCCGAGCGTGGGCGGGCGGCGGGCGGCGGTATGCGGCGGCGGGCGGTGTGCTACCGTGCCGGGCTAGAGTTACCGCCCTGCCCAACCGCTTGTAAACGACGCGGAAGACGTTTAAAACGTGGAGGCTTGAAGTTATTACGCTGTTGTCCATATCTTAGATAGGTACTTACCGTTAATAAAGTTCATTGATTGCCACTGTGTGTCTTCCTATAATCATAAACATTCTAAACTTTAACAGACAGTTAAAATGAAAATTATCTACCATTAAAAAACGTTTTTAAGGAATAGGGAGGAAACGAACAAGCCTGATGGTAAGTGGTCACCGCCGCCCATGGACACACAACAGCAGAGGTATCGCAGATATGTTGCCGGCCTTTATAGGAGGGACTGGCTCTCAAGTGCCACTTCCGGAACGCACCTAATGGTATTTAGCGGCAAATTTTCAACTTGAGTGTGGTAGCAAACCAGGCGGGCATTAGAAAAAGCCCTAACACCATGCAAAATTATACTAGCTTCAGTTGTATTTATCTATCTGATACTAATCGTAGGTTCTGCCTTCAACTTTGCTCGCGCTTTTCTGTCAAGCGCACCTATCTAAGTCTCTAAGTATGGTAGTTTTGGAGATATCTCTGTAAACGAAACAAAGAACAAAACAAGATTTAGGTATTTTCTGGATTATTTGTTTTAAATGTGTGATTTTTGATATGGTTGGTGAATAAATATTATTATTACATTATAAAGGTAGTGAATTTTGTTATCACAAGGTACGAACTTGCAAAATATGGGCTAGGCGAAAAAAAAAAAAAAGATTTTCTTTCCTTCGATTGATTAGTTATTTCGACGTTTCATTTAATTGCTCTCAAGCGCTAGTAATTTATTTATTTGTATTTGTTAATCAATAATATACTAATAATATGATAAGTTTGTCAATAATAATATACTACAAAAGAAACTTAGTTCGAACCGAGTATTCCACGATACTCATTTTTATATTTTAAGCCGTTTCTGTGGTTTATGAAAGAAGATATGCCAAAAGTATTATTGATATATATATAGTTATAATATTAAACATATATTTTGTTATTATTATTATCATTTACTAGAATTGACGTATGGCTTCGCAAAAAATTCAAAAAAAGTTTTTTTTTTTTAACCCACTTCCAATAAGGTTTCAACGACAAAGGTAGCCAATCACCGACTCCAGATTCCCATCTATCTCTTTATAAATACTCATCATAATCGATTCAGCTTTATGGAACATAATAGCAGATTATGGGACATAATAATCCCAGTAGTACGAAATTTTGAAGCGATCACAGATCAGTTGTAGTGCGTAGGAACGCCGCGCCATGGGACATGAGTTCAAAACACACCACCTACAATGAGCTGGTACTTCGGTGAAGCAAAACATCATGATTAAATTATAGCATGGTGGTTGAGCTTTTTCTAATACCCTCCTGGCTAACTACCACCTTCAAGTTAAATATCTAACGCCAAATACCAATAGGTGTTTTCCGGCATTTGGACTTGAAAGACAGTTCCTCTGCAGGTTTAACGTGTCTACCAACTTGGGCCGTATCGTCACTTAAGAGCAGGTGAGATTAAGGCCTTAACGATACACCTTAACTATAAAAAAAAATCACAAACAATCGTTTGTAAAAAATCAAATTCATGATAACATAAAAATTGCATCATCTAAATTTGAGACTTGTAATTTTTAGTTCGGTTTTTTATTAAAACGTGCAATATTTTATCAACTGCAGTTTATCCTATTCCTTACTTGTTGTAATTGTGACATAAGCCCGGCTAGCTCAGTCGGTAGAGCATGAGACTCTTAATCTCAGGGTCGTGGGTTCGAGCCCCACGTTGGGCGCGCGTATACTTTTTAACTCTTATATATTTAGAGGAATCTTTATTTAGAATCAATACATTTCTTCTTTTTTAATTTGAAAATTTGACTATACTAGCTTTTATTCGCGGCTTGGTTCGGGTTAGTATCGATTTACTCAACGAGTTGCGGAATGATGCAAAAATCATTAGCGTCAATACAATTATTTTATTTATTTCAGGATGTTGGTAGATGTGAATTTCAATAACCCTTTCTTAGCTAATATCTCCTATCCATCAACTACCTATCAGTCAAATGTCAGCTACACGAATTCAATTTCTCAATTTTAAGAGTAATTCGGTCCATTTTTAAGAGTAGTTTAAAAATAATACGCGTAGTTTACTATACAATTAAACTTTTGATACAAAGAAATGAATGAACATTTAAATTTTGAAGTGACGATAGCTCAGTGGTTGTGTGTACGAACTCCGAGTCAAGGGTCGTGACCACCTACAATGAGCTTGAGCTTTCGGTGAAGGAAAACATCGTGAGATAACCATATTATGGTGGTAGGACTTTTCTAATGACTAGCTATCACACTCAAGTTAAAAATCTACCGCCAAATACCAATAGATGTGCCGACAGTTGCACTGAGTCAGTTCTTCCACAGGTTTAGCGTGTCTACTGTTGAAGTAAATCGGAAGATACAATAAAAAAAATATATAAAGTTTACCCCTACCGTATATAAGTTTTCTCTTAGAAAAATAGGTATATAAGCTTATCCAAGGTCCCATGTATCTCTATACCAAAATTCATACATTCGATTCAGCGGTTTAGGCGTGAAACCGTAACAAACAAACAAAGTCACTTTCTCGTTTATAATACTATATACACAGGATTGGAATTATATGTGTCGACTGCATATTGTGACCTTATATTATATGTGTGACTGGACAGACTTTGTTCTGCCTTATTGAGTAGTCAATCACATCGACTACAGCTTCTTCTATCGCGTTATGATCACTTATCGAGATGAACAGCATCCTATATTTTAAGTTGGAAAAAGTTACATATATCTGTAAAAAAATTAATTAAAATCAATCAAGTAATTACACAAGTTGGTTCAGATGAATATCATGACACGAGATTTCATATATAGATATATTATTAACTATATACAAATTTGTTTTCACAAGAGTTGATATTAGCTTTTAATAAATAAAAATAAACAATTTGTTAATAGCACAAATTTAATCATATTAAACACAGGTTTCGGGATACTTTAATATTATTTTTTCCGCGTTTTCTCTCGTTCCGCACTGTGATCTAATTAAACTACATGCATTTTACCCATGAACACAGTACAATGTGGGAACAAGAGGCTCAGAAAAATGTTTTTATCTAATCAAATCAAATTAAAGATCTTTGTCAAGGTGAGATTATGGCCATAAAAAAAACCTTCCTCTTATATATCTCTATAAAAATGATAGCCTGTATATTTTCTCATTTCTACGATTATCGATTAAACAATTTCAACCATACAAATAAGACTTTTCCTCAACTATAGAACTATAGACGAAGTATTATCCGTTGATAACTAATTGTCACAGTTTAAAAGATCAACCTTTTTGTTTCATCGTGACACAGAAATTAAGTTTGTCTTGAGTGAGATATCTGAACCCATTTATTTTTCCGCCGGGCCAGACGGCAGAAAATTACATTTTAGAAGGAAACTGTACACATTTAACAATAAATGAAAAACTTCCCTTTAGTGTAGAAATTTAATTACAGCTTAAAGTCAGCCTTGTTTGTGATGTAATAATGGAATATAGTCAAAGAATGCTTGAAATTATTTAATGTGGGAAACTCAGTTCCGGTACTGTAAAAGCATTTTGCAACTCAAACATAACTACTAAATGCAATTCGTAGCCTAATTTATAATGCTGGTTGCGTATCGTAAAGATAAAACCTAATTAACATTATAAAGCTAATTTTGAAGCGATGATAGCTCGGTCGTATTGTGTAGTAACGCTGCGTTATGGGACGTGATTTCGAATCCAACCACCTACAATGATCTTGAACTTTCGGCGAAGCAAACCCTAAAATGGTGTTCGGGTTTTTTCTAAAGACCACCTGGATAGTTACCACCCTAAAGTTGAAAATTTGCCGCCAAATAGCATAGGTGTGTTTCGGGCACTTGAGAGCTGGTCTCACCAATAAAGTCCGGCAACGCACCTGCGATTCCCCTGGTGTTGTGGGTGTCCATGGGCGGCGGTGATCACTTACAATCAGGTGACATGCTGGCTCCTTATCTAAAAAATAATTAAAAATGCATTTGTATCGTCTTCTTAGTATGACTATTTACTTGTCTAGTTCATGTCAACAGAACATGATTTCCCCTTTTATTCTGGTTGTATAGTGGTGTGCCTGCGACTTTGTTCGCATGAAACTAAATATTATTTAACGAATTTATAAGCTATGTTATTCAGTGATATTATAGGGTATTAATAGTGAAATAATTTTTGAAATCGGTTCAGTAGTTTTTTAGTTTGTTCGTTAGAAATAAAAATATGAATCTATCGTATTTATAATTTTTGTCTAGGTTAATCTTTTCTATGACGTGTTGATCTGTTACATCTAGATGTATCATAAAGACATTAAACTCATTGATAGAATAACCAGAATACCTGAATGTGGAGTGTAATTCTTGCCTATAGCCCAACCTCACTTCACCAGGAATTAACAATGAGGCATGAGTGGATCGATAGATAAAGTATGTGTGGCACTTAATTCGAAGAAAATATGAAGGTTTTCCGGTATTTTCAGTCGTAAATTTATTGAAACACTTTCTGGACAATTTCTTTAACATAACCTTGCAATATATATGAAGCTAGCTTTTTATATATAAAAAAAAAATATATATAAATATATATAAATTAATCTCTATTTTGCATCGCATCCCGCGTGAATGGATGGAATAATTTCGCTGATTCTTTTTTTATTGAGTTAATAATTGTCAGAAGAAGGTTTTTATGAAAAGAAAAAATTAAGGCAGTTGAGAGGAACATTAGAATATTTACGAAAATTTATAAAAACTTAACGTCAATATTATTTTACATAACTGTCAGTTGTCGTAGAGCATTACAATAGTAATTATACTATGTTTTTGAATAAAATATTTTATTAATTACACCAATTCTAATTCAATATCCTTAGTTAAGACAGGACAACATCTGTCAGGTTATCTAGTATTAAAATAAATATGAAAAATCGATTATAACTGTCTGATGCGTGACGTTTTCAGCTGTATACTCGTTTAGGCAAATGTAGTATATATATAGGATGTTTATGATACGATTTTTTTAGTTGTAAAATAGCGTTTAATAAAGATAACACCAGTATTGATAACATAGTAAATGACTTTGCAACGATACACTTGAAAGAAAGATTGGGTATCAATCGCGTCTTCCAAAATAGACTGTAAGTAGAAACGGAATGGATTTACAACATAAGGGAAGTCGGTAACAGGTGAATGTTACAAGACGCTCTGACAGTGACATTCATTCTATAGGTAGGACATGAATGCACGTCATGTGAGATTGCAACCCAATGCGATCTCAACGGGATGAGATTGATTAGAAGCGTGAGGCCAATGTTTGAATATAGTATCGCGCTGTAAGTCGAATATAGGTTTTTAATAAAGATATTCCTCTTTATGTAGTTTACCAATATTTGTACATTATTACTATAATTTTGATACAATCAATTCCACTAGAATTACTAAATGCACAGTCTGATGTGATGATAGCTACGTTGGTAGTGTGTACTGACGCCAAATCAAAGGATCTGATTTCGAATCCGTCTGCAATGAGCTTGAGCTTTTAGTGAAGGAAAATATCGTGATGAAACCATAGAATGGTGGAAAGGCTTTTTGTAATGGCCACTTGGCTACGTAATAGCCGCAAGTTGCAAATCTACCGCCAAATACCAATAGGTGTGTTGAGGCAGTTGCACTTGAGAGCCAGTCCGTCCACAGGTTTAGCGTGTCTATCAACTTGGGCCTTATCGTCACTTTAGATTATATGGGATTATGGCCATAACGCTAAACCCTAACAATAAAAAATAAAAACTTCGTATCACCTATAATCATTGTTGTCAAGTCTCGTTAATACTCAAAAATAGTTTGACCGATTTGTATTTAAAAACTATTAAATTTTTTTTATTATACAATACTCCTGACAATAAAGAACAGACAAGAAAAATAATTATCTAATTTTGTGCAGTCGTTCGGAAGTTATGCGCGTCATTTCGGCGATTCATTTTTATGTATATAGATTTTAAAGAATTAATTAATCTATCTAAAAATATTAAATCAGTCAATATGTCTGTCGAAAGCATTTACCTTGATTTTTTCATACAGTGTTTTAGTTTCAATATTTCAGGTACAGCCCACGAGGATACAATATATTCAAATGCATGTTTCTAACTTCATTGTTCGGATTAGATTGCTTTGTGGTAGAAATAACTGGGAAAATTTACAAAAAAATGTGAGAGTTTGAGCTCTCATTCATGAATGCGACTCGGAAAAATAAAATATCCGCTTGGAAATTGTTACAAATCTGGGAGACACTGCACAATGCTGATAACACTAAATTGAGCGTAGTTCTACCCCTACATATTTAACCCCATGAGATTGAGCCGTTCCTTAGATAGAGCAACCCCGTTCGGTGCATTATAAATTATTGTATTTTCAGCTTGCTTGTCTCCTTGATAGGCAAATACTCTGTATTTATGTATATTAAGGTGTCCATGGTGAATAGATTTTATTATATTAATGATTTTTTACGTATTTAAAAAAACATTGCGCAGAACGTGTGGATTACTAAATCTTTAATTTAAAAGTTAGTTTTCAGCTGAAAATTGACTGAACTACTACTATTTATTCTTCGTCGCGAAGTTTTATTTATCAATTCTTGAATCGTGCAAGTAACATAAAGAAATGTTTCGTATTTTGTTATATTATGTCATCTTTGGCTCTTAAAAATATTTCTAATAATTACGTATGGACCTATATAAACATTACAAAAAAATCGAATCTTAGGAAAAGCGATAGATTATTTTTAAACTTAGAAAATTGTCTAACTTTTGGAACTGTATAGTCTTAGGGTAGTCTAAGATAAAGGTATAAAAAATTTTCAGTAAAAATTAATTAGAATTTGTTTTTTTTAGGATATCTATTAATAGAGAACTTTTGGAAATAAATGTATAATGGAAATTAAGAAAATATTTAAATAATCAAAATGTTTGTCATCCTATTAGCATGTACAAACGTTCCTCAGCCGCCAGCGAATTTGCTTCAAATGTCGACGAACTCTTGAATAAATAAGGGATGTCGTTTGTGTCGAACACAAACAGAACAGCGGCAAAGGACTTCGTTGTGTAACAAACTCCACTACGGTTTAGAGAACTGATGTGTTAATTCAGTTAAATGCGTTGCGGTTTTTACGGTAACAATTGAATTAGAAGAAGTGTGTGCTGGTTTCTGGCAACATTGGTGTTTGAAGTGTCAGTTTGTAGCTTGAGGTGTTTATCACCCGAAGAATTGTGTCACATGCCCCTTTTGACCTTGGCCCGAGCCCATGTATGCGTTTACACGTTGTGATAAGGAAATCCGTAATGAATAGGACTTTAAATAACATGTTAATAAAAAAAGGTAACATTGAGAAAATCAAACTAAATTTTTTTCTATATTTTTTATTTCTATTAATCAAAATAATCACTCATGTAAATGATGCCTTTTTCCAACCCAATGGCAGTTTATTGAAGAAATCAGCTGAACGGGTGGCAATAAATTCTTTAAAGGTATTTTGTCTGCTTCCCGGGTATTGAATTTTTTTTCCGCCAAGAAGTAGATAACATTCCGTAGGCGTAAGGTCAGGTGAGTACGGTAGATAATAGAATGCTTCCAACCCCAGCTCCTGTAATTTGAAGAGCGTCTGAGGTGCAGTATGAGGTCGTGCAGGTGCAACGGAGACGAACGATTGACTAAAGCTGGCTGAAGCTGTGTGGGCTTCCATGAAGAAGCATGATGATGAATGATGGCATTGTGTTCAGTTTTTCATATTACACATCTGCATTAATACTTATCTGGATAAGAATTTCATGTTTATAAAATAAAATAAAATAGTCTACTTGAAGTTATAATTCTTAACCAAACAACATTTATTTTGTTTTGAAATAGCCAGTACTGCAGAACAGTGATTTTATAGGTAATATACTAATTATATTTCTGCGTAATCTTTATATAATGCGTTTACTTATATTAAGATCCAACAGCCAAAGTTCCTTTACCATTTCTTTTTTTTTTCTATACCTTTAGTGAAGTGAAAACTTGTTTAGGTGGCCTGAGCACTTTGTTAGAATTAAATGAGACTGAGCTGAAACGCTAGGATATGTGACGCTGGTTATTATTATATTAATCTCGCCATGATGAGGTTTTCACTTTCGCCGTATGGTTTTAAGCATACACCGAATTTTTGCGTGATGGTAGAGCTTTTTATAATGTCTGTCTGGCTAGCTATCACTCTCAAATTAAAAATTTACCGCCAAATACCAGTAGGTGTGTTCCGTCAGTTACACTTCAGAGCTAGTCGTTCCACAGGTATCCACTAACTTTGGCCGTATTATCACTTAAGATCAGGTGAGATTTTGGCCACAACTCTAAGCCTATAAGCTATAGATAAGGACGAAATACATTTGTGCACCCCACTTTTTTTTAAACTTCTGGTTTAGCATTATGGCCATAATCTCACCTGATCCTAAGTCACGATACGGCCCGAGTTGGTAGACACGCTAAACCCGTGGGGAACTGGCTCTCAAGTGCAGCTGCTGGAACACACCTATTGGTATTTGGCGGCAGGTTTTACAACTTCAGGGTGGTAGCTAGCCAGGCGGGCATTTGAAAAAGCTCTGCCACCATGCTATGGTTTCCTCACGATATTTTGCTTCACCGAAAGCGCAAGCTTATTGTAGGTCCTTGGATTCGAACTCACGTCACATGACGCGAAGTCGTACACACTACCACTGAGCTATCTTCGCTTCAAAAACTACTACTATACTAAATACTATGCCAGGGCGAAAGGCAGGCAATATGTGGGACTCATCTGACGATAGTCGTCAGAAATATCCACTAATACTCTTCGGCCATCAGTTACTGTTCTGGGGTAACGTAAGGTCATACCAACAATTAGCTTATTGCCCCGGCGCGGCAACCGACCTGACTTAATGGTAAGCAGGGATGGGTAACTGACCAGTTCCCTTCCAGACCTTTAGATAAATCAATCAAACTCTTTTCGATATAGTATGGAGTTCGTCGTCTTTACAAGTTCACGTTATCGCTTATATTATGTAAAAAATGCGATGCGAAATATTCGCCATTGTAGTTTATTTAGACGTTTCACCTTCTGAAATCGGCCAGTGTATATCAAACAGAGTGGTATGATGGTACGATTATAACGATGGATTTGTTTTAGTTTGCCGCGTGTTGGTAACAGTCAAAGTATAATGAGACTTGCAAGCCGGTAGTGAATTACTAAATCCTCGTCGTTAACATTTCTTCAGATTGCACTCTGCTTCGCATCCCTACTAATATTATAAATGAGAATGTAAGTTTGTTTGTAACGCTTTCACGCGAAAACTAATTAACCGATCATCTTGCAACTTTGTGCACATATTTGTCGAGGTATTAGAAGTAACATAGAATACTTTTATTGAAAAAAAAAATGCAAGCAAAGCCGCAGGTAAATGCTAGTCAGAAATAAAGGGTTCGTGTAATAAGTACCATTATAAAACAAAATTATATATAAGACACCAGTTTTAATGTTCTTCGCATATTTAAAGCCACGTGCTATGTTAATATATTAATATTTTCTATTGAATTCGTTTACTTCAACGCTTGACCTATTTCGCTCCATTCCTTTAAAACTAATTTTATAAATATAATTTTAGTAATGCAGTTTTACCGGGGAAATTGCTAGCATTCACTTTTCTAGGAGCTTGACCTAAATCTAAATAAGTCATGGTTTAAAATGACTGACTTTTTTATAGTGACGTTGCAAAGTGATGGAACTGGGTGTAAAGGTGAACTCGGCAGTCGATCGACTCGTCAATCTCGTAATCCCATCGGAGTGTAGTGGTAGTCACGACTTAACTTTACCGCGCGGCTCGTGAGGAAGAAAACCTCTGTAAAACATTACCTAGGAGCTGTCTCCTTTTGAGGGGCTTGAGCCTGCCGGGGTAGTAAAAACAATGTTAACAATCTTCGGCCCAAATCGCGATAGAAGTTCATCGTGGGGTTTCAGTGGGTGGGTATTCCCAGTGATTCATCACCGTTTGAGTTACACATACACTATTATGCTGTTCTACTGCTGGGTATACAACGGCTGATCACAGAACACGATGATGACGTCATAGATCGCAATGGTGTTCTAACGCCCTACTACTTTGTCGGGGCAACCTTTGGTGCCTTTGTCATCCTTACTGAGATAAATGAAATGAAATATGCTCTATGTATAGATATTATAACCAATTATTTTAGTATATTTGTCTCATTAACCTATACACATTGCCTTTGGTTTATTTCTAAGCAGATGTGATGGTATTGTGTTATTTCATTGATAAACATACTTGTATGTTTTTGTATATTCTATATTCCATTACATTGCTTATAGATTTTGAAGATTCCGGGTCTCAGAAGGAAAGATCCTATCTCTGTATAGTGATTTTATTTAATCCGAACAACGTATTTATAATGCTGTATTATAATAAAAGTTATAGTACAAAAAAATATTCTCGAAATCAACTTGATATATACAGTAGAAATTAATATCAAATACTGAAGTTCATATGAAATCACATACAATGATAAAAAAAAAAAACAAGTTTCTGGGTTACCGGATAGAAAATATGCAACCCTGACGCGCAAGCAATAGATCCTGGTACATTAGGATATTTAACGACGCTGTAGATAAACGTCTATGCAAGTAATTTATGAAGAATCCCATGCTGAAGTACCTGAGAGTAATCTACAGAGAGCTAGTTTTACGTTGAGAGCGTTTTCAAAATGAAACTCCTCCTAAATGAGACTGTCCGCAATCGTTTAAACTCCATGAGGATGAATGTTCTGTTTCAGCCAAACGGTGCGATGTTAGCTATTATGAAAGTTAGGTGTATACCGGCAGTGGCACTTGAGAGCCAGACTCTCATATAAAAGCCGGAAGCGCACCTGCGATTCCACTGGTGTTATAGGTTTCCGTGTGCGGCGGTGATCACTTTCCATCAGGTGACAGGCCTGCTCGTTTTCCCCTATTCCATATATGCTTATTTTTAAAAACATTTTTATTTTTATACTTTATAGGTTTTTGCGTTATAATTTCACCAGATCCTTAATGATGTTATGGCCCAAAATGATAAGCACGCTAAGCCTAGTTGAGCTCTCAAGTGCAACCACGGGAACAAACCTATAGGTTTTTAGCGGCAGATTTTCAACTTAAGCATGGTAGCTAATAATCTGTAAACCCTTACTCAATTATTTCTCTATTAAATACAAAAATAATTGTTGAAATCTGACTGACAGTTCCTAAATTTAGTCCGTTCACACAAACAAAGAAAATTTTCCGCTTTATAACATTAACATAGATATGTTATTGATAGATACAAAAAAAAAGAATATTATTGAGAACATTCCTAACACAACAGTCGAGGGCAAATAAATAAATTGACGGTTAAATTAACTATTATTGTGTCTATATATTTTGTGCAATAAATACCTCACATAACAGTACAATGTTCACTCACTAATAAAAGTTTTGTAGTTAACTGCGTGTAGCGAAGGTATGTTTTACTACTCAAGGCTACATATGTATATGCTTGAGCTTTTTCTAAGTGCACGCTTTTAAGTAAGGTTGAATTTTTAGGTTTATAGCTCGACTGGACGCGAAACACTGGTGTAACGGCTAAGTGGAAGTCTTGATTGCATGCCATTCAGAAGAACTGGAGTTCAGATTTTAAAATTAACTTAAACTTGTGTGAGTTTTATTTAAAATATATGTATTTGATATTTTTCTTTATAATATATATTTTTATTTTGATAGTCAAAGTTTAGCGTTATGGCCATAATCTCACATGATCTTAAGTGACGATACGGCCCAAGTTGGCAGACGCAGACAAAAGTTCCATAAATGGAGCGTTAAAGGCACTGTATTTTCCTTATGTATATTAATACTAACTTTTACGTGCGGCTGCGCTCACGTTAATATTGATTTCGGCGAACAAACCGGATGACGCAACAAAAGGCTCACTTTCAATAATATGTTTGCGAGAAAAAGTAGCATTTCACCGTTTCTAGGTTCCCATCCGTCTCTACATCAAAATTCATCATTCAGCGCTTAGGCGTGAAAGAGTAACAAACAAACAGACTCACTTTCACACTCACAATACTGGTAAGGATCAATTGTACCCAATTTATGTGAATGCAATTGAAACTTTATTTATAGAAGTTTCACAATTGTAACGTTATTATGCGCGATTCATGAAAAGTCTTACTTTTTCATGTTAATCGTTCTGTATTTTAGGAATCTCCTAAAAAGTAACGTCGTTCTGTGAGATAATTCATTAATCAGAACACGAGCCGCTTCCATGTTTATCCGCGGAGTCGGTAAATTTTAATATAAAAGCCGGTAAATTGGCTTTCACGAGTTTTTCCTTATTTAAGAGAGAGAGGCGATGTACTAAATTCATTATCATATTTAACTACCTTCCGGATCTCTTATCTGTTGTGATTATACTGATTAATATTTATGTAAAGTGCTGTTAAACAGCTATTAGGGGAGCCCGCTTTCACTTGTATTACGAATATTGTTTATAAAAGGTTTTTATTAAGATAGGCTTTACAGTTTTGAAAATATGCCGCCAAATATCAACAAGTGTGTTCCAGAAGTTGCACTTGAGAGCCAGTGCCTCCACAAGATTAGCGTGTCTACCAACTTGGGCCGTATCGTCACTTAAAACTTATAAACTATAAAATCTTCGACCCAATCTATACACACTTATAATAAGAACGTAAATTTAACGTGTCTGTCCCCTTAATTTATGTGAAAAAAAATTGCAGTTGACTAAGAATAAGTAAGAAAATAGATTTACATCATTTTTAGAAAAGTCTGTTTGTCTATCTATTTGTGCACGTATCACTGCTAAAGTACAACGTTTATGATAAAACGTCACGAAGGAATTCATAAAACGTATTCTCCAGAAATATTTAACAAGTAAGTATTTTAATTATACGCGAACGAATTCACCGGCACAACTAGTCTATATCTATACTATTATTTTTAAAGAGGAAAGTTTTTTTTTTTTTCCTAGCGGATAAACTCAAGAACCACTGGACCGATTTCAATAATTCTTTCATCATTAGAATGTTACATTAGCCCTCAATAACATAGACTGTATTTTTTTTATATGAAAATTATTAGATAAAATTCTAGTTCCATGCGAACGAAGTCGCGGACACAGATACTGTAAAAATCGCCGATTTATTGTATCTAAAATATCAATCCATATATTTTTTTAAGTAAAAACTATCATCTTATTGATTTGAAATGTGGTGAATTAAAAAAAGCGAGAGAATGAGATAGAATACCTTTTTTTGCGAAATGACATATTCTGTTAGCCTTAAGACACTTACTCTCTTAATCTTCAACAGCTTCATCGAACTTTTTGGGGCTGACTGACTGACTGAGGGCACTCATAATATAACATATAACTGAGGGCACTCAGCTCCGAGGCAGCGGGTGAAAGTACGCCAGAATGGCCGAACCTCGGCTTGGGCTGTTGCCGGAAAGTGAACATGGATTCGCGAACCTAAATAACCAACAGGTCCTTACTTACTAATTTTGTGACCCGAACATGACCTTATCGGACAAGCCGTACAGATAGAAGATATTATACAGTGCTTCATACAGCATTCGAGGGTTGCACCTCTGTTTCGATTTGTGTGTGCCTGTGTGATGAGTTTCATCGCATGTGAACTGCACACACATTTTTCTTATTTTCTCTTTACACTAATGATTGTAGAAGAAGAGAACATCATTAGAGGTTACTATTACCAATTGTTCATGTTTAATGCTATATTACCAGAATATCTCGATTTTAGGAATTACTCGAATACACATTATGTAAAAAACTGAACTCGAATGAGGCTAATTACTGGGCCTCGTTGTAAAACAAAACCGATACCTGTCGAAGCACGATTCGAAATGTAGGTCCGTACAGAATAATGTTTATACACAAAAAAATACAACACCCCACGGGAAATCACCGGGCAGCGACAAATCTAAGCTGCGATCGTCTAAAATACTGCCGATACCTGCAGACCAGTAATAAATTCAGTTTATAGCTAACATCGCCCGACCGCCGCTACGGCTTGTGAACAACACTTCTTTTTTCGTACTTAAAATTATGTGAACAACGCTTAGAATACGGATTGCCTGAATAAATTTAGGAGATCGTTTTTTCAGCGCGCTCGCAATTAGGGGAAGTGTCTTTCCGTTTTTACGGTCTGTTGTTTTTGTTTAGCCGTTGTTTATTTTGTTTGTATGCTTAATAATACTCACCTGTAAATTTGTAACGATCACCAGCGATGACCATTTTTTACAGAATCCCCTATGTCTATCTTTTTTTATAGTTAAGATTTAGTTTTATGGCCATAATCTCATGTGACCTCACGGTTCAAGTTAATAGACACGCTAAAACTGTGGAGGAACTGGCTCTTAAATGCAGCTGCCGGAACACACCTATTGGTATTTAATGACAGATTTTCAACTTGAGGGTGGTAGATAGCTAGGCGGGCATTAGTAAAAGCCCCACCACCATGCGAAGCCCTACCACCATGTCCTACAATGTATAAATTCTGACCGCCTAACCTTACTAATATTATAAATGCGAAAATGAGCGTGTTTATTTGTTACGCTTAAACGCCCAAACCACTGAATGGCTTATGATGAATTTTGGTATAGATATAGACGGGACCTTGGAGACAGTGATAGGTTAATTTTTTCGCGAAAAACTGTTGGTTAGTGGGGTAGAGAAAGTAATTTTTAGTAAAGTTTAGTAGGTAGTAATTTTTAACGTTCATAAGCGCCTTCTTAGGGCCTAAATTGAATAAAGATTTTTTGATTTGATTTGATTTTATAAATTTTATATGAAACTTTTCATTTCGTCATCCGATTTGACAAAATTAATATTAACGCAAGCGAAGCCGCTGGTAAAAACTAGTTACTAATAAGTATAGTATGTCTGTAAATGTAGTTGTTACGATATTATTTATCCATCATCGGGTTGGTCATGGCTTTATTTGTATAACGAAACTTAGCTAAGCTCGTGGGTCTGCTCGCGTAATTTACAAAATAGTTTGTATTAAACAAAGTATTGTCCGCTTAGTTAGACTTATTGTTATTATTATCATATTATTATTATGAACCCAATACTATATAGTGTAGTTAGTTCATTTATCAGCTACTGAGTGGAGAAAATTACATTAAAACCTGTTAAAAAGTTAATTTAACACAAATTTTTACCTTTCATTACCTCCTCATCATCATCACCTATATGTGATCTATACTGCCTATCTATACTCCATCAAAATATATAGTAATTTTAGAGTATAGAAATAAGGAGTAAGACAGAAAAAAATATATATATTTGCTCTGTACTTCAACAACAAAGTACAACCCGATCCGATTAATAATTAATTAAAATTTATAAATATGTCACAATCAAAGTTATTTTTTATTTATAGATATGTATTATTTTATTTTATTTCTTTTCTTAATTTTATCTTCAGCATTATAAAGTTTTCTAAATTCAAATATGTGCATAAAACGTGGTCAAAGATAACAATTACGATTAAAATAAAACATCATGTATATCTCTTATGTGCTTCTCTAGTTATAGGCACACAGACAATCAGACGAACAGACAATCATTGTATTTTATATGATAATAGCAGGTCTAAAATATCTTGTTAATTAATTTTATTTAAGATTAAAATTAATTCCAATAATTGATCTCTGAAATTGCACCAACCAATAAATGTTTAGAACATTTCAATGAAATCAGTCAGTTTCCAATAAACAATGACACAGTATTTTATATACAAAGTTATGGTAAGTATATTATTATTTAAAATTGGTTTGTAAGTATTCATACCAGCTAAAGGTACGGTATTATTAATTTATTTTGTTTATTTGGTACACCAACATAATTATTAGATAAATAATTAAAAAATATTTATTTCTGATACTTACATATAATTACAACATCAATATTTAGATCACAGGCACGCATGACTTTTATATATAAGGGTAATTATGTTAATACTTCATACATACAAAGTCTTAAAAACAACAGTACAACAAAGCGATGATAGCTCAGTGGTAGTGTGCATGACTTCGCGTCAAAGGACGTGGGTTCGAATCCAAGCACCTACAATGAGCTTGAGCTTTCGGTCAAGGAAAACATCGTGACGAAACCATAGCATGGTGGTAGGGCTTTTTCTAATGCCCGCCTGGGTAGCTACCACCCTCAAGTTGTAAACCTGCCGCCAAATACCAATAGGTGTGTTCCGACAGCAGCACTCGAGAGCCAGTTCCTCCACAGGTTTAGCGTGTCTACCAACTTGGGCCGTATCGTCACTTAAGATCAGGTGAGATTATGGCCATAACGCTAAACCTTAAGTATATAAAAAAAAGTACAAGAAAAAAAATATTATTAGTATAAGAGTAAAATTAAACTAGAGATTCTATTTACATTCTCATTCAACAAAATATAGTTTAAGAAAAGTTAGTAATTTCATTATATAGGTGAAGAAAATTTGAAACGAATCTTCACTGAATCTTACTCAGCTATACTAAAACAGAAATCACGAAGGTTTGAATACAAAAATACCTTTACTTCGATACGTGAGTCGTACAACTACTAAAACTATGAACTTGCTTATAAATAGTCATGGATGTAGAGTACAGAAAATTTTGCTAAGAGATTTTCTTTTCCATCTGGTGCAGTGAGATTAGAGAAATCTTCACCTTACAGGAAATGTTATCCAAATAACCAGAGATAAGTAAGTTTAAGTATTTTAAATATTTAATGGTCACTGTAGCCCGTTACCATAAGACAGGCCATACGCCTATTTTTTTTTATAGTTAATGTTTAACGTTATGGCCATAATCTCACCTGATCTTTAGTGACGATACGGCCCAAGTTTGTAGACAAAATAAACCTGTGGAGGGCATGGCACTCAAGTACAACTGCCGGAACGTATCAGTCGGTATTTGGCGACAGACTTTAATCCTGAGGATTGTTGCTAACTAGGCGGGCATAAGAAAAATTCTTACCACCATGCTATAGTTTCCTTACGTTGTTTTCCTTCACCGAAAGCTCAAGCTCATTGTAGGAGGGGTTTGAACTCACGTTCCTTGACGTGAAGTCCGTACACACTACCACTGAGCTATCATCGCTTCAATTATATTATCGCACAAATTTTTGCTACTTTAGTTGCATTTATAGAATTATACAATTCATTTTTTACATTTTATACAATACACGTAAAATTTATAATAATACGTCATATGTCATACGTCAGCTTCTATAACATTTGAAAAAAATATATTAAGCAATATAAACCCTTAGAAGGTATATACAAAAAATACTCCCATAGCGGCAGCTCGTAGTATATATACACTGTTATTAAGGAAATTTGTTAAGAATCGATTAGGTTTAACAATAATATATTTTCAAGCTATATAAGTATTACTTCATTTTTCATTTCAATTAGTACTACTATCAAGTCTCTAAGATAAAGAAAAAGTCTCAACTTATTTTTATAAAATATTTCAATAAAGCACATATAAAGTTATATATTTTTGATATTTACCAAAACAGATATGGATGCTTTAATAACAAAAATAACTAGAAATTATAAATGCCTCTGGAAATAGAGAGACGAGCTTTTTAGCTAGCCATAGATTCACAGTGCTGATGCCAGGTTTATCGTGTGGCAGAGAGGGCAACTCCGAGACTAGTAAACACGGATGTAGGTTTAAGGAGTCCTTTCCGACGCACTTCAACACTCAGCTTCCCTATTTGTGTTTCTCTCCCTGCCTATCCAAATTTAGTAGGAGCTTGTTAACGCAACTTTAAAGACATGTTCTAATCTAGAATTTTCTGCAGTCCTAGACAGGCTAAGATGTGTAAGTAACGATTTAAATAAAAGTGGGAAGTCCGTAGTTATTGTGGAAATCCGGATTGCCCATGCATTCACCCTTCAATCTAGTTAAGATCGCGACAATCCACCGGACCTCTCTAAATCTGGAAGACAGTCGATACAGGGATAGAATCAGGCAACCCTTGGTCAGCAGTATCCCATCGGTACGGCTTATACTTTCGCATTTCTCAATACTGTATAGACAGTATATAATACGGAAATAAATTCTAATACAAGTAATACCAAACTCAAATAACCTACATAGATTTACACACACATATATATATATATATATATATATATGTGTGTAAATATTTAACGCTATTACTTAAATAGGTATCGCCTTGATAGGTGACCATATATTCATTTTCGTATGCCAATATGAGAGATAGTGTATTATCCATAGAGGTTCTCATACCCTATTTCACCCTTCCAAGTTTTATTTAGGAAGTTGATCTACTGAGGTGGCTAACAATATTCTCCAAGATCCAATCTAGTTTTGAACCAAAACTCATAGCCATTTAAGTTTAAATGTAAACGTAAGAAATGGATATAATTATTTTCTTGTTTATAAAATACTACTACTAAATTAGTATTGTACCCACGACTTTGTTCGCCTTGAACTTAAATTATTTAACATTTAATTTGCCGTTTTTGAAACTTTTTCTATACATATTTGCTTCTATAGATATTAGCGTGACGTTACAAAGCTTTCCATCCGTATTTTCTTTGGACGACCTCTCCGTCTCCATCCCTCAGCATTCATAATCATCACTTTCTTCGTCACATGCGTTTCGTCTTTTCTCAAAACATGTCCATACCAAGACAAATGATTCCCTCTCATCTTTTCTGTCACTGGCACCACTTTCAAATTTCCTCTAACATACTCATTGTCGATGATTACACTATCAAATACAAAAACAATTTATAAAATCTAACCGGTAGTTCCTAAGATTAGAGCGTTGAAACAAACAAACTTTTCCACTTTATAATATTAGTATAAATTATTTAGTATTACTACCGACTGATTGTAAAGAAAGCGTAATTATACAAACGAGCAGGATGTAAGGAAACTAATTAAAAATGAAAAACAAAATACAAAGAGATAGTTCTCAACTGAGATAAACCAGGCCGTTTGTGGAAGGGAGAAATGTTTTTCTCTAACTCTTTTTCTGTGGTTAAAAGTCTCGCAGGTTGAAGACTTCTTTGTACAATTACTGCTAGACTTACCGTGTGGTTTCGGTTAATTGGCTCCATTGTTTATTAAACTTTCTGTACATTTCACTAACTATACAAACGGTAATATTTGAAAGTATTGTAGATATAGTGTACTAAAATACTTTATTCCTGTTCCGCGAGCAATACAATGAGCTTTACAGTTTAATTAAGGTAATAAATTATGATAAAATTCAATTGAATAATGCTGTAAAAATTATTTACTTGTTTATTTAACGCTTCATCTGTTATTATTTTTATAGTAACCCGGCTAAGTGACAGTATTTTTTTATTGCGAGTAAAAATTTTTTTTGTATGGTATCTTATCGTCTGTCTACCTTTGTAAGTGTTTTTGCCAATGTGAAGTATAAAGGACTCAATAAAACTCTTAACGCACATAAAGCAAGAAACAAACTCAAAACATTAGTTGTGGATCGCACAAATAATTGCATTGCTTGGGAGTTGAACCCACAGTACTTTGGCGCAACGGCTGCAGTAAGGCAACTGCTATAATGGATAGATTAACCGTACAAGTAGAATTAAGACAAATAATAGAAGTGTGGATTACACGTGTGAGCGTTGTCCCTGGTCTCTAGCAACACGGGAGTTTGAAGTGTTGCCGTGGTACTATTTAGTGTGTAGTGTTGGGTGCTTGTCAGGCAATTGAGTCTTGCCACACGCTCCTTTCCCTTTGCCCTTAGCCCAGGTAATGCTTTTACACGTTGCTATTAATAAGTCCCTAAAAGGATATTGAATACAAGGTTTTTAAAAAAAGGCGTTGAGTCAAAAATGTCTCGTTTTTCTGGATAGATAACGAGAAGAATATTATCAGGTACGAAATACTAGAAATAACCCACTCAAACTATCTACGATAATCCTCAATTCCTCTCTTATTTTACAGAACAGACTTCGCTTTCACATTCTTTCTAATCGAAGTGACTGCACTGCACTCGATGGTAAGCATGATACTATTTAAGAAGAAAGGCGATCACCCAGTGTTGAGATCAAACGTTCGTGCGTATAGCCTTTGAAGTCTAGACGTGTAAAAAATAGAAACCTTGCTGCGTATGCGAATAATGGTTAACTGTTACAAGGCAAAAGTCTGTTGACAATGATTGACAATCATTCAGGAATGCGCATCAAGATGATGTTGTCAGTTTTCACGTAAACACGTATTATATGGTGGTAGTTGAAAATCTGCCGCCAAATACCAATAGGTATGTTCCGGAAGTTGCACTTGAGAGCCAGTGCCTACAAAATAAAGGCGCGCAGCATACCTGCGATTTCCCTGGTGTTGTGGGTGTCTATGGGCGGCGGTGATCACTTACCATCAGGTGTCACGCGCTTGCCCGCTATTACAAAAAAAAAAGGTCCAGATATCAGCTGTACCGTCGTTGTCACTGATATTCAGTGTGAATAACCTCGAGTGTTTGTATGAAACTATTCTTGAGTAGCAAAAATTTATTGAATGTTGTATTATAATAATTTTACTTGTGTTGCACAGAATTACTGATGCCCCGTAGCATTATTTTTTACTGTATAATATCTCTATCGATCCTTCGTCCACTCCAGCCGACTTCACCCAAAGACCGTCACATAGGCGAACGTTCAGTGCAGCAAATAAAAATGAAAGCAAACAAAGGACAAATAAAACTTGCTTATGTAATTAAAACCTACTCTATGTGAAACTGACATGCGAACCAACCGGTATGTGAGAGTTAGCAAAATGTACAAGAAATAACGGGTAATTACAAACTATTGGTTTGTAAATAAAGGTATAAAAATTGTGGAAAATATCAAAACTAGACTGAATACTTTTGGTACGCTTATTGCATATTCGGTACATGTTTAGTCGACAAAGTTTGCCAGTTATTCAAGTGGTCTACATAGAAATCATATAAGATCACGCTCGAAAGAGTTCTGAGGCGTAGGTAATTGGATGTTAACTGAAAACGAATTTCACGGTCTCGTCGAAGAAACGGTGAGCGATCCTTACCGAAAATTAATAGAATAATTTGGTTTATTCAGTAATTCAAAATATGCCGACGGTGTATCGAAGGTTATATATGTTTTAAAAATTGTTATAGTGTTTTAGATATATATTTAAAATTATTTATACTACTAATGCTTTATTTCAAAATCAGTATTGAAAATATACCTAACATATGTTTACAGATAAAAGACAGCTACTGTGATGGGATTTCAACTACCCGCGATATCCAGTGCAGTTTTTTTGTATCCTTTATAGATTTAACGTTATGGCCACAATCTTACCTAATGCTGAGCGAATTGCGAGCGAAGATGGTGAACACGCTATGCCTAATGGAGGCTCTCAAGTACAATTGTCTAAACATACCTATAGATATTTGGCGGCAAATTTTCAACCTGAAGGTCAGGAAGGTCATGAAGCTAGTCAGACGGACATTAAAAAAGCCCTACTACCATACGAAAGTTCATTACGATGTTTTCCGTCACCGGAAGCTCAATCTCATTACAGATGGATTCGATCTCAAGACCATTGTGGTCCATCGATTCAAGATTTAAAAGTAAGTTTGAATATTCAAGAAAGGATATTTAAGTCGAGTTAGGTAAATATATGATTATGTATTAGTTACTTTACTTTCAAGTTTCTGTATTATGATTTAAGTACCTCGATAACGTTCTCTGTGTATCCGTCCTTTCGACAACAAAGGGCATAATCACCGCGTCCGACCGGAACTTCCGGCACCGGAACACATGAAACCCTTTTGCAGACGAGATTGTTACGTTCTAAACGGTTTTACTTAGCATTCGTTATTTCTAAGCGTTTGTTCTACACGAGTTTATTTATGGCCACGTATGGGGTTTTATTTGCATCTGAAAATTAATTATACTTAAAAGGCTATTATTTATTAAAATTTGTAAATATATTTTTATTTAAAACATATTGAAAGTATTTATGAGACGATGGGTTATAACCAAAGTTTTGTAATGTGATGATTGATATTTGAGCTGAATTATTTTCCTCCGCACACTATGGTTTTAGTGACTTTTCGCAACACTTTCTTCACAAACATTAAACCGGCTTCGGGTTACTTGCTATATTTATTGTTTGTATAATTACACATCGTTCGTGTTAATTTTGAACTTGCACTCTCACTATGTCACAGATAATCGACAAAACCACAGATTAAAAAAACACCGTACAGATTAATAAAGTTTAAAAAGCTTTTACTACAAGAGTAGATTGGTAACTTTAAATGAACCTCTTAGGAATGTCTTAAGTCTTAATGCTCTTAGTGGCCCTGATGACCTTATCATTGATATATTCACCTTTCTAAATTGGTTGTATTTTTGTGTTGCACAATTATTGCATCATTTCCATGTATCGCTAATACTGGTATGTACTATATGCTGTGCCTATTATATATATTTAAGAATTTCTACTGATGTCCGTAACGTCACCTTCACAGGGTCCTATGAGAATATCAGTGCTGCACCATGTTAGTGTAACTGTTATGCTGAGATTGGTGCCTTTATGGTGACTAATTTATCCATGTTTTTTGTTGTGTTCTTGCGGTTATGTTTTGTTATTTAAAAATATATTTTTTCTTTTATTTATTTTAATTATCATTTGCTGTGTGGGGGATAAATAAAACTCTCTTTCTTTCTTCCCTCAGATTATGTGTTAACTGCGCGGGCGCGTTTCTTTTCGCGCAAGCGCACGCACGGCTCAACGTTCTGGCGTGATCACGATATGCTGTGCATAATTAAATCAAAATATGGGGTATAAGGTTTTTGATGACGAGTGGGAGATTCTCTGTCGGTAAGTATAGATGTTGTAATTAGTTCTTATGCAAGTATTATGTTTTTGAAATAAGAATTTTAATTTTTACGTTGAATCTCTTCAGGTATATGTATAACATTGTGTATAAAAAACTAATTTCTTTCTTTTCATTGCTATTTCTGAATTGATATCGTTTTTTCTTTCTTTCTGTCTTACTTTCTAGTTTCACATTTCTTTTCTTTCATCTTCTGTTTCATTTCTACTATTTTCATTTATGTTTCCACAGAATTTTGATAACATACCCAATTTTTTTAATACATAACCTAGAAAACAAGTGCAAGCGAAGATAAACTCAAATAAAATGATATCCCATATTGGATATAACTATCCACATACAAAATTTATCTTCCCGTGCACATAATTAAAAATATAATATCGTTTAAAGCCAAAAGTGTTTCCGAAATACATCACTGTAGCCAACGAGTACAAACAGCAAAAAAATCCCGGGGGTTACCAAGGTTGAAATATTTTTACTTTTTGTTATAATTTTATGTCGTAAGCATAAATGCTTTTTATTTCCAAATCCCGTATGCTATGTATTATATCGTTCATCATATTTTTCCATGGTTTTTTGGTTGAGCGAACCCTTTTTATCGTACCGAAGAGGACAGGGTTACACGAAGCGTATACTGTGTATGTAGAGATCTATTTTTTGCAGACGACAGACCAATCTGGGGGTTGACGGTGCTGGCACTGTTGGGCACCGGAGGATATACACTTTTACCACCTGTTAAATATTCAAGTTTTGCCGTCCGTTCTTACTTCTGTAATTAGATTCCAGATAGGACTAGGTAAAATGTAGAAAAAACTCAATATAGGACTTAGATTCTAAATGGTGTAACATATTATCTAGCAACACTAGTACACGTATATATATGAATCATACATTTACGTTTCTTAAAAAGAAATTAAAAATATCCCTTATTTCTCGTTTCTAAAATCTGCCGCTCTAGGCTTCAGGCTCAGCCTACCATGGTATCATCTGCCACCAAATATCAATAGGTGTATTCCTGCAGTTGGACTTGAGAGTCAATCCCTCCAATAGTCTTAGCGTGTCCACCAATTTAGGCCGTATCGAACATCAGTTGAGATTGTGGCCATAACGCTAAACCTTGATTATAAAAACAAAAGTCATGTGTCATCGTAATATACTGGTAGCTAGTCAGGTAGGAATTAGCAAAAGTCTTACCCCCCTGCTATGGTTTTCTCATGATGTTATCCTTCACTGAAACCTCAAGCTCATTTTAGATGGATGGATTCGAACACACCCCTTGACGCAGCGTCCTTACACACTACCGACTGAGCTACCATCGCTCCAACCGCGTTGTATGAGCATTGAAGATTTGCATAATATAACATTTTACATAAAATTGTAATCATTGAGTAGAAACATACAGTTATTAATTAAGAGAAAGTAGTAGAATCACCCGATGCACTTTAAGTTAAAATTACAGATATAGAAGAACAATGCGCAAGTAAAACATTCCCTAGACATTTTATGTGGTGCTGCTAAAAAGTTCTTTGCATTTTCGTATAATGAGGAACAGTGCAAATGTATGCCCAGTAAATATTGAGACTCTGTACTATTCGGAGTTGGCCATCTTTATTGTTTAAATTACCTATTGTTTTTGTTTTATGAATCTGAATGAAAGTTTCTGTATTGTCATATTACCTTTCGATAAAACACTATGGCTAAGTTCCACTAAACGTTTATAACGCTCAAGTTTACTCTACTCAAGATTTTTAGTTAAATTAGCTTATGGTGGGTGACTTTGAAAAAATAAACCAGAAATTAAAAAAGTTTAATTGAATTAATAAAACCATAAATCCTTGCCAAATACCACCGTTTCCTACCTGGGATGATCCACGAGGGTGCACCTTCAAAAACACCCAAATTTCAATAGAGAAGATGGTTGGAAGCTAGCTTAAGCCTGGGATTCGATTCGTTCCCTGGGATCCCAAAACATTTCAATAAATCGAAATCCAAAAGACCTCAAGACACTGTGAGCTCTTTTTGGGTAGATTGGAACACTAACAAAATTAAAAATTAAACTGAATGTTGACACTGTAACATTAACTTTTTTAACAATCCAAACCTCGATCCGCCCCGTGACCACGAAGGCTGAAAAGCTTTCGAAACGTCGAGATCAAAATTAACATAGGACCGCGACAAAATCCGTTTAAATTAGTTTTATTTGATGAGTAACATTTGCGTAAAAATAAGAAATGATTATGAGTTTTATTACCAATTTTTAAATTTTATTTATAAACTTAAATAATTATAGGTTAACTTGGTATATATTAAAAATACATATCTACAATTATTAGTGATCTCTTAAAATATTGTTTCCTACTTTATTTCTATACAAATTGTATTATATATTCTTTTAGCCTACCAATTATGCTACAATCCATAGTACTGTGTATAAAACAATTTTATATATTATCATTTTTATAATAAGATGTATTTGGCGCTCAAATGATGTCGTTATAACTGCTTGAAAATCTATCTTTCGTTTTCTAAATTTCTTTTTATGATATCATATTCGTAATCAATATACTTGCCTATATAGTGTTTAAAATAAATTTAGAAAATACGAACCGACCGTAAAAAAAAAAACTTGGAATTATTTAACATCAAACTATCGATATTTAAACATTTAACCAGGTCACTCTAACTTAAATGTAAAAATCATTTACTTTTATATTATAAACTTATTTTTTTTTTTCTATTTTTTATGTATTTGTAGGGTAAACGTTCTTTCACTGTGCCGGGTACATCGTGAAACCTCATCATTGTGGCAGAGAGAGGATAACACGAGAGTGTCTGAGACTTGCGACTCAGATGTAGGTTTAAGGAGGCCTCCTTTCGACAATTGTCAACACTCACCTTCACCGCTCGTGCCTCTCTCCGCACAGTATAAACCATTCCCGATAATGATTTACAGCATAAATACCAAAACAGTGTCAATAGTAAATTCGGTAGTGTTTCAGCTACGTATGATGAATACAGCTCAAGCGCCTCTCTTACACTGAACGCAGTGCCACGCTTGCATCGCTCTTTATACTAATCGGTGTTATAAACTACCCTCCTATAACTATATTCTACCATAGAATAACCACCCTATCACTACATCCCTATATATTCTTTAATAATATTTTATATATTTATAAAAAAATTAGTTCACGCCAATACAATAAGGAAGCTGTGTTTGCTATAAAAATTGTACATCTTAATATAACATTTTAAAGTATGGGTATATAGAACCAATCGATGTAACAAATTTACAAAAAAAAAAACACTCATTCGAATTTTATTTTATAGTTAAGGTTTAGCGTAATAGCTATAAACTCACCTGATCTTAAGTGATGATACGGCCCAAGTTGGTAGACACGCTAAACCTTTGGAGAACCTGGCTCTCAAGTGTAAATTATCCTTATATGTTAACCGTCTTGTTTAATAGGCAGCACGTACTACTTGGTTCTTCATATCACTAATACTTCAGTCCACTGATTCGTTCTGGAGCTCCACTGTCTCTGCCTCAGTATTATAAGACATATTTATATTGCCACAACCGGAAACTAAAAGCGCTAAAAGCAACTAGTGTGAATATGATTATTAAAACAATTTTTATAAAACCTCTTCAATACAATTTGAATTTATAAAGTTAAATATAACCAAATGTAAATATTAATTTAAATCCAAGAAGTTATTTTGAACTAACGTGTGAATATTGAAACCCATGCAATATGATATTTAATGTATAGAGAAGATCAACGATAAGGCTAAAAACAAAGCGGCGACCAATGATAATGTTAACACAAGTGTAACTGTCGGAACACACCTACTGGTATTTGGCGGCAGACTTCCAACCTGAGGGTGTTAGCTAGCCAGGCGGGCATCAGAAAAAGCCCTACCACCATGCTATGGTTTCCTCACGATGTTTTCCTTCACCGAAAGCTCAAGCTCATTGTAGGTGGTTGGATTCGAACTCACGTCCCTTGACGCAAAGTCGTACACGCTATCACTGAGCTATCATCGCTTCATATAAATTAAATTGATTAAATGAATAACAATGCAAAATGAGCTCAAGTCCACACAGTTCGAAATAACTATAACCAACATTTTGTCCAAAGAGAACGGTTGCGGCCACACTTTTTGCTTCCATTATGTAAAGGTCCAATTAGAAAGTTAGATTTTTCTCACACAGTCGCCATTATTGCCGCAGTTAGAATAGCTATTTTATAGTTGTATTCGTTTACTATCTAACTATGTTTGTTCCATGATATTAGTTTCATAAATTATTTTCCTAATCTCTAATCTAACGCTTAGTTAGCTAGCTAAGTCAAATTAAATAAATTTTAATAAAAGGAACATTTTATATTTTTCTCTGTATTTTTCCCTCTAAAACTTCCTCGACTCACTTTATGAAAACTTTTCAAACTCTCGCCTTCTCATCTTTTCTGATGTATTCTTTCTATGAATAAAATTGAACTTTAGATATAATTCACTTACTTTTATATACTGCATTCGATGGGGGGAAGTAACAATCGACAGAGTGGTACTTTGCGTCGATTACTGGCTAGAAGTGTTAGCCAGTGACAAAGCACCAGCGCAAGACTAATCACTTGCCACCCCCGGCGCATTCAACATCTACCTGCAGCAAATGTGACCGCATCTTAGACTACCGTATTGGCTTATTTAGCCACGAGCGCAGATGTAACAGAACGGATGCTACATAAGAAGCCATCTTTTGTAGATGCAGAAGGGCATATGACTTCTATACAAAAGCTTTTTATTATCTTTGTGCGAATAGCGTTTTGTATTGTTGATTTGCGTTGTCATATTAGCCTTTTAGTTATTGGTTTGTCTTTTTTTTTATCCACGTGTAACGTATTGAGTCTTATCAGTTATACTTCATTATTTTTAAAAATACTCACTGGGACTACTATATTCATCCATGTGAATACAATGGCTAAATTGGGATCAGAGACTACAGTAGCCATTAAAGAAAATGTTGTTTTATTCCTGCAAGTTTGTATGTTATCTATGTATAATATTTTAAATATAAAAGAGATTTTCGCCCACTACATCTCCAGAACTAACAGACATTAATTTAAATTCCTTCCCCATTGTAGACATATTGGATCAACTTTATTTATTAGATATCAGAAGTCAGTTTAAATATAATGTTGAAGTAAAACAATCTTTAAAACTGAATTGTAGTTAGTAGCAGTCGCCAGTACTTTCTGAAAAATTGGAAACTGATATTCTATAAGCTGAAAGCGAGTAATAATAATTCTTATTGACGACGCCTTAGTTTATTTGAAACGTGCAGCTCGCGGGAAATCAACGACGCCGGTAGGTAGAGCCCAATATCTTTTGAGGACGAATGATACCAACGATGTACTCGCCAATATGGATACGGTATATTTGTTTACATAAACGAATAACGCATTTGTTTATTCTCGTTTGAACAAGTAAATTATATTCATCTATTTGTATATGAACAGTAAAAATGTAACTGGGCCATATCTCTATATCAAATATTTTACGAACTTTACAAACAATATATATATTTTTGTCTAATCTGAAGTATATAATTTTAAAGCTACTGGACGGGTGTTCATGAAGTTGATTATTATTTATAACAACAACATTAAGCTATGCAAGTGACGAAGCCACAATTTTAATGGAACATTTCATTAGTTCTAAATTGTTTTTGTACATATTGCAAGGTACGATGAGACTGACATGTCTTTTGTGGATCTAAGTTGCTTAATAAAATAAAACAAAGAAAAATAAACTGCGTAAGATATCACTGTACACATTGTAATAATCCTCAAGCTATACGACACATAATTCAACTCCACCGAAACGATTTCATAATTAAGTACTTTATCATGTATATCTAGGCGGTACGATATAGGCTGACTTTGTTCGCCTGGAAGCTAAAATTATTTAATAGTATTTTCCTGCTTTCAATACAGCTTTACTCTTATTGGTAGTAGCATGATGTTAAATAAATAACCTATAGTTTTTTCAATGTTGGCTTAATTAATTACAAAAATGTTTTTTCCGACTGCTAGTTTTACTTTCCGATATTATAATATTAATATAGATTATACATTATTGTTTCTTTGTTATTAACTTTCGGTATATAAATCATTATAGCTACATTTTTATGGTAGTTCGGCAATCTGACAGCACTATACTGGATATTAAGCATAGTACAATCTTAAAACAGTGGTGGCCATCGATGAAACGACAATTAATCACCAGTCGCTACTGTCACGCTGGCCTGCGTAAATACCTCTTCATGTTTCGCCCGAAGGCCTTTAGCTATAGATGGAAGGGAATAAACTGGCTGGGCTCCACAGCTTCACAGTACGACATAGAAAACTTTTTTGTTCGTATCACAATAAGCGTTGCCTTAATGTTATGACACAGAAGTATAATATCCGAAATACAAGTATTAAAAAAGTACGTATTTGTTACGTATGGAGTATTTAGATCATACTTAGAACGTGCGGGGGTCATATTTTTGTTGTTTTGCTCGAATGTGATGAACTGTATTGTTAATATCTATTCTTTAATCTATTCTCTTACAAATTCAAATAGACCAGACGAGAATTTAACAACTTCAACATCACATGCAGGTAGCTTTATAAATTCTTAGTTTTATTAGCCGCTCTGCGAATTGCACATATGTAAATAAATAAATAAAATATAGGGCAGACTGAAAACCAGCGCTGTGTGGTACAGCCGTGCTATCCAGCATTTGTAAAGTCTGTCTCTTTATCACATAGAACCTAAATACATATATTTTTTAAATTTTTGTTTCTGTCAATAAAAATTATTATTATTATTATTATTAGTACATGTAATGTGTACTAAGTTATATTTATGTGAATAGTTAGTTATATTTTAGTATCTTTTACCCGTGGTTTTGCTCGCAGGAATATTAATTTTGTCATACATTTCGCATGACGCAATCAAATGTTTCATACCAAGCTTATCCTTCTCTTTACCTCATTTATAATAATGTTTTCGTTAGAAAAAGTAACGTATCACCGTCTCCAAGTTTCCATCTATCTCTATTCCAAAGTTTATTATAATCGATTCTGCAGTTTAGGCGTAAAAACGTAACAAACAAACTCACCTTCGCATTTATAATATTAGTGAGAATAAAAAAATTGCCACATCCAAAAATAATCCGTTACAATTACAGCTCTGAATATACTCGGTTGTGAGTATTTCCTCCAATAACGTATGTACCTATACCTGCTTCGTATTTAATGCTGATTGCTTCCACCGAACAGAGATTAGGGCGCGTAATTTACCCGTTACCAGATCAAGCCGGGGTTACCGAGTTACTTTTCCTATACCTACTTAGGAATGATCTTGTTGCCCGTCCGGTATAGTTTTCTTTATCTAAGAATTTTGTTCTACTTTACTTTATTATTGTCTTATGAAAAATATTTTTTTATTACATATGGTTATACTTTTGATTTTATTACATATATGAATTACAAATTTCTTTAATCATTTTCATTAAACAAAAATTAGCATACGATAGTTTCGACGTCGGTCCAGTGGTTCTTGATTTTTTTTATTAGTTACCAACAAATATATAAATCTTTGCTGTATATAATATTATTATAGATATATATAAACACTTGCATATGAATTATTTTTAGTTCGTTATATTAGACAAAAATCATTTTTGAAAATTTCTTAAATAACTTGTAAAGATAGGAAAAATAAGATTGCCTTTTTCATTAACATTACTAAATCTCATAAATACATTCTAAAATCGATTTAAAAAAAGTGGTAAATATATTGTAGTGTTTTATTTTACATACTTATATTAAGGATACTAGTTGATACCTCCACACCATCCCCTACGTCAGACGTCTTTTGTTTTTAGAAAACATAACCAGACCAGCAAATCATACCAATATTATAAACGCGAAAGTGAGTTTGTTTGTTTGTTAAGCGTTCCCACCTAATATATTGTGATAAGTTTTAGCACAGACATATATGGGACCCAGGAGACGGAGATAGGCTACTTTATCTCGCGAAATTTTTATTGGAAGTGCTCTAAACACTGGGATAAATCCTGTATGAAATTTTTCCTTGCGACCATCTGATTTGTTTAACAAAATCGATATCAACGCAAGCAAAGTGGTACGTTAAATTTAGTAGAAAATGAAAAACCATTGAATAGACGTATGGTAAAAAGAATCTACAAGTTAAGTACCCTGCCAACGAAATCACAAGAGCTAAAGGAATTTAAAAACTAAGTCAGAACTTAGTTTGTACATGTTGTACATGGTTCTAGAGTTAGAACCATGTACCAAAACCATCACATCGTATGGTCATAGTTTTATATAACGGTGACTAAGAGTCCTAGTTGTTGATATCATCAGCTAGGGTTGCACAATCACATTCCTTCGTACCATTATGGCACAATACAATCCATCTTTCAATTTATTTAATACCGCGTTCGACTTTCCTTCGCATCCCGGCAACATCCCAAGCCGAGGTTTGGTCACTGAAGAAGCCCTCCCTCCGGGCTTGTCAACTAAGTCCGGTGAAGCTGTGAAATCCTTTTAGGCTAACAGTGTGGGTCCTTTCAATAAGGAAGACTGGGAGTCCATTCCACATCTGTGCGGTACTTTTATTTGTTTGTGCTATGATTGACGACTCCGTGGAGTGGGGGTTCCGCTGACTATATTTTGAGAAGAACCAATATGTGAACGATAGCGTCGTGAAGTGGGGGTTCCGCTGACTATATTTTGAGAAGAATCAATATGTGAACGATAGCTCCGTGAAGTGGGAGTATCGCTGACTATATTTGAGATGAATCAGTATGTGAACGATGGTGATGTCTGGAATTAACACTCTTCATTGTGCAACCGCTACAAACTTCTGTAAATGATTTTTTTATATGTTCCACAGGTTAGCATCTCTACCAACTTGGGCCGTATCGTCACTTAAGATCAGGTTAGATTATAGCCATTACAGTAATTTTAACTATAAAAAAGAAAACCTAAAAACTATATAACCAAATCGAGGTTCTTGTCGTTTCTTCTCTATGACTGGGTTATTTTCCAAACCAGTGATAGTTTTGTCGTTTGTAAGAGCCTTCTCAGAGCTTAAGTTGATGAAAGTCTTTTGATTTGACCAGTTCTTTTATTTCTGTAGTGTAAAGGGATTATGTAACTAATTATTCTGAACATTGGTGATCAATGATAGTTCAGTGGTAGTGTGTACGACTTCGCGTCAAGGGACGTGACATCGAATCCACCTACAATGAGCTTGCGCATTCGGTGAAGGAAAACATCGTGAGAAAACCATAGCACGGTGGTACGGCCTAATACCCACCTGGCTAGCAACCAACCTCAAGTTTAAAATCTGCCGCCAAATACCAATAGCTATGTTCCCATGATTTCAATGATGGTGCATTCGAGACCCAATTCATCCAAAGATTCAACGTGTTCACCAACTTGGACCGTATCGTCACTTAAGATCAGGTGAGATTAAGGCCATAACGCTAACCCTAAACTTAGTTTTTTTTAAACCATCAGAATAACTAACTTTATTACTACAACTATTTTCATCTAATTATCAAGAGGTTTCCTGGATTGTTTGTGTGTTCAGGTACAGTTCAATTACTTTGTTGTGGCGCGATGAAAACAACAAATGTACCCTTCCAAATAACGGAGATTTTTGGTAATACCTGCTGAGTTTCAATGTTGATTGCTTCCCTCGAACAGAGATTAGAGCTTGTAATATACCGTTTCCAGATTAAGCCGGTATCAACTGGTATTATCCAGTTGCCCCTAACTTTTACATACTTTTCCGATACACGCCCTTGACTGACCTTATTTCTTTTAGCTATCGAATATTACAGTATTTTCTTTGAAGTTGCAGACATATTTATAAATGTAAAAATAACTCTGTTTAATATTAAAATTTCAAATGTAAACCGTCTGAAGGAGGTTTGATGATTATTTGTATAAAATTAATTTATTGTATTTATTGGACTTTTAATAAGAATGTAGGCTGCTTTATAGGATGTTTATAGAACTTGAAGGGTGAAAATAGGGGATAAATTTGTGCACGGAAATCCCATAATTTCTCCAATTAAAGAAATAAATATTTTCGGTAAGAAAATATCAAAGTGAAGACGGTGCAGTTGGGTATTATATCAACTAGTTAAATTCATTCGAATTTGGTCACAGGCAGAACGATATAAATGCAAATACGATCTTGTTAATATTTCTAAAATAATTAAAGTCGATATATTTTGTCTTTACATATAAATCGCAACTCTAACTCTCAGAGTGCTTGTAACTGAAGAGAATCTAAACTGATGTAATTGATACATTTTTAAATTATAGATATTTGTGAAGCGATGATAGCTCAATGGTAGCTTGTAGGAATGCCGCGTTATGGGACGTGAGTTCGAAGGTAACCACCTACAATGAGCTTGAGCTTTCGGTGAAGGAAAACTTCGTGAGGAAACCATAGCATGGTGGTAGGGTTTTTTCTAATGCTCGCTTGGATAGTTATCGCTAGCCAAATACCACTAAGAGTGTTTCGTCAGTTGCACTTGAGAGCCAGTCAATAGAACTTTTATAAACCTCTAGTGTTGCGGGTGTCAATGGGTTGCGGAGATCACTTACTATTAGGTGACACGCTTGCTCGTTTGCCCCCTATTCCCTAAAAAAGATAGATTTAATGGTTAGTTTTTTATATCTAAGGATCATTTGTATAAAGCAATAGTCATTGGATACTTGGAATGTTTACTAATACTTAGCCTCTAATGCGTATGTTGTCTTACTAAGAAAAGACATATTAAAAAATATGTAAATAATAAATTTCACTTTGTTTGTATAAAAACCTCTTTATATTTGAATTTTCTCTTTGCTGTTCTTAGAAAGAGAAATTCCATGTCAGTCATTCAAAAAAGTCAAGGCTACGGAAGAAGACAAGAAAATTAGCAAATCAATTATTTAATTTTATTAATGTAAATCTTCTGACTAAATACAGACTTGAAATTATACAGTGTTTGTTTTTATTCACATGGAAATAAATATCATCGAAAAACAGGTAAGTCTTTACTTCTATACTCATATTATAAAGAGGAAAGATTTGTATTTTTGTATGTAACGAATAAACTCAGTAATCACTAAACTGATTTCATAAATTATTTCACCCTTAGAATGCTACATTAACCCTAAATAACATAACCATTATATATATTTTTTTTTTATGAAATTGATTTAAATAAAATTTTAGTTCCACGCGAACGGATTAGCAGACGAATCTAGTATTTAATATTTGTTTTATAATATTCAGACCAATTTGTCTTTTATTTTTATTTACGTTCTAAGTTTAGTGTCTGTTCACATTCACACTTGGTGTTAGGAAGGAAGTGGTCCAGGGTGGTAGACACGTACCCTAGTGGAGGAAGTAGTTCTACAGTGCAACTTCCGGAACCCACCTATAGGTATTAACCGAAAGATTAGTTATATCTCAAGGATTCGTTCTCGGGTTCACTTAAGCGGTGTCAGTAAAGCTTCCACTGAGCTATCATTACAATATATACTTGAATCAAATACTTTTCGATACACACACAGAATTGTGTCAACATTAGATATATAAATGTTTGTGTTTATACAAATTTAGAATTTCTTAATAGGATCTCATAATGTCTTTGATGTACAATATTGAGGTAATCGAAGCTATTTGATTATTTACTTTATCGTCATTACGGAATTCGTTTATTTTAGACTGATATTGGAACTTCTTCTACAAACACATAATTCTAATAACATAATAACTACAACTACAGCATAATAACATACTAACATAATTCTGTGTCTTTCTGAACTTATTTATATCACCCATTTTAATTTTATTTTCATGACAATACGTTGCCTATTTTCTTCTTCAAGGTCTAATTAAATAATATATCGAAGTTGTTTAAATCATTCAAGTTTGAACAACAAACAAGCTGCAAGTCATGGTTCTTTTCAGATTTATATGCCCAAAATTCTTTTACTTTTACAATTATATTTCTTTTAATTTCATATTAAAACTGTAAGATTTTTTACGAAATTTACGCATGTTATGGATCGGATATTTTACAAATGTACAAGTTCAAAAAACACCTACACATGCTTCGTAACACATTTTCGTGGATAGATATGAACACCAGTCAGATTGTGTCCTACCTCCAATACATGTTATGTTTGTAACGTTATTCCTTTATAATAATCTATTGCCCTAATTATACATGAATAAATCGTAAATGAAATAAGGTATCATATCAAGTTTTATTTAATAATGATGATTAGCAAAGCTTTTAAACCCATTTGAATAAAGCAATAACCTGTTTAAGATTGAAAATATATTGCAAGTTGTAACTATCATGTCATATGAACTGTCTGATTTTGGATCCCGATACGCTAAAATTTAGTCAGAGTTACGTATTAATATACTAGCATTTACCCACAGCTTTGTTCGCGTTAATATTGATTTTGTCAAACATTTCTGATTCCGGTATCCACTATTTTATATAAATTATATCAAAAGATATGGGTATAAGAACATTTGTGCTTGTAGTTATTTATACGCGGGCCGCACACTATTTTGGCGATAATGGCTTACACATAGCTATATGCTGTACCAGGCATTTTTGTGGGACTATTTAAGCTAAACATTTCCATTATACATTATATATGTGTAACTCTAACGGTTTTTGCAGTGCACGCCAGAATAACTCGTAGATGGCAATTTTTTTCCAATCTACTTGAGACTTATCGTTATATTTTGGAGAATTCAAACAAAATATATATAAGTTATAGCCGTTGTGTTATTCTGATGCATAAGCTATATTATTATAAAGTTTTATTAAAATCCATTCAGTAGTTTTTGCGTGAAAGGGTATCAAACATACATACATCCATACTTACAAATTTTCGAGTTTATAATATTAGTAAGGATCCTATGCATTATAATCGAGAGGAGTTCGGGAACAGATCTATGCCAATCTGCTTGATCATTGGACGTACGCCGATTGATCTCTGAATGCATCATGCCTAAGAGTGCTATTGTAACGGGTATTAAGCTTGGTGAACTGAAATCGCGATTTAGTCTGCTGCAAATATAGTGTCCTTCTTCTAATCACAATTATCATAAAGTACTTTATTTCACTATATACAAGGTTGAATATTACATGAATCGATTTAAAATTTCACTTCTATTTTTTGTACATTATAAGTGCGTTAGGCCACAATCTTATCTGATGTTAAGTTTCGATGTAGCATCAGATGGCGGATACACTATGTTTAGTGACTGACTCACAAGTGCAACGGTGAGAATACACCTATAAATATTTGGTGAGAGGGTTTCAACTTGATGGTGGTAGCTAACCAGATGAGCTATAAGAAGTGTCCTACCATTATGCCAATACTTTCCCTTACGAAAGCTTAGGTTCATTGTAAGGGTTCGAACTCATTTCTATCGATGCGCTGTCCATATATTCTACCGCTAAGACATCATTATTTACCCAAAGTAACTATAAAAGTAAACGAAATATATCTAAACAGATACACCCCGGAGCTAAGATGTTACCACACCCTTAACAACTGAATCATTATATAAACTGTTCCGTATAAATTATTTAATGCTAACGGCGTTCCCTTCCCTCCGAGATACAATCTCGTAATGCTTCGACATTTTGGTTTCATGGGAATTTACGAACCATTTTTTCCCTTCACGGTGCAATGAATTCTTTTTATGTTTATGGTAATTTATTAAAAGGTTTCACGTCGGATAAATTAATATCGAGTGATCGGAATACTTCGATGATTATTCTAGAAGTTTCTTTGGTGAATACGTAAGGCCATTTTTGAGTGAAAGTAAGGGCTTTTGATTCGTTTTTTTGTATAAATGGAGGATAGTGTGGGATCAGTGCATGATCAATAATCAAGTGGTATGGTAAGGCTCGTAACTAGGGCGTTAGAAGACAGTCAAAGTGACTGTTTTCTAGGACTAAAAACATATCCAATTACGAAGAAGATTGCGGCAACGTTTCACAGTGGTATACATGGACGAACTACTGATCTCTTGATAGTCGGTGTTGCGTTTAGTTCATGGTCGACTAGCTATTATCGCAAATATGTTCTCTTGTAATTATAAATAATTTATCTTCTTTTGCCCATTTTGAAACTTTTTTCAATACCGCTTTGCTGCTGTTTTTGAAATCCAACTGGTAGTTTTTAAGATTAGCGTATTCAAAGAAACAAGCTCTTCCGCTTTATAATATTAATATAGGTTATCCATCTGGCATAGACACCATATAATGGAAAAAAAGGACAAAGAAATTTATAACTTCATTCACTTTCCTGTAGTTTCCCCTATTATTACAAAATAATTAGATTTCATTTTCCTTATCGCGGTAACCCGGCCGAGGGTCCAGCAGAAATGTAGCTTTAAACATGTTATGGAATATACGACTGTGTCAGTAACCTAAGTAATTCTTTTGTATACCTCCAGTGAAATTTGAAGCGAAAATATTATTATTTCATAAGTAACGGTGTTTACATTTTCCGTTAGTAGCAACAAAACGTTCCTTCAGCTTTTACATCATCACTTGGAAATTATTTCAAACAGTCTCAACTTTGTGAACCGGCCGTCTATCTCAGGATGCCCCCGGGGTATACGTTGACCAAATAACGAGACCTCTTTGTTAGAGTTACTACACGGATCGAGGCTCTATTCTTTAGGTTTTCGATGGATGGGAAGATCAATTTACACTGGTCGGTTACACAGCAATTGCTCCGTCGCCTTGTCTTAAATATTTGTTCCCTTTACACATTCAGTTTTATTATTATTTAAAATAACATGTAGTTTTGACAGACATTTTCGCATGCGTTAAATTTATATAACACTTAGCTATTTTATACATATGATGCGTACTTAATATATCGGTTGACATTTAAAGATACTAATGTACTTTTAAGGATGATAGGTTGTTGAAAACTTCGACATTGGCTATTTAATAATGTTGTTCTATAGAGATGCGTTTACCATTGCGTTTTCAAATAAATCAAATAAACAAACGCTTTACTAAGTAAATAAGGTATATAAAAACTTTTTTAAAATTAAGATCAATACTTTCAATCGTATTTATTCTCTATCCTGTAATAGAATTATACGGTAACGAAGATAAATTATTATCTATATAATTAAAAGTAGGTTAAGACAAAACGTATTTTTTTTACAAATAGTATAAGTTTTTTTTAATAACTATTGACAAAATTTAGTGCTATTTTTAAAAATAGAAATAGGTTTTCCTAATATAAAATGTGGTCGATTTTCATCATTAATATTAGATTAATAAATAAGAGATATGAAGCGTTATTAAAATATACTGTACTTATTAAAATAGTATCGGGTGGTATAGTGATTTAAATTTGAAAATATACTTATTATTTTAACGATCATAGTTTAAAACCATTTAAACGGTTACTTAAAAATATGTGTAGATTATGTAAATAGAGGGCAAATGAAAGCAACTTAACAATTATCAAGGCATATATAAATATTTACTCATATTATTTACATTATATCAATGAAATATATAATATACACTATTTCACATAATAATAAGTATGCGCACATACATAATCTTTACGTGAAAAGTCAAAGAACGTTGCGCAAAGGAACATAACGCCTCACTTTTAGTTAACACTCAATTTTACTTCTCATAAAATTTTCATACGGCGGGCTAAATATCAAAATTGTTTTTTAAGGAGTAAGCTCAAAAAAATGTTTTTTTTATTCAGACGTTATCTAAAAACCTGATTGTGTAAAAACGACAACAAACGTGTCCCCTTATCTAAAAGGATAATTTTTCACGTCAGTGCAACCGTGGTCTAACATTTGTCACAACTCCTTCAAGGGTTTTTATGGGGCGAAACGAGGGAGTCACCTCTTTCATCTAGAAAACAAAGATTTATGTTTCACGTTCCCGTGTCGAACTTCGTCTTATTATACCCGGTAAGTTTAAAACGAATTAGCCATCGATAGTTCTATTCTATACGTTTAAGCGTTATGGCCACGATTTCAACTGATGTCAAGTAGCGGTGTGGTCCAGGATGGTAGACACCCTAAGTCTGGTGCAGAATTTGACTCTCAAAATTCAGAACAAACCTATAGGTGTTTAGTGCTTATCAGCATAATTATAAACATGAGCTAGCCTAGGTGCTAGTTAGCCAGGTGATCACCAGAAAAAGCTCTAACACCATGCTAAGTTGATATAGTAAGTTAGAAAAAGTAATATTAAATAATGGCGTATTTTATATGTCTTCCTGAATATCTCTTTACATGAGACATTTTCTAAGAGAAGGTACCATGTTTTAGTCAGAAATCAGGTATATGATATACTGAAATATGAATCATCAAGAAATGAATGATTCTGTATTTTAACTCTACATTTTCATATTAAAATAAAGTTATGACTGGTCATTCTCACTGTGCATTGACGTAATTGCCTACAAAGGTGTATGTATAGATATAAATAGGTAACTTGACTTATTAGTATTATAGGGTGAACTGAAATCACCAAAAAATCAAACCTCGTGCACCCGCCATAATAATGCCAGAAAAACTCGTTATTTTGTTCTTTTTCTATATAATTAAAGTTTAGCGTTATGGCCATAATCTCACCTGATCTTACTCTCTCTGATCTTAAGTATCGACAATACGGCCCAAGTCGGTAGACATGATAAGCCTGTAGCGGAACTGGTTCTCAAGTGCAACTGCCGGAACACACCTATTGGTTTTTGGCGCCAAATTTTCTACTTGATAGTGGTAGCTAGCCAGGCGGGCATTAGAAAAGCTCTACCACCATGCTATGGCTTCCTGGCTGGTATGGTTATATTTTCCTTCACTGAAAACTCAAGGTCATTGTACGTGGATTCGAACTCACGCCCTTCGATGCAAAATCGTACACAGTACTACTGAGCTGTCATCGCTTATATCTCAAAGTTACATTTATTCAATATTCATAAAAGAGTTTGACCACAAATAGAATTGTGTATTTCCAAGGCTTATAAAACGGCTTAATTGATCGCTTCAGGTCAATGAATTCACGGATAATTAAGCTTTTGAGCTTACAATTGCAGAGCGGTCTGCCGATGCGATAGCGAAACGATTTTGCTTCTCAAGTGAATCGGCGCTGGACCGAAGCAAATGGTTTGCAGTAAGCAACCTCTCATTAATTTTATTACATTACAGCTATCGTATTACACATACCGATTCAATTGCTCCGTAATTAACCTCTGTTAATTGGGTTTTAAACGTTAAGATAATTGGTTAGATGTATGCAACAAAGTTAACTAGTAGATGTACTAAAGGATTTCAATACACGGAAAGAACAATTAAATACTTCATGTCTGATAAAGAAACGTTAACAAGACAAAATTAAAAATGAACATTAAAAAATGAACGTTAAAAATGAAAAACAATTAGGAAAATTATATAGGTATGCCAATAAGGAAAAAAATAATAGTTGTATACTAGAAAACTAATATATTAATAATAGAAGATACTATAATCTCCCTGCATACTTTTATTTCAACGTTTATTAATTTAAAAACAAATATAAGTGTAAACAATGTCATAAAAATTAAAGTTAGTATGCGAATTGGCATCTCTATTTAACGATTATAAAGGAAGATAAAATGATAAATTTAAATCATATATTTTATTAATCATGAACTATTGTATGGCAATCTCAAGACGTTATAAAATTTTAAAACGAAAAATAAAAGAAGAAAATGTATAGGTATGTCTAAAAGGAAAAAAAGGTTTGTTACTTGCAAACTAATATTATATACTGAATATAGAAGGTACTGTGGTTTTTACAACCCTTTCTGTTTACATTCATGAATTTGAAAACAAATATAAGGGAAAACATTCAATTTACTTTGCGAATTGATACCCCTATTTACAGTTATAAGGTATGGTTAAATAATTGTTGTTTATTTCATAATCTACTATTGTATGTACGCAAAGCCATGTGAGGACGCTATACATTATGCGATGAAGCAATGATAACTCCGTGATAGTGTGTAAGGACTCCGCCTCAAGGGACGTGAGTTTGAATCCACCTACACTGAGCTTGATCTTTCGTTGAAGGAAAACATTGTGAAGAAGACATAACATGGTGGTAGAGCTTTTTCTAATGCCCGCCTGGTTAGCAACCACCCTCAATTTTAAAATACTTAAAATTACCTTATTGTGACTTATGTATATATGCCCGCGTCTTAATGCGTGTGGAACTAAAAAAATATTTATGTACTTGTTATCAGAAAAAAAAAGTTTTTCTTTTTTATATTCTTGACTACGTGTAGGTATATTTTATGATGATCAGTAGAACATTTAACAATTATACAATCTGGTGTATGGGACTTCATATATATAGCACTTACTACATAGCACACAATATATACACACAATAGCACACAATAGCAAACAATAGCACACAATAGCAAACAATAGCACACAACATAGCACTTACTATGTTCAGTAGATTTTTTCCATCTTTCATCAACATATTTGACAACGTACTCTAAGAGTTAAACGGAGTCGAGTGTTTATATTTTTTACCAATAATTTTCTAAAATATGGGCTTAAATAAGATGATATAATTGGCGATGTTTATTTTCATAAAATAATTTTGATTATGAAGTTACTTTGGTCCGTAATGATTAATAACTATGCCAAATTTATTAATAATAATTCCCTACATCGCCTATATGTAATTTTCAATACTTTTGGTCACAAAATATTTTATTGGGCAAACTTTTTTTACATCTACTAGAGAGCAATATTTTTATTAAATACTATATTTATGTATCACTAAGGCATTTTGCCAGTACACGTGGATAAAATATATATCTGGAAAATGAATTGCCCCTCGTACAAACTCTCATCCGCTATTCAATACTTTCAATCTTAATTTTCGCGAAAAAAGTAGCCCACGTCCTTTTTCAAGGACTCTACTATCTTTGTACAAAAATTAATAAAAATCACTTCAGTGGTGTAGGCATGAAATGGTAACAACGGAAATGATAGACAAAATTACTTTCGGCACGAAGTATCTGCTGCGGAAGTCAATTTAGGTAACAAACACTTTTTATTGCTCCAGACGATTTACAAATTCGTTTTTCTTGAACTCAAATTTTGTTTTTAATTAGATATGTTCTAAATAATCGAATGTAAACTGTATTGGTACTGTAATAAATATAAATAATTTCTTTATAGGTAAGCTCAAGATAGATACGGGGGTTCAAACTCACGTCCATCGAAAAATCGTGAAATGTTAAGAAAATATAAATTGGGCTAAATACAATACGATATTATTGAATGTTAAAAAACTACTATAAGTTATAATTGTCATATTTTAAATTGTATATGATTAAAATGAGTTTCGCATTAAATTAAATGCTCAAGATGATTAAAAAAACCATTCGGAATACATGTTCATCAAATACCTTGGCAGATAAAGTACTGTTAATAGGAATAAATTGAAAATCGTAAAAATGATTAATGTAGGTAAACCAACCATATCTGGTGTATTGTATAGAATATCAATGTAACTGCACGCTTGGTTTAGGGGTTTAAGCAATCGACTCGCTGCTAAAACAGCGCCGACGTATTACAGGTTTGTATCCTACATATGACAATTATTTTTGTAATCCAAAAATGTTTTTTAGTGTGGGTGTTACTTTATATTTGTTGTTTATTATATATAGTATATTTTCGCTTGTAATAAAGTTTTTGCTTCACGTATTAATATATAGATGTATACAAAGAAGTTTTTCGAGTGACCTATTTATTCACCGTTCGCTAATATACATACGTACGTGGGTAAACCAATTTCATTTAGTGATGGATATGTACAGATTACGATCGCAAATTTAATTTCAATTGAACATTTCCACACTACACACGTTCTGTACGGACGGCAAACATTTTATTTTTTTGTTACCATGAAACTTACTTTGTTATTGTTCTATCAAATATATAAGCGATGATAGCTCAGATAATAGTGTGTACGAACGCCGCGTGAAAGGAGGTGAGTTCGAATCCACGTACAATGAACTTGAGCTTTCGGTGAAGGAACACATCGTGATAAAACCGTAGTATGTTGGTAGGGTTTTCTAATGCTCGCCAGGCTAGCTTCTCAAGTTGAAAATCTGACGCCGTTATACTTTATAAGTGTTCATAATCTCACTGGATATTAAGTGACGGTGTGACCCAAGATGATGGATATACTAAACCTAGTGGAGAGGCTGGATTTCTAATGTAACTTCCAGAACAAAGATGCAGTGAGGGTGGTAAATTGTCTGTTGGGTATTAAAAAAAGCCCTACCACTATGCTATGACCTCATCACCTTAATTTCCTTCACCGAAAGCCGATACTCATTAAAGGGATCGAACTCGCGTTAAATGACGTGAGGTCCATACACACTACCAATTGAACTATCATCTCTTCAAAGCAATGAACCATCGTCACGATAAAAATAGTATATTACATGAATTTTTCTTCCATCAGTCAACTCGAATAGAGACTACACAATCACTAACAAACATACGCAAGATTTTTATAATATATGGTATAGTATATTTAAGACAGTTTTGACGTAGTAAAGTTTGACGTAGGCTTTTAATTGGTTTTTATTCGAATACTACATAATACGATTATTTATGTGATCCACAAACGATTGTTTTGAATCTGAGTGTTACTTTATTCGTTAGTTTTATATTAGTCAAACCTCTCGTTTAATGTGAGTGATATCTTTAAAAAAGTAAAGATTTTCGCTATTCGAATATAACATCCGTGTGTCTCAACACCGAAGGTACGTTTTGATGTATGTAATCAGCATTAAAGGTTTACTGGGATCAAAGTCGTACCAATCATCAATAAAATATTTATTTTGCAAGCGAAACATCAAATCAGATCTCGCGACGCCCTTCAGCGACTGATTTCCCCGGGGATGTGTCGAAACAATATAAATTTACATTTACCTTGTTTTGATTTGAAGAGTTTAGTTTATTTCTTTTGAGTAGTTTTACATTTGTAAATGGCTTTATCGGATCGACGAGAGGTTGTATTTTAAGTTTTATATTTTCATAATCTCAATTGATGTTATATGATGATGCGCGGCCCAAGATGGTGGACACAATAAGCCTAGTGAAGGACTGGCTCTTAAGCATAACTACCAGAACACATATTTATGTATTTAGCTATATTTATGTAACCAGACAACGTTAGACAGGCTATGGTTTTGTCACAATGTTTTCCTTCACCATAAGCTCAAGTTCATTGTAGGGGGTCCATAAATTACTATTCTACCTCTGAGCGTCAACGTAATATAAACAAAGAACGGTCACTTTGGCCTGCAAGATTCTCTGCAGCTGGTTATACATATACTGGATGACCCTTACACGTAAAAAAAGATTCTGTCGCTTATCGCTATTTGTATGATAGTCATAATACAGTTGGGTACAGATCACTACTGTTACCAGAGATACATTGCGATTAGTTTAAGACTTATATTTGATATATTGTGGTAACAATCCCATAGAATACAAAAATCATGTATGTGTTGTGTTTTAAACCGTTATAAAGATAATTCTGTAAAATCAGTTTATTAAGTTCTTTTTTAATAAGGGCTTTAATACCGACTCATTTTCAAGTTAACAGTGTATAAGTTAAACGATGGAGAGACGACGGCTAAATAAAGGGTTCCGTACATCCGGTCACGAGAAAAATGGTCCGCTGTCGCTGGTTCGATGTAAGGAATGAACGCCGTTAGATAAGAGAATGGCACGGCGGAACACTCGCTGTTTACACCGATATCTACAACACTGGAACAGACTGCATATCTCGTAGTAGTTCTCATTTAATATCTAATGTTGATACGTTTTTGTGTCTTGTCACAAGCTTACCTAATAAGTAAAGACTACTTCTCAGTGCATCTATACTAGTCTATACTAATATTATAAATGCGAAAGTGAGTTTGTTTGTTACATTTTCACGCCTAAATCGTTGAATCGATTGTGATAAATTTTGGTACAATGATAGATGGTACCCAGAAGACGGAGATAAGCTACTTTTTCTCGTGAAAACCTGATAGGATATGCGGTAAATTTGTTTGACGAAATTAATAATAACTCGACCGAAGCCGCACGTCAAATCTAGTTTTAGTAATATATGATTTGATAATATAAAGGTAACTTTATTTTTAATATACTCGTTTGTTATAGATATTTTCGTTTTTTATGGTTATAGAACAAGACATTTATCGTATAATTATTGAGGGTAACTCTATATGCTTATGATCTCAATTTTTATTGTTAACTGGCTAATCCCGAAATAGGGGAATCTTAAAAAGTTGTTATCGTTTATAGTGATACAAAAACTGATATATTGGGTATGTTCTACGATAGAAATATTTGCTTTAAGTCTAAATAATTGCAAATCAAATTTTTTATCGAATTGAACTAATAAAATACTATTTCATAATTACCTCGGCCATTAGTTTAAATAAAGCTCAATATTGTTCATATTTCTACTAAACACAAACAAAAACTAATTATACAATAGTTATGCAAAATAAGGATTTCATACACCTTCTAGATCCAATGGTAGCATTGGCAGATTATTCTTAGAAATTACTTCATTTGAAGACATAGGGTGGAGGTTCGTAGGGTTTCATATAAATTCATACAATTTGTTATTCTGATGACGTCATTAACCTTAAACATGAGGGAGCAAATTTTGTGTAACAAAACCGTGTGTGAGGGGAACTTTTCATATAGCTTCGAAAATCTTTGTTACAGTCAATGAGATTTCATTGATACTATAAAATAAGGCAAATCCATTTGATTTAAAGTGAATTGATTACTTGAAACTACTTATGTTATAGACTAGCTGTATCTATGACTTCGTTCGCATGGAACTAAAATTTATTTAATAATTTTTGCCTTTTTTGTAACTTTTTTCAATACAGCTGTGTTCCTATTCCCGTTAGTCTGATGTTAAATAGCCTGAAATCTTTGCCAATAAATGATTTATCAAATATATATTTTTTGAAATTAACAATCATACTTTTCCACGTAGGAATCTCTAATTTTCTAGTACTCAGAAATAATGTAGGAGCATTCATATGGTGAAATAAGTTTTGAGATCGGCCTTGTAGTTTTTGGTTTTATTTATTACACGCATACAAATCTTTCTATCCTCTTTATAATTTATATTAATATAACTAAATACTTTATTCAGATCATTGCCTTAAAAATATTAATCAAACTTAAATATGTATATCAGGATAGGTTATTTTATAATGATTATAGAATTTACATATTGCATGTAGTGTTTAACTGTAAAATAAACCAGTTTTGTGTAATTAAATTTATTTTATCTGATCCGTAGAAACTATTGTGGCAGATATGTTACGTATGCAAAATTGATATACAAGTTAACAAACCTTTCTATAACTAGTGTTTGTCAATTGTGAAATGATTTTCCATTACCTGCTACATAAACCTTTTTAAAAAAGTAACTATTAATAATCTCATAAATATAGCATCGGCGTATCTGTTATCGTTTGACATATCAATCTAATAGATTGGTTTGCTATTAAGTTGAACTCTATTACAATGCGTAGAAAGATCAATCTTCAAGTATCTAATTTAATCGAAATAGATAATAATTTTGTATCGGCTATCGATAAACTTAACATTGATAAGATAGGTATAGATCCACTTACAACAGTCTTTGAAACAGAAAGTGAAGTGACAGTTGTGTTTTATATAGAAAATATTAAGCGTAAAGGAAAAATTAACCAACAAATTAAGAAAAAAAAAACAATGAATTCAACGGCATGTAAATATTACACTGAAAGGACGCTGGGATGGATGATAAACAACAAATTAATAGTGTTCTTATCTCTGTTATCATTTTGCCTTTTTGTTTCAACATTGGCTTTAGCTGGACAAAAAAACAGATTGGCTGATGAAGTCGAATTCCTCAAAACATCAACAGTGGAACCAACGACACCTGAGCACACTACAACTCCGGTAACCACTGACGCACCTGAGGTCCCAACTGCAGCTCCAACTGTCGCTCCGACTGTCGCTCCAACTGTTACTACAACTCTTGCACTAACTTCGGTAACCAATACTGAAGTTGAAACCAGTACAGACAATCGAGTAGATGACACAACTACAGTTGAACCTCTTCTCAATGAAGAAATCACAACGGAATCTAGTGGGACCATACGGAACAGCAAATTACTAAAACTATTGAATGACGTGGCGCGAAGCGGTGTTAGCGCATAGTTTAATATTGCAAGTAATCTTTTTGTCACTTGTGTACATAGATATCAACGAGGTGACAGATATAAATAAGGCTCACTTACATGTTATTATTGATGTATCCTCAATTATTATGGAATTTTAAGAAAAGCAATACTAAGAACCCTTTCGGTAAGGAATTTAGATGCTTTGAAGTATAAATGAGTGTGAATGATTTTTTTTTTTAATAGAATCATACATAGTTGTTATTAATCCGTATAAAATATTATAAACTCAAGTTTTGTATTATGTTGAATGATAATATGAATATTATACTGTTGATACTTCAATGCCGCGTCGCTTCTCTTTATTTTCACATATACATTAGGGTGGCGCAAAATACCGACTATTTTTTTTTTCAGTCTCGAGTGAAAAAATGTTAGTTTTTGATGTTTTTAGAGCCCTCTTCAAAGAACAACAAAAAAAAAATTTAAGAAGTCGCTCCAAATTTTTTTTAATTATTAGTTCATTTCTTTAGATTTTTTCGAGCGACCTTTTAATATTTAAATTTAAATTCCATACATTTTTTTCTTTTATTTATTACAATAATAGAAAAAAAAAAAAAAAAAAAACGATTGTTGACGATTATTGAAATTTAAAAAAATTTGGAGCGACCACTTAAATTTTTTTTTTTGTTGTTCTTTGGAGAGGGCTCTTAAAACATCAAAAACTAACATTATTTCACTCGAGACTGAAAAAAAAAAATATCGGTTTTTTTGCGCCACCCTAATATACATATGTGTTGTCTCGTTCCCTATGATTTTTTAATATTTGTTTATTCTAACAACTATACAATGTCAATTGTTAACCAAAGTCAATACTCTACAATATGAAGAACCTAGTTGTTATACAGTTTTACTAAGAATCATAGTTTCATTTAAAGGCATTTTAACTTTTATCTAATATGATATTTTTTATTATTTGATATATTTTAGTTTTTATCTTATTCTAAATAATTAATATAAAAATAATTGTGTTGTTCGAAATAAAATAAACGATACGAATGATTTTTACGAGTATTTATTTAAATTCGCTTAATTTTGAATTTACTAATGATTTTTCAAGTACAACATATTCTAATTACAAATATACATAATGCTTTGAAAATTGTAATATACGTAATATTCATTATATAAACCTATCGGATATCCGAAGTTGTATCCGATAGACGTGAATTTCAACGAGACGCCAGTGTTTATCAATAATGATTCAATATCTTACTAATAATTGTCTTAAATAAATTTATTAGAAGTTTTTGTACAAATTTTCAAATAATACATCTTTAACTTTTAAATATACTTCTTTCACAAAAGTAATATTCATAATTGGAAATATTTGATATCATCGCATATCTTAAAACAATTTCCTATCCTTATTCATCGAAATCGATTAAGATACTATCTTAAATATTTGATATCATTGTATATCTTAAAACAACTTTCTATCCTTGTACATCTAAATCGATTATGATACTTAATACATCTATATATAGATCTGAAATGTATTTACATAAACACGTTGGTTGACAGTACCACCAACGCACATTCGTAACTACTGAAGCTAGATTCTTTATTTTTGGTAATTTGGATTGTAGTTCCATTTTTTTACTTACAGGCTTACTAAGAAGAATTTTTTCCAAATTTAATATAGATAGATCATAAATAGAGGCGACAAAGTTTGTATATGAAAAAAAAATTTCCAGAGTGTCGTGGAACACTCGATTTGATGGAATTTCTTAACGTAGTATATTATTTTTGATAGAAGTATTATATTATTGACAAGCTGGTTCTGGGACTCCGTTCGTGTGTAAGTAAAATTTTATTTAATCATTTTCATAAAAATAAATGTTATATAGCCTATGTTACTCAGGACTAATGTAGCATTCTAATGGTAAAAGAATATTTAAAATCGGTCTAGTTGTTCTTGAGTTTATTCGTTATAAACAAGAATACAAATCTTTCCTCTTTATAATATTAGTATAGATTAACAAATAAAGATAAATGAATCACGATCATCTGAGAGTAATTAATTGAAACGCAAAGGTAACTAATGAATTGAAGGAATAGTAGGAAATTTCGTTATTAATATATTTTTTCTAGTTGTGGAAATAAACATTTTATGATACATCATTCGATTCAGCCAATTCAATATAATACATATACTATTTCGATGCTTCGTAGGTGACGTTGCTGCTGTATGACGTGTACAAATTATATCTGCGCAGCCGATGAGAACTTACTGGCTGTCTCGAACCAATAAGCGCGCACTTATGACTGGGCACAGCCAATAGCATACGCGCTATGGATAACCGTCTACTCTATAGAAATATAGTGCAATATAGAACAGACTTAGGAAAGGATTGTGACCGGATTCTTACACCTAGATTTATTTAGCTTTCATCCGTACCGTGCAATAAGGAACTCCGTTTCAAAAATATTTATCTAATGAGTAGAAATTTAAATACTTGTTGTTTATTGTTAATAAATAAATACGTACATATTTCCTTTTCTACGCGTGTAAAATAGGGGATGAACTTTTTCAATTATACTTTATCTGAGATATCTCCATAAATGCCAGACCACTCGTCGGATATTCCTTACATGACATAGACACCCACTAAGATGGGATATTTTGGGTAATAACCCGAAAGAAGTCACGAGTATCTAGTTAGTCTCATATAAATGACAAAGCTAGTTAATAAAGTGTCTATATATAAATCCTTATATATGTATATAAGCACATATTACAAAATGGCATGTAGTATATCGCTGTACACTTTCAATTTCAAATGTAATTATTAGATTTCATATCTAAATTTTAGTTAAGATAAGTTATCAACATATCGAAAAAATATTTGCTACATTTTTATAATTAAAATTGTTTTGATAATACACCTGTGTACATATTATATACAGTACGTATTATTGGGAATTCACCTTCGATATATTTCGTCATAGATTATCTCACATTTTATTTCACAACAATAATGCGTATCGCCGTCATGTTTTCGAAAAGGACAGATCGAAATCCAACAAATTGCCGGATTTTTGCCGGCACGTAATATGAAGTGTCAAGCTATACGATTTTGAAGTCGGCCTTCTTTGGACATTTTAATAAATAAATTAGGTACTAGTTGTGCCTGCGACTTCGTTCGCATGAAACTTTAAATCATTTAATCTTACGCTGTCATTCAAATTACAATAACTTCAGATAGAATTAACCGATTTTAATAGAACAAAGAAGACTGAATGTTACTCGAGGGTACGTTTTATGATTTACTTGACGACATTTTATCATAAACGTTACTTTAACAGACAGACATTTATCTGTAAAAATGATGTGAATGTATTTTATTACCTATTCTTAGTCACTTGCAATAATTTTGTTCACAAAAATCTGAAACGTTAATTTTCCATTGTTATTATATGTATGGATTATATAAACTTTGTGTATCTACTAACGTAGCACGCGCAAATTTATACTACTTTAATGTAAATTTAAAACAGAATCTTCAGACGAACTTTGATTACTTTAAAAGTTGAAGTCACGAATTTAAATTATATAAATGAAAATGTGAATTCTATAACATTAATTATTCTCAGTGGATTCGCTCGTGCTAATATACATTACCTGAGTGACCGAGCTTAGACTGTGTTTTTTTTTTGTTCTTTAAATATAACTAAATACGTACCACACATTGAGTAAACGGTTTGTATGAATTCATTATTTAAATAAAAGCAATACGAATGTAAATAATCATGTCAGTAAATGTTTTAAATTGCATTTTTATAAATAATACAAGTATATAGGTTCAATCAAAAGCAAGAAACGGTCTTAATACAAAATTCCATTCAAATTGCTAGAGCCGTTTCCAGGATACACGAAATGTACGTACATGTATAATATATATATATATACTATAATTGCACACTTAATAGTATTCGAATTTGTACATTTCTGAAAAATTGTGAATTTGTTGAATGAAATGAAAGCACCATATTTTCTACCACTGACAACGTCTAGGTAAAATTTTATGCTGATTGCTCAAGGACCGAATACGTAACAAACAAAAAGTTATCTCAAAGACTTATTTACATTATTAATTAGAATTAGCTAAGATTCTGGCGAAAGGTAAAATCTGCGAATGAAAAATAAAAAAAAACGGTGTGTGCTAAAGACTCCACAACGGAAGTGAAAATGCAGGAACTGCCTTACAAGTACAACTGCCGGAACACACCTATAGGTATTTGGCGGCGTAGTTTCAATTTGAGGGTGGTAGCTAGCCAAACGAGCATTAAGAAAAGCCCAACAACTATGCTAAAGTTGCGCCACGATGTTTTCCTTCATCGAAATCTCAATATCATTGTAGGCGGATTTCAACTCACATCCCTTCTTCATCACGCGGCGTCCGTACACGCTACCAACTGGGCTATGATCGTTTCACATCGCATCAGTAGCTCACATCCGAGTGTGTAAAGAACTAAGAGTCATTTTAGCGGTAATCACTTTATTTAGTTAGGAAGAGACATCGATGACACCACACCTCGCCCTCTAACGGGAAGCTATCGAATTAGAATATAAATTGAACTCTTTATATAAACATTTATAATTTGCATTTAAGGCGATGTTTCACGTTACATAGGGATTTTTATTTTATAGTATATTTTTATATTGACCATGAGAATCTATTATTATACAAATAATTCCCGTATTCTGTACCTACTATATTTTTTGTATACATCTAATTTAAATTCTGGTAGTATTTGTATATTACTAGTATATACTAGTTAAACCAACAAAAGTCGTTCTGCCTCTTCTAGTACTCGATAGTTCGATCACAGCACTTAGCTCTCGCTTTAGTCTGACATAAATATCTTCTTTAATAAAAAAAAAAAACATAATTATACATACGCACTAAATAAACATTTGTCTTTATCTGTCGGATTTAATTTCATTTTTCGATGTTAATAATATAATATATTGTGGTAATTTTAAAAATTGATTTCTCAAATTCGTCTACCCTTAACATGTACCGGTGGCAACACGAGCGACGTTTCGCTAATACGTTATAAATATTCATAGTCATAAGTAGCTACCGACCTATCGAACGTTTACGACATGACCAACCTTACGTGACCTGTCGGCATTTAAACTCTAGCCCTGATCCGATCCATATGCTTGTGTTGGCGGGAAGTGTGGGAGGTCTTATGAATTAGGACGTATATCTAGAACCCCGGGAAGAGGATTCCGATACACATTATGCGATATTTCAATACAGTATTTATATTTCCTCGGGGAGTTAGTGCGGGTTCCGCGTGGAGATACCGGGGGAGATTGTTTTTGAGGGTTACGTTTTAGTTTTGATAAACGAAACGAAGTTTGTAAGATATTCTATATAATAGTTATTAAAAATCTAACTTAACAAAATATTCTGCAGCAGTTTCATTTTTTGATAGAAAGTTCTTAATGGTTTCAATGAGTATGCAGCTGCTAAGTTTTGGTGTTTTCCAACATTACAGCCTACTGATTATACTCTACGTGAGGAACGAAATAGAGCTTATTTGTTTAATCGACAACTATTTACTTTGTAAGGTAAAGTTTACTTGTTGGATAAAACGTTCAACAAAATTTAAAATAAAGCTCTGATGTTAACTTTAATTTGGAAATATACATGTGATGCATTAATATATTGAATAATATTCAGCTTATGAGTGGTAGCTAGCCAGGTGGACATTTGAAAAAGCCCTAACTCCATACTATAGTTTCATCATGATGTTCACCGAAAGTTCAAGTTCATTCCAGGGATTCGAACTCATGTGCATTGATGCGGCGTCCGTACACTACTACCAAGTAAGCCGTTGTCGCTTCATAAGGAATCGTTTCGTTCGCACCAGATGAGGCCTAAACTATCCACCATCAGTTAAAAAAAAGTTATACAATAACATATCTCGAAGCATAACGAGCATCACACGTGCAACACGTGATATCAAAAAGATCAAAATTCGGTGGCATAAATTACTGTGTCATGTCATACGACCCAAAAAGCTGCGTCAAAATATAAAATTTAAAATTCATATTAACATCATAAATTGGAAAAGTTTGTTTGAACGTTTGAGGTTAACTTTCAGTAATTAACAGTCGATTTTCATAAAATACTTATGTATTTCATCAATTTTATTGAGGATTGCATTAGGGTTTTTAACACCACGTTACCACCCATAGGAGCAGGTTGTATAGAAAAAAGTTGCAAAACGAATGATTAACCAATTTTTAGTCCCACGTGTACAAAGTCACGGGCACGGCTAGTTTAAATATAATCAGAGATATAACTGTCAGATGATTAATGTAAAAGAATAAAAACGGAAACGAAATTATCACAACCGAAACACATAATTTTATGGGAATATCGCACGGTTATTACCAGTGAAAAATGACAAGGAAAAAGTAAAGGGAGTGATCTCATCAAAGGGCGCGAATAGATGAGATCTTGTGCGCGACGGATATTTCCATGCAGCCTCCTACCGAACGAAAGCCATCAATTCGTCAATACAAAATTGATGAAATAAAAATGCCTCGGTTATTTTAGGGTATTCCGGATATTGAGGAAGTTTTTCTTTACTCAGGAAAATGTACTTTCGCGTTATAAAACGATTACGTTGTATTATATTTCATTATTACGATACAAACAAAAATATTGAAGATAATAAAATGTATATAGACTGTAGGAATAATAACACTTAGGTAGATGAAAATGACTGTCACAAACGTGAAAGTAGGAGGAGTTAGGATGAATAGGATCTACACATTAAAGTATTTAATAAAAAATATTAACAAAGTTATACTTTATACTATTAAAATTAATTGCGAGTCTAATACGCGACTTACTTTTTAATAATTACTTACAATGCATATATTGGCCAAATATAACGCACAATCGCAGAAAGGGTCAAGCAGCGCATAACGGCAGTCAAAAATTGACATACACATAGATCATCCTTAGCAGAACACTTACTAGAAGAGGGCACTAATCATTGGATAAAATTATATGAGCCAAAATTCTTTTCACAGATCGTTTCTACTATGATGGAATTGTAAGAAGTGATCGAAATATAAAAAGTATAAAATATTTAATCTGGATGTCAGACTAAAATTATTTACGGTATGGAATCCAGGATAGGATAGGACGACTCAAGCCTCGAATGCGATCGATGCATATATCGTCATCGTGTAGTGTACCGGAACGTCATTAGTGATAAGGACCAAACAGGGTAGTTACTAGAAACTGCCCACCCGAACGAAGACACCGCGACACTTCAGTTGGCTCGTGACCACAGCCTGTGTAACATGGACGAAACGTTGAGCAATTATTATTAATATTATTATTATTCTATGGAATAGGGTACAAACGAGCAAGCGTGTCACCAGATCGTAAGCGATTACTGTCGCACATGGACACCCACAACACCAGAGGCCACCTTTATAGGCCTTATAGGAGTGACTGGCTTTCATGTGCCACTGCCACAACACATATTGGTATTTAGAGGCAAGATTTTCAACTTGATGGTGGTAGATAGTCAGCCGGGTATTAGAGAAAGCCCTACCATCATGCTATGGTTTCCTCACAATGTTTTCTTTCATCGAAAGCTCAAACTCATTGTGTGTGGTTGGATTCGATCTGACGTCCCATGACGTGACGTTCCTTCCTACACACTACCACTAAGCTGTCATCGCTTCAAATCGCGTTTTAGACCCCCATTTAATTTTCATATTACAATGTATACCATACGCGAAAGTTTAGAAGTTTAAAAAGTTTTAAAGATACACATTATTATCGACTAGCTATGTCCGCGACTTCGTTCGCGTGGAACTAAAATTTTATTTAATAATTTTCATTAATAAAAAAAATCTATAGTCTATGTTATTCAGAGCTAATGTAGCATACTAATTATGAAAGAATTTTTGAAATCAGTCCAGTAGTTCATCAGTTTCCTATTTAATATTACCCTGGTGTATATTACACTATATGTATACATCAAGCATACATGCAACCAAATATATTCACACTACCCCGATTACGAATAATCATTGCGGCTAATCTAAGAGCAAATAAAAATATATCCATGTTAAAATTAGGTGTCATCCAATCAAAGATCCCTGTAAAATACACAGAAATATATATCCTAAAATGACTTGCAAACTTTCGTTAAGTAAAACTCAGATCAAGCAAGATTCACATTAAAGTATCAGCCAAAGTTTTTATTTCTAACATAAAACTAATGTTTCTTTTTTTTTCTATGTTCTATAATTTGGAGGGTTTGCCACCCTCATCCATGCAGCATGCTACAATAATTCCCTTAACGCAATACCAAATCATAAATTAATTTGGCTTCTTCCGATGTTGGGTAAGCCAGTATTTCGTTGCATATACCTATATTGTAACAATATTTAAATATTTGTCGTCTTAAGGATTCGTTACGGGCACAATCCATTAAAATATGATCTACGTATTATTACTTTTTGTGGAACGAAGTTCCTAATGGGCGTCGTAGAGGGATACCCTAGCCGGCAAAAAACTTCCGTAACGTTAGCGTAAGATTTTTATGTATAGTCTATGTATGATGGCTATATTGTATGTAATGTATAGTCTACGTGATAACTGTTATTAGTATATATTTTTATAGATCATCGTAAACAAAATAAAGGTGTTAAGATAATTTTGTGAAGTAGTTTTTTTATCGACAAAGAATTATAATAAAAAATCTATACGCGAATAATTATTTTCTTTATACCTCGAATAGAGTTTGAAATTAATATTTTTATAATAAGGAACTTTGTTCCTGTCTGAAGTCCCAAGACACCACTCTTTTTCTTAAAGGCAAGTTAATCATACACACATATAAATAAAACTGTATCCATTCTACTTACCGTTATCACTTGGACAGCTTTTTAATGTAAAGTATGCTTATTACGGTAAGCAAAACACCGGCTACATTTTATGTACTCTCCTATGGAAATAAACAGGAACGAAGAAATACGTAACACTTATCAAAACAAAAAGAATCTAAGTGATAATAAATTAAATAACCCTTCATAGCTATGAAAAGCGTCAATATTTAATGTATAGTAAAATATAATTAGACCATTAGAACAACAGCAAACGACATACATGTAACAAAAGGTTTCGAATGATACTTGTTTTGACATATAATAGTTTAAAGTTTGGTAGTTGGGACGACTAGACATTTTAAGTGTGGCGTAAATTAAAAGCGATTAGTTTTTTTTATTTATAATTTAATTTTTTTTATCTTTTTGGGAAAGATTCGTTTAACTGATTCACACAAAACAGTTCACAGAATATAAATCGTACTAGGGAGCTGTCCTAGATCATAAAGCAGTTGTTAAAATATAGCGTACCGTAGACGGAATAGAATCCGTCGAACTCATTATTACTACTATGTCGGAATACATAAAAAAAATTATATCACGTATTGTACTCACGAGAATACATAGTTACCCGTTAATGGTGGGTACTATGACATTTTGATTAAGCGATGTATTGGGAGAGAAGAAATGGTTATAAAACAATCTAGTTTATAGTAAATTCTGCAAACTAGATAGAAAACAGAGATTTATTCCTCTCTGTGTGGTTTAATTATATAGTAATTACACTAATATTATTTTCTAAAGCTTTGGCAGTTATACTCTGTTATACTACATATATAATATGTATAACCCCTTATTCCTTATGTCTCCCCTATAATTTTATATAATACAAACTAATAATGCAATATTAACTAAAAAAAACAAAGAGGAATATTTTCGACATCAAAGAAGTATATGCACACATTATTATACGTACATATAATTATAAAACTTATAATTTCTTAATATTTTACCACAACACTAAAATTATAATGATTTCGGTAAAAAACGTCTTGAGAGTGTTTCAATGTCACTTGTTACGTCGTTACGGTTGCTGGCCATACAAGGTTCTGGCATATGCATAGCAGGGTTAATCTAAATACAAAGTTAATATTATATTTCGTTAGCTTCACATCTCTACCATTAATTCTGGTTGTCGATCGATACAGAAAACATTTTTCCTAACAAATAATATTAATATATTTGTTTCACAATGTTGGTTAATACACGTTAATGTGAAATTTCACAAAGCCTTTATTACCTAATGTCGGCTGTCTATCAACAAGTACCTGCGAAATTCTAGATTCACAAATACCTTTTACTATAATACTTTTCAAGTACCATTCCACTTTTTTAACAATAGTTCGAAGGACAAATATGCTTGAATTAATTATTAATTATAAATAATTATTTAATACGACTGAAGTACATAGGGAAACGCAATAAAAAGTTTCATACTAAATTTATCCAGGCTTTTATTTCACTCCCTTTAAGTATTTAACGATTTCTCTATAAAAAATCATTTTAATCGATTCAGCGGTGGAGGCGTTAAAACGTAACAAAACAAACTTACTTTCACATTTACAACATTAGTATGCTAATTAATTAAAAAAGTGTTTTTACGTACCACAACAAATAAGTAAATTTTTCTACCAAGTTAGAAAAGTTTTGCTTGTAATTGTAAAAAAATATTAATATATCCATCCTTCATCGCCTATGAATTAAACCCGTGGCAGATGCGGTCTCACCTGCCCGCAGTCCGTAGATATAACCGCTCCCCGCACTTACACTGCCCTTGTTCTAATGACCAAAGTTTTCAGTGTTGCCAACTTAATATATACAAAATTACCTCAACAGCCGCCCATGTAGTGCGGTTTAATGGCACGCTTCGAAGCGTATTGGATGTAAATTGGCTTTTGTTGTTTGTAGTGATTTATTGCTAACACAGAATTCGACGTGTTAATAATATACACCCGTGGATATCGGCTTCTAATAATAGTTACAGTTTCATGGAATATTTTAAGCTTAAATTCTTGTTCCGTTTTATTGAAGAGTATTAATTACAGGATATTGTTAATTAATTATTGTTTCTAGTGATTTGTTGGTAACAGAGAATTTGATCTGTTAGTAATATATACTCGTGGATATCGGCGTCTTATAATAGAGTTTTATGGAATGTTTGTAAATATTTGATTCTTGTTTCTTATTCTGGCAGAGTATATACACAGAATATTGTTAATTATTTTTGCTAGTCATTTATTACCAAGACAAGGCTCGATGTGTTAATAATTCATACTCAGGAGTAGGCTTCTATTAATAGATATACTGTTTAATGGAATATTTGTAAGTTTTAGATTTATGCTCAACTTTTTTTGTAAAGTATGAATTAGCTTTCTATGTCGTTCATATTCAGATCAAATTTACATGGCGGTTGCATAATTTCAATATAGCTCAAAATCAGTGAATTCCAGTAATAACTTCTGAGAATGTTACGTGTATGACATTTCTGATCTCGACTTAGATATGTTGAGAATATTTAATCGGTTTATGTTATAGATAATCTACGAATACGTTACATAAAATTATTCCGTATAATTTTAGTTACGGCGTTTATTTACGTTTTTTACAGATTGAATTTTCCAGAAAAATATTTAAAAATAAGTAGACAAAGACAAACTGACTTTTACTGGCGACCGAAGTATTAGATAAATTTTAATTCATTTTGAGGTCCCACAGTAAATTAATCGTTGTTGTTCTAACCCAAATTTACTAGAAAGTTAATAAAAATGTTTTTTTTTATTGTTATTATAGTTAAGCGTTATAGCCATAATCATAACTGATAATACGGCCCAAGTTGGTTGACACGCTAAATCTGCGGAGGAACTGGCTCTCAAGTGCAACTGCCGGAACACACCTATTGGTATTTGGCAGCAGATTTTCATCTTCAGGGTAGTTACAAGCCCTACCACGATGCTTTAGTTTCCTCACGATGTTTTCCTTCAAGGAAAGCTTAAGCTCATTCTAGGTGAATTCGAATTCGCGTCCCTTGACGCGAAATCCCTTTTCCCTACCACAGACCTATCATCGCTTCAAAGCTTGCGTTTTAAATCTCAGACAGTTATAGTTATAGAGTTTCATAACACCCACAATTGTAGCTATACGTATATAGAAAAAGGACACAAGTAAATTTTTACAAAGCGAACCCACGACTACATCTAAATCGACACTACGAAGCTAGTTGGTGTATAACGTGTCCGTGAGAACTGATAGTTCAAGAAAGGTTTTTATAAATATTTCTGAATCTACAAACATCTATTGCAGATCAGTAGGAATTAAATATATTTGTATATAAATATATCTGTGTCTATTTTTAAATCATATAATGGGGGAAATGAGAATGATATTTGTTTTGTTACACCAAAGAAATGTACCTTATTACGTACGTACATAAGTGCCCCTTTTTTTTTGTTGGAAGATCATACATAAGACCGCCGGTCAGCAAAAGTACGGGTTATGTCAAATTCTTACTGATTAAAAACCCACGACCTCAGTACCGTCCACCAGAATTGATGGAACGCTTTTACATTCGTCATCTAATCCCGGTAATGTCCAAACCTAATCAAGAGCTCTCTCTACTTGTGTTGGGGATGGCCACACCCAGACAAAACCTTCGGAGAGGTGTGCGCAGAGGTTGATCACGCTCCTTCTCGAGCCTACACTGCAATCGTGAGAGATGTGCCCGCATCTGCTGCCCCTAGACAAGTTGTCATTCAACAATCACTAACTTAAAAAGAAAATAAAAATGTACGGAATGACAGCTAATATAAAATGTTAAAGTTACTTTGATATGTGGCAAAGTACACACAAAGGTTTTTTATCATTTTCAACTATTAATTTGTAGTAACGATTCTCAAAAATGACAAATATTTAAGAATAGCTACTTTGTTACTAATATTATTAATGCGAAAGTGAGTTCGGTTGTTTGTTACGCTTTTACTTCTAGCCCGCTGTATAAATTTTGATAAACTTTTCTACAGAGGTAGATGGGAACCTGAAGACGGTGGTAAGCTTCTTTTTCTTGAAAAAAACTTATTGGAAGTAGGTAAAGAGAAAGATGATAAGATAATGACAATAGAGATTTAGAAAACACATAACATTTACTTATCTATTACAGATAAAAATAATAAGTAAATAATTGAACTAGGTAGGTAGCTAGTATAATATTAATTTTAAATAAAAGTGGGTCAAAATAAATAAATTGTAATAGATAAATATTTTAATTTAATTTATTTTAAATTTTTAGTTTTTCAGTGATAATATTATAAAATTTTACAAGAAACCTTCACGTGTTGTATTGTATGTATAATTGTAGCAGGTTGTATGGATGAGGGTGGCATGTTTTTTTTCGACAAACTCCGAATAAAAATAAATATTTAAACAAGAGAAAAAAATCTATTAAATTCTAATTAAATATTTACTCGAATATTTTAAAGCCTGGTCAGTTAATTTACTGATTAGCTAGTTTATATTTATGCTGGTATTGCTAGGTTGACCCGATGAATTGTTTAACACTTCCAAAACGTACTGTTCACTCTTGCCATGTGACACCTGCCTGTGTAGTTGACAATTATGCCACCATTATTTTTTGGTTTATATCACATTTATACAGTATTATTACTTTACATTACTATTATTATACATTTCAGTCCGGATAAATGAGAAAACGAGACTAAAGTTAATTAATTTCGAATACAAATGTCAACATTTGAATTTTTGATATTGATAATTATAATAAAAAAATCACTGTTATTTCAAAGGTTTTACTTATTTACCGGTCTTTTTGTTGAAGTTAAGTATAGATATACTTTTTGCTAGATGTATGACTTGTGGTTCTATTCTTCAATACACGGAATTAAATTTTATTTCAAAAAAAAAAATAATACGGTCATATTCTCTCTAAGAATATTTTATATATATATATAGTTAAGATTTAGCGCTATGGCCACAATCTCAACTGATGTTAAGTGACGATGTGGCCCAAGATGGAGGACACTTTTAGCCTAGTAAAGGAACTGGCTCTCAAGTACAACTGCCGGAACACACTTATAGGTATTTGTCGGCAGATTTTCAACTTGAGGGTGGTAGTTAGCCGGGCGGTAATTTAAAAAGTCCTACCAACATGTTATGGTTTCATCACTGTGTTTTTCTTCACCGAAAGCTCAATCTCGTTGGTGGTGGATTTGAACTCACAACCCTTGACGCGGCGTGTGGTCAGACTACCAACAGAGTTTTCATCGCTTCAAAAACATTTTTTGTAATTAGATTACTATGACTCAAATTTGTGTGTCCGATCTGAACTCGTGTTATAATCACTTGATCCCTCCTACAGTAATAAATACAAAATTTATTTTTAAATTACCTCCAATATACTAGCAATCAAGGTTCCTTCAATAATTTAATAAATCGTTATCAGTTGATATGATATTCCATCTATAGGTACACAATAACATTAGTAAATTGCTATTTCATTGGTGTTCATAGTACGGGCAAATAATTTGATTTATTGAAATAAAGAGAAAAATGTAAAGTTTATGTATAAATAGATAGTTATATAGATGAATATAATCGGTATATTGCTTTGTTACTCTAAAATCAAATTTGACAGAAACAATAATGTTGCTAGTACTTATATAGGATGTGAAATAAACTTCCGGGCAGTGTTACGCTCCTACAACCTAAGGTCCTTCGAAGGAATTGTGAAGAGGTACTTCTGTGGGCAGCAAATTTGTCATCAGCAGCCACCATTGTGGAAGAACACGATTTCCTTATTATATTAGAAGTTCTCTGTAAGAAACTTTCGTATTATTTCTATAGTCAATGTTGTCGTTACTGATATTGTAATAATAGCTTATGGGTAGCGTGCAGGGATGCATTCAAATTTGCTTGAACTTTCGAATTGCTTGACCTTTCGGTAGTAGAAATCATTGTGATGACGCCAAAGCATAACCGTAGCCTTCCTTAACGATTGCGCAATGAAATACAAATCATTCAATCATTTTTGAAATCCGAGTGGTAGTTTCTAAGATTAGCGCGTTGAAACAAACAATAAAAACTTCCCCGCCTTATAATATTCATATAGATTCATATTTACTATGTTTCACTTTGTCTTGTTAATAAGTATTAAATAAATATTTTTTTTTTAACTGCACTACATTTCCCATGAAGTGTTGTCAATTAGTTGAGATATTATTATAAAACAGCTTTTCGAATGGTTGTTTCTACAAAAAATGTAGTACGTGTTTTTAATATCAGTTATCGGCAGCAATGAATTAAAAATGTACGGTCAATTTTCGACTTCCCAACGACACCTATTCAGCGGGGTAGTTAAAGAAAAATTAAAATAAACTTTATTAGGAGTCAGAAAGGTTTATTTTTCATTGTACACCAAAAATTTCAATGAAAAATATTGTCGTTTTTAATAAGGTATATTTCTCGTAATCATCGGAATCACAGTGGCAAGGTTTAAACATGTTTTTTACGCGTCTGGTGTAACATGAGTTTTATGTAATGACTTATACTTGTTTTTATATTTTCATGGTGTAACAGTGCCACAATGTCTAATAATAATACAGTAAAAGTAAATAACAACACCAAAGAATGTTACAGCGCCCGAGTTTTCATCATATGTGTGGAGTTCATGGTCCATTCAGTTACAGATTCAAAACTTTATAGATTTTGCGTTATGATGATAATCTCACCTGATGTTGAATGACGATGTGACTCAAGATGGTGGACATAGGTGTTTGGTGATAAATTTCCAACTTGAGGGTGGTAGCTTACTAGGTGGTTATTAGAAAAATCTTTACCATCATTTTATCAAGATATTCAAGACAAAGACAGCCTTTACCAAAAACTCGAGTTCATTGCAGGGATCCGAACTCACGTCCATTATCGCGGCGTCGATACACACTACCCATTGAATCATCTCATATTACATATGGATAATTCGCAACTGTATATTGTATGAGTTGAATAGGGTATGAGGCCGGCTATTATATTATAAGCTACCAGATGTATGCTATTCTTTATTTTAACATCGAATACGACAACCCCTTTTTTAACGTTTTTTTTATTCTACACTGAACTAACAAGGAAAAACTAAATATGTATATTAATTTCAAATTTGTTATATCAGAGTGCAAAGAGTAGAATTCAAGTTGATTTTCGAATTCTCTAATATTCGTCAGTTTAATTTTATTCGCAAAACCAATTTTATGATACGTAATCTTCCAAGACATGAAATAAGTCGGAAGCACAGTTATTTGCTTATAAAAACGTTTTTTTTTTAAATGACGTGAATTTAATGATACATGAAAATACGCGTTGCAAAAGCTTCAAGCTCAGCCCATTTACACAAGGAAATCCAAACAGCCTTTGTATCATAAATAGAGCGACGGAATAAAAAAAAAGTATAACACATTCGTATTCCTATTCATGCAAAAGGCGCAAGGTTTAAACGGCAAAATGTAACCTTTTCATGATGTAGTGTGTCTGCGGCGTAGATGTGTGCGCTACGGCGCTACGCTGCTACGTCGCTTCGCGGCTACGCGGTTCAGTGTGCTACTGATCACGCTACGGTTCGGTCGCGTACGCCGTGTTAGCGGGATCCAACGTCAACGACTTTGTACCGCGATGTCTGTGCTCAAAGATACCGGTTTCATACAAATATAAAACGGATTTTTTCTGAGTGTAAAATGAAATCGATTTTTGGTATAGAATTAAACGTATAAAAGATAACTTGTGATATATGGAATGGTTTTAATAGTTGCTTGTAACAAAGAAGCTTGTATGTGCTGTTCTTTTAAGCTAAGGTTTAACTATAAATCTTGAAGGAGGCATATTGTTTGATTTATTGTAGGCTCTCTTACAAAAATATGATAAACGTGTTCTATGGGTATTTATTTTCATATGAAAAGAAATTTATTTAACGTTACCATTGGTAACGGTCACATTCGAAAAGCTACTATATTTTTTCTTTCAATTCATAATGTCAGTATTTTGCTTTTACTAATGAAACGGTGTCATAGGTTTATTTCTTTATTATGATAAAACTAATAATAAGTCTGTAATAACAACTGTTGGTGTAAATGATAAACGTATTTTTATATAGGTGCATAATAATAGGAATTTAACAAGTAACTAACTTAAAGTATTAGGTTTCATATTTTACATTCATTATCACACTTTATATGCAATGGTTTATTATGATTGGGATAGATTATTGTAATGGATAACAAAACATTTTTTACAACCAATGATAGAGATTTATGGAAGAAGAAAACGTATTGCACTGACGCCAAATAAGTTGGGACCAGAATAAGAAGATGATGAACAACTGTCATATCTTCTGATATAAGATGTCAATTACTTTTTCCCTTTCAATATATGGTTCACTAATACCCATTGTTAGTAGACCTTTATATCACAAAAAGTACGAGTTGTTAACACCTAATGGTTGTGCCTGTTTGGAGAGCTACCACCATAGCTCAGGTATAATATCCATTTTAGAAGTACTTTTGGGATTACCTGATACAATCTATATAGGTGGTAGAGATCTATATTAGATCGTGACTTCTATATATATGATGATTAATTTAGAATTGTGACTTTCTTTTGGTTAGTCAAATGTTGGCATCAGCCAGCGTATATGCATCTACCGACAGTCTTTCCTGTAGCGAAAACTTCTGATGGCTTATTATTGTTAGTATTCTTAGGACAGCTATGTAGGCTCTATAGACCCGTATTACTGCGACCATTGATGATCTATTGTGATCGACAACCTCACGCTAATAAATTACACTGCCTAATCTTGTACCATTAATCTAGTGCAGGAATTTTTGGCAGAAATAAATTGTCACATTCGCATATTAGGTGCTTTGACGTTTCGTCCGAACTGTTGCAAATTCTGATAAATTACTCATTTCTCGGAGTTGTTTCTCGTTATTTTTGGATTTCACTATGATTACAAAGTTGTGTAGTACTATTATTTTTATGTGTTAAAATGAAATTATTAAAGTGTCTATTGATACAGTAGGTATGAAATGTCTACTAATAAATTCATATATGAGAAGTTATATCAGTTTTAATATTGCCTTAAAAACTTTAACTTACTTTCTGTATTTTATTTAATTTATTCAATTAACAATTCATTATATTTATTATACTATTTTACTAAGCAATGATGAATTAGCCGTAGTATGTTTGAAAAGCATGTCACTAAACATAAATTCGAATCCTTGTAATGCGTTTTCTCTTTGGATAAAGAAAAACATTGTGATGAAACCATAGTACGTTGTTAAGATTTCTAATGCCTACTAGCAAGCCGACACTCTCAAGTTGAAAATCTATCATCAAACATCTATAGGTGTATTCACTAGGCGTTTTATTGTGCCGAAAAACTATATAATATATGTAAAGTTTTATGTTAGTTTACTTAAATTTATATAAATTAAAATAAACTATAACGTATTTTATTGTCTTGATTTTATGTCGAATTCTATATTGTTATCAAATTTTCCATGTCCAAGGTTACAATCTAGCGAAGATTTATTCTTTATTGCCCCTATAAACCGGCAAATATAACTTTTACGTCGATACATCAGACGAAGGGTAGTAAAAGTTATTTATAGTGAGTGGTTCAAAGGTAAGAACCGCATTCATAAAATCATTTTAACGTGCCAATGAAAATGATGTCCCATAATATTTTACCAATTAATGCCGTCTTTTGATCGACTTAAAGAGGTAGAGTTCTGAGAAATTTTGCTTCAGGTTTCTTTTTAGTTTTGACAGTCCAATTATTAAAACCAGAAATCAACAGTTCCTTCAGAAATGTGCGCTCAAGACCGCACTAGTCATAGCTGTAATATGACAAGTATATATAAGTTAATGTACTCTAACAAATAAGCCATATGCTTGCTTACCTCGGTAGTCATCCCAAAATTGTTTCTTAACGTTTTTTGTATGAAATAAATATATATATAATTCCACCATTCACCACTAGATCCCTAAAACTTGTTGTTCTTGACATTTGGCATGCTTATTCCTGTGTTAACGTCGGCACTAACCTTGAGTGGATTTTAAGATCACGCTCGGTTAGTAAAATAAACCCACGAATAAACTTAAGAGCAACAATTAGTATACGTATAGTCCGCAGATAATAACAATATAAAATATCCATAAATGATTTCTATTCACTTGGGAAATTAATATTCCTTAATATGATTCTAATTACTTCAACTTCCATCGCGTTCTATTCGGTTACAGTAGGAAATTAATTGTGTATTAGATTCATTCAAACCACGAATATTGAATAATAAATATGTATATACGATTACTATAAATCCCTTTTATGAATTTATTTATACGTATAAATAATACGCTCATAAAACTGGGACGGGATTATTCAATAAAAATATATGTCAATTGTTCTAAAGGATTTGTAATTTGATTTGTAAAAATTCTGAATGGTAGAGCATGGTATATGGTTATATATGTAGGTATGTCGTGTTTTAGATATAACGGTTAGAGCAGCAGCCTCGCTGTAACTGTCGCGTCATACTGCAATGGGTTTAACTCCCGTATATGACAATTTTATTCTGTCAAGTTCTTCAGTGAGTATAGCTCAGTTGGTAGTGTGTACGGACGCTGCGTCAAGGGACATCAGTTCGAATCCACCTGCAATGAGCTTGAGCTTGCGGTGAGGGAAAACATCGTGATGAAACCATACCATTTCTAATGATCACCTGGGTAGCTAACTCCCCCAAGTTGAAAGTCTGCGGTCAAATACGTATAGGTAACTTCCAGCAGTTGCGCTTGACAGCCAGGTCCTCCACTAAGCTCCACTCCACTATTTAACATCAGATGGAACTATGGCCGTAACTCTAAACCTATTAAGTATTATAAATATAATGTAACCGTTTCTAATAACGTAATAATAATAATAAAATAACTTTTATAAATCACTAGATTTTAAGTACGACTTCGCACGCGTTGATATTGACTTTGTAAAACAAATCGGATGACACAACAAAAAGTTTCATACGGAGTTTCTACTTCTCCTTACCCCACTTCCAATAAGTTTTTCCCGATAAAAGGTAGCCTACCACCGTCTACAAGTTCCCATCTATCTCTATATCAAAATTCGTCAAAGTCGATTCAGTGGTTTAGGCGTGAAAGCGTAACAAATAAAGAAACTCACTTTCGCATTTATAATGTTAGTTAGGATAAATTAATAAAGTACAAGGGTATGATAGGCGATAAAAGGATAATTGGAGCTTGAATATTTAATGAGCTCGGGTAAATGCTATTCAAGAAAACTGTTAACATATTAGAGGGTGAATATGTGTAGGAAGGTGTACAGTTCGATGTGATATATAGTGAGTTGTTTATGAGGGCGGGATGAGGAGCGAAAGGTCGTGCTTTTGGTCGATGCTGCAGGCACTGGCTCTCCTACCAACGATGGCATTGAAAGGTGAGATATCAAATCTATAGTCGTTTTTATATATTTGATTTATGTTCCTCTGGCTTCTTGGAGTTCTGACATGTGACTTCTTTTGTACTTGGCTAAAATAAGCGGTTAATAACTATGCATTAATATTGTAGTATAACGTGCCTTTTATTTTTACGTTACAATATGTTTTTTTTTTAATACTTTCTAGTGTTTTAAGCGTTTTGACCAATGTCATCTGGTGTTTAGTCACACACACACACGTATGGATTCTTATGACGGACTTTCAACTTGAGGATGGTTACTTTGGTTACCGGATTAATTGGGTATTCGAAAAACTTCAAAGTAACAGGAACGATTTCGATAAATGTTTTAAACCATTTTCAGATTAGTCCTACGGGTGGTTGTGTGAAGTTTGGCAGCGATCGGATCAACGAATCCCTTTTTTTCTTTGTTTTTCGGTGTCGGACTATAGATAATTAGCGGTCACTATAATAAGCCATACCTACATATAATTAGCGGTACTCGTGCGAGCTTGGCGGGCATTGACAGAATTTTATGAAATAAAAATAAACCATACCTACATTGTTTGAAGAAAAAAGGTTTATTTAATTTATATATATATATATATTATCTCAAACTGGCATATCAAAAAAGTTGTTATATATAAAAAAAATCTATCCGTTAAATAAATTCAATATTATGATATTGTTTTTAAATAGTTTACTACTAATAACCTTCTTTTTCTTCCAATTACCGAGTTTCAGGTTAGCATAATAGTAGTGACCGTGGATAGATTACTTAAATTTTGATGACATCCATTGTTCCAGGATATCACTAAGTATACTACTACATACAGTGCTTTCACTTTACCGTTTTAAATAAAGACAAAAAATAATAATGACGTACATTAGATTCCCCATTTTTGTCATTATATTAAGTCCACCAAGGACTTGTAATAAATTTATAACCATTTATTTTATACTAATTAAATTATTTCACTTAGATTTTTTATATAGCTTCGATTTCTTGCAAGTGACGAATCCAGGAATTTATAAAATGTTTATTAATCTTAAGGAATCGTTTTTAAATATTGTAAGGTCAGAATACAATGTTGCCGACATGTCCTTTGTATCATAAGTTCCCTAAATAAAAGTGCCTAAACAAAATAACGACAAAAAAAGCTTCAATTTGGGCAACTTTAATGAAACGTAATAAGTCCAGTTCTCGCACAAATACACGTACGTCCCAAATTATAACTGAAGTAAAGTGGCATTCGAACGTGTTTCGTCTTAAAAAGGGAGCTAAATAGCTTTCAAGTGCATCTGCTGAAGCGCCATGATAGAGAATTATTGCAGACAACCAATTTAAAAATCGTAAAACGGCAGGCGTGCAGTTAATAATAATAATACTAATTTATGAAAAATAAAACATATTTACATCAACATAAGGTTAACCCTGTCACCTGAACTAGGCTTTTTAACCTGTATTCAGGTGCCAGTGTCAATATACACAATTCCTGTCTCTAAAATATTATTCTTATAAAGTACAGGAATGCTTAATTTAGCGCACTTTTCGTGTTTATTGATGTCGCTTGTGCATGTGTATGTACGAATGAATATGTGTCTGTGTATTTATTGGTTCACACAAGATATAGGTAGTGTTATTTGTATCTACTTTATCGCATTTAGTAGATTCTATATCCTATTAGATATATTCAAACAAGAAACTTTTGTAATGCATTTTTTAATCTATTATTATTTAAATTTATTAATTTATTTTTAAAATGTAATAAATTGTATAGATGCGGTCCTAGATATCGACAAATCATATAAACGCGTGTAGTTTTAATCGTGGTAACAGGGAATCGATCAATTCTTTATTTGCTAATGGTGTTTGATATTAAACATTTTGTCGTTATAAATATCGTCTAATACACTGATACACAAATAATTTTCTAGCTGACTTTACTTTAAGGTGTTTTTATAATAGTGTTATAGGGTGTCTGTAGGGCAATAATATCATATCTTTGAGAATTGTCCCCTGCACTCGTTCTACAGTAATTAACTCTAAACTAGAAGCAACACCCCACTAGCAAATGCACTACCTTATTATAGATTCACAAAGAGCCATATAAGTTTGGATAAGAATACTTAAACTAACCACAAGTCGCAGTTCTATAAAAATATATATCAGCTTCCTCACCTGAGCTAAAAGTTTATATATATGCGCGGCCTACCTTAGGCATTCGTCAATAGTAACTCCCAAAAAGGTTATAGTTGCAGTCCGATGGAATTTAGTACATGAACATATTACGTTATAATTTTTGACGTGACAACGTCTTATAATTCCATAGAGCCGGCTGCACGCACGAAAAAACATGACTCATGCGGCGTTACGTCGCTCTGAGGCGTTCCATGTAAGGCTTGAAGTGCAAGCGAGAGCGCGGAACGAGCGACAAAGAAGCACAAACGGCCTTTGCGTTCGGCAGCGTTTGACATCCGCCTCTCTCCTACAAATCTATTAAACACTTGAAATTAAAATTTTCTTTTGAAAAATGCTGCCATTTCATCAGTATTTTCTCAAGACGTTGTCACGTTCAACTATCGTCAGTAAACCGACTTTACAGACAACCAATTTTTTTTCATTGAGATTGCATGGATACGTGTGTATTTTTATGCTGCAATTTTGGTTGGTACTTGTTTTATTTGTTAAATTGAAGAGTATATATTTAGTTTTATCCACATAAAAGCGTTAAAAGACTGTTTCCCAATCATGTAGGCACTTAGATATACCACTTTCTATATGCATCTTGATGCTATCTCAGGTAGGTACACGGAATAGAAGAACGGTAGCATCTGCGAACAATATTAGTTCGGAATCGTTCGTATCCGGTACCTTACAAAAGTCATTAATATAAACGAGTAATAACGTAGGTCCAAGCGTACTACCCTGTGGTACTCCGTTGGTGTAATGATCGTTGTTACTTAAACACTCATTTACACGTACACGTTGTATTGCATCCGTCAGGTAATCTATAAGTCATAGGAGTACATTCCCTCGAAATTCAATATTTTTTAGACGTGTTAGTAATATAGATACCGAAATAGAGTCAAAAGCTTACTTTAAGTCTAGAAAAATACCAACACAATTGTCACCTTTATCAAGGAAGTACGATATCTGTGTGGTTGATTTCAAGACCGCATCATCGGTTGATTTATGTGCTCGAAAACCAAATCAGTTAGGAGAGATAATTTTGTTTATTTCTAAATACATTGTAAATATTTTTTAACAAGCTTCTCCAGCACTTTTTATAAAGGTAGTAGAAGAGAAATAGGCCTATAATTATGCGGAAGTATTTTATCGCCTGATTTGAAGATGGCTGTAACAAAGGCGGCTTTAAAAATATTAGGAAATTTCCCGGGTGTAAAACTCAGATTATATAGATATGCTGTTGGATGCATTAAGAACTTTTTATAAGTTTTAAGTAAATCTGTTGAGATTCTGTCTCAACCTGGAGCAGTATTTGATTTCATAGTGGATACAATATTTAAAATTTGTAAATGATCCGTAGGGAATAGATATATAGTGTTTTGGGCGTATTTTTCATGTTTAGCCAAATCTGTCGCAGACGTATGCATTTCGCTTAAAGTAAGATTTGCTAATTGTCATCCTAATCATGTAAAATATTTGTAAACAGTGTCTAAAGATTTAACTTGGGTTGTTTCAATATCTAAGTAATATAGTAAGTAATAATATCACAGTTGGATTTTTTATCTCTCTTTAAACTACATACTTCTTCTATAATATTCCATGTGTTTTTAACGTTTCCCATTTTCTTTAAATACAATTTATAGTATTTCTTTTTTAAAGACATAACAACTTTGTCACCAATTTCTATAAGAAATATAGTATTCTATTATATCGTTATTTTTCTTCTCTTTTACTTGGAGATATATGTTATCCCTACGCCGTAAGGATTTGATTATTCCAGGAGTAATCCAGGGCTTAAGATATATATTGATATTTTAATTGTTAGTGTTTGTGTTTACAATAGATTGTAATGTATGTATTAACAAGTGTTAACCTAAACTAACATCTTTAACCTCAGCAATTTCCTTCAAAGATTCTTTAGGTGATTTTTTGGTAACTTTGGCATAAATAATATATAATAAAGTTGGTGAATGGTCCGTTAGGTTGTCAAATACAATAGTTTCCCATTTGTTATTACATTTCACCATAAAGTTATCAATACAGGAATCAATTCTTGGGGGAATATTAATATCTTGCCTAAATTCATGTAATGCCATTAGATTTAAATATTCATGACAATAATTGCTGTTGTTACTTTTGTTATGTTAGTTATTTCTTCTGTAAAGATAATATCTTTACCCTTTTTCGTTATTCAATATAGCGTCTAATGAATGAGCTTGAGCGTCCGGTGAAGGAAAACACCGTGAGGAAACCATAGCATGGTGGTAGGGCTGCCACCAATCCTTATATTGAAAATCTGGCGCCAAATACTTATAGATTAGGTCCGACTGTTGCACCCGAGTTCCTCCACAAGGCTTAGAGTATACACCATCTGAGCTGCATTATCACTTAATATTAGATGAGATTGTGGCAATAACGCTAAACCTATAAACTATTAAAAATATAGGAAACGAGACAATAGTATTTTTACATTAAAAATTTACTCTTATCAAATATTACTCAATCAAAATACATTTTTGATTTTTGAATAAATTATTTAGCTGATTGCATATACACCGGCTCATAATTTACAATACATATAAAATGCGGTCCGTGATAAGAGTCAGAGATCATCAGAGGTCAGAGATGAGAAATCAGAGATTATCGTCCAGAGTTTATCCCTCCAAAGCCAGGCGTAACTTTTGGCTAAGTTAATAAGATATGAATTTTAAATACCCTTCTCTAAACTTTGCGAGTTTTAATTAATAAGTTTTAGGTGTAACTACGAAATATTTCAATTTTTTTTTTCTGATCATTATCAGGTAGTTTAGATTAGGGTAGAAATTGTTTGTTTAAAACTTCACAATGCAAAAAAATGGTGTAATTTATGCCTAAAATAATGTTTGTCATATTATTGGATGTATTCTAGTTACTACAGGTTTTTGAAGTGAAACTTTGGTGAAAGTTCGGTGAAGCTGTCAAAGCCCTTGGGGCTAACAGCGTTTGTCTGTTCGAAAAAAAAAAGTGAAACTTCTTATCGGAAGGGTTTGAAATTCTGATCCGTAACCTTTTTCTGTGCCGCTCGTTCAGGTAAAGTCGAGGCGACTTAGGAATTGAGAGAGACATAGCGATGTTATCTCTGTCGTATGGTTTAAGCAAACACCATGTTTTTGTTTTACTATTTTACATATTTTTTTTGGATAGAGTGTATAACGAATGAGAAGAAAAAATAAAACGTATTGCGCCGAACCCAAACAATTTGGGAACAGGACAAGATGATGATGATGATGATTTACTTGTTTCCTTGTGCACATATTTCTTTATAACTTTATAATAGATTTTGCCGAAATTTAATAGCATGATTATTATGATTTAATGCACAGAATACTTTTTATCATTCAAGCCGAAAGAGTTGCTCTGGGATAAGGGATAATATCTAAAAGTATAGTAATTGAGGTTGTTGTTAATTTATCACTACCTGATGTAGGTTTAAACCTTAATAGGTATCTAAAATGTTTATAATATGTAACATAATAATAATTTAAACAAAAAAAGTAGATACTAAAATTAGATGAAACATAATTCAAGCCCATGCAACTGAAGTCGCACTTAGGTAAAACTAATGGTACATATATTCGTTTTTTTTTTTATATATGCTGTTAGCACGAGAGGCTTTCAACACAGCTTCACCAAGCTTTGGGAGCGAGTATTAAGGCACACAACCCGAGGCAACGAGTACAAGGAAGTCATGAAGTAACCGATCCTTGACTTAAACTATTACCAGACACGTGAAAAGAAACTGCGATCCTGATTAATCCTAAATAGGATTCAATATAAAGCAGATTTTACCTACGCAGATAGAACATGGATTTAGAATGCGAACTTAACTCCTAATCGAAAGGATCGTACTGACTTTGCCCTAAGGCGGCATGGCTGGACTATACTTGTCCTAAACTACTGAAAGCACATATTTTGCACTCACACACAGTTATAACCGTTCCGATACATCTCACGGTGATCGTTAAATTCGCCCGCAAACCATATGAGTACATCGAAGTAGATCGTACAAATATTCCGGCGGAATAAATGAGGCAAACCTCGCCGAGCGTTAGCTAAATGGCTGGGTAAGGCAGCGTGCGCACAGGTGTGCTACGGTGGAGAATAGCCGGACATATGTATGTAGCATAATGAACGGCGAAATGTCGCCCGGACATCGGTATGTAGAGTCCTTTTAGACCTTACCTAATAATTAATTTGTAAAGAATTATTTGTTTTTCATAGTAGCTCGAGAAAACTGTACAATACCATATACAAAGTAAAGTGTAGTTAACCATGACAATAAGAAATATATTTTTTCAATGTCGGATATCTTATTACATTGCTTTTGAAGAAATTATTATCATAGAAAGTAACGAAGAAGTTTTCGTAAAAGGCAATCAGTAATCATCGCTGCAGTACTAGTCTTCCTAGTTATAAGACTCTTTGGCAGCTGGACTTTACTGTTTCCAAAATTATACTCGCTAAAAGAGAGTCACTGTAACTCTTAAAAGAGAGAGAGAGAGAGAAAAAGAGAGAGAAAGAGAGAAAGAGAGAAGATATTCTTTGTATATCACATATATAATTATAGTATTTGATGCTACAATTACTAATCTGTTATTAAACCTAATAAATGATAAAACAATACATAATATATTACTGTCTAAAAGTATTTTTAATATGACCTTTTTATCCGTTTCAATTTAGAAAAAACAGCGATGTACGTATTACGTTCATTGTTTTGAAGAGTTTAAAAAGTATTCGAAGCAAAAATATTAAATAGCATATACGGGTGTATATTACCCCAAGGATTGAATTTTGAAAGACTTGAATTTAAGCTTTTTTCTGAATAGGTTGGGTTAAGCGATGTAGATTTAAGCTGGTCAATAACTTTATTTCCATTGACTTTTGGTAAAAGTAAGAAAAATCAGTTGTTCTTCGACACATATTTAAAACTAATTACCAATATGAAATTGAGAAAATAATATGGTAATCTTTAAAATCATTAACAAGCAAAGTTAAAAGTTAACTTAAAGTCATAATTTTATCAATTTAAATATTAAGCGCATAAGTTAAGAAAATATCGGTGATGAAATACATCGAGTTTTCTTCAATGATAGTCTTAAAAAAAACTACAGTAATATTATATAAACAAAAGAAATGATACCGACTGTTACCAATTAATTTAGATCACAAAGAAATAACGGAATGTAAGGAATGAAGTCAATTTGGATATCGCCGAAGAATTTCACTTGACCTTCAAAGCTGGTCGGTTGCTTTGATCGCGTGTTTGGAAGCAACTTCTATTATATATGTTTATTTACTTTTTATATATTTAAGTTTATATATATCTTTTTTGTATACCATTCTGTTAATAAAGAATATACAGTCCGTTTTACGGAAAGCGCTCAATGCAGCCTACGGACGTCTACATACTAGTATCCAGTAAATGTGTATTGATGCCTATAAAAAATCCTCCCGAATACCTTATTTGTAGAAACATATATTTTAGTTTCCTGGAAAGTTATGATCAGTGAAAGTATTCCTCATCCAAAGTGTTTGCAGGTAAAACTTTTCTTAATTCCAACTAGCTTACATTTTTTTGAAATAACAATATGAATGTGGATGATTTTTCCCGAAAATGACGAATATCTTAGGGGAAATATTCATTATCAATTAATTACAATTTTTTAATTAAAAATTTTGATAATAGATTTTTGACTTCAAAAAAGGGATTTCTTTATCCTATTTTTGAGAAAAAAACGATTTGATTTGATTTGAAGCAACAATGGTTATTGATAGCATGTTAGCAATTCCACATTATATCTGTATGTAATAAGTTAATCATTATAATAAGTAATTATCTTAGTTCTTTTTATTATTCCTCTGTATACGATGTGAAAATCACATATTTAGCACTAGTTTGTAATGTATGTTAGATCAGGAATGTATACATTTAAAGAAGCATGATAATACCAACAATGATAGAGAAATTGAGGAGTAATAAGTTAGCGTGGTATAGACATGTTACGAGAGGAGATGAAAGCCATATAACTAGAAGAATGTTAAGTATGAAGGTGAAAGGATGTAAGAGCAGAAGAAGGCCGAAGAAGATATGGATGGACTATGTGAGAAATGATATGTGTATAAAAAGAGTAAATACTGAAATGACGGCTGATAGAGTAGAGTCGAAGACGGAAACATTTTGTTACGACTCTATTTTTTTATATTGTTAAAGTAATATTTTTCTATATTGTTAAGGTAATAGCTATAATCTCACCTGATCTTAAATGACGATACGGCCCAAATTCGTAGACACACTAAACCTGTGGAGGAACTGGCTCTGTAGTGCCATTGCTGGAACATGCCTATTGGTATTTAGTGACATATTTTCAATTTGAGGTTGATTGCTAGCCAGGCGGACATTAGAAAAAGCCCTACCACCCTGCTTCCTTCATTCTTCTTGCACCATGTTTTCCTTCACCGAAAACTCAAGCTCAATGTATGAGAATTCGAGCTCACGTTCGTCGACGCGAAGTCGTACACACTACCACGGAGCTAACATCGCTTTTAGATTTAGATTTAGGTGGGACATGGTTTAAAAAGAAAAATAAGAGTATGTAAAGAAAGTCTTTGTTTAGTTTGTTAATTAAAGATTATATTAATAAAAGAACACTCTAGAAAAATGACGTTATGAGGTTATAATAATATACTTTTTTTCTATTTAATTAATACATTATTTTTACTAAAAAAAATTACTTGTAACTGGATTTCCAAGTCTCTTTTAATCACTGTCTTTTATAGACCTACCAGTTAGTCTAATTGAGTGAGAAAACAGCATTAATGAAATAAAAATATATGTGCAAAAAAAATCATAGCATATACGCACCTTAATAATAGGGGTTTGTGTGTGAAACTCTTATATTAGCATTCCGTGACAGGTGCTACCCTCCACTATCGGACCCTTATGTGACGTTTTTGGGATTTCTTCGACTATTTACGTCAGTTTTGTTGTTTGTTTTATTACAGTTTTAGTGCTTTTGATTTTATTGTTCAGTTTGAAACTTTCTTCAGCCTCGAGTGGCGAAAGAGTTTCGCTCTTGGTTTATCATTTTGAATAAATAAGTCTAAAATATTAAAAAAAAAAAACGAATTCGTATTATTTTTTTACTATTTGATGTCAATGATTTAACCCTCTAGCGTAATGGAGAACTGATTTGTCGATGAGATTACTTGAAATACACTTATAGATTCTTGATGATTGATTGTCTACCTAACATCGATAGTTAGCCGTACAGGCATGAAAAGCCCTAATACATACTTATAGTATTTCATAACGCTGATTTCCTTCGTTGAACTCTCAAGATTATTGCAAAGATTCGAACTCATAACAAATATTATCGGTGTCCATGCACGTTACCACAAAGCCGTAATTTTTTTTATACTTAAGGTTTTAGCGTTATGGCCATAATCTCATCTGATCTTAAGTGACAGTACGGCCCAAGTTGGTAGACACGCTAGCCCTGCGGAGAACTGGCTCTCAAGTGCAGCTGCCGGAACACACCTACTGTTATTTGGCGGCAGATTTACAACTTGAGGGTGGTAGCTAGCCAGGCGGGCATTAGGGAAAGCCCTACCACCATGCTTTGGTTTCCTCACGATGTTTTCCTTCACCGAAAGCTCAAGCTCATGGTAGGTGCTTGGATCCGAACTCACGTCCCTTGACGTAAAGTCGTACACACTACAACTGAGCTATCATCGCTTCATTGCTTTAGTGATAATTTATAAGGTAGAAAGTTCATGATTTTCCTTGAAGACACATAACATATATTCGTATTCCTTCCTCACAGATTTCCTACGTCTTCAATTTATTTTATTTATTTATTACACTTGTATATACAATTTGTATACGACGCGAACTTAATGCCTTTGGCATTCTTTACCAGTCAACCTTGATAAGACACCATTTATTCAGGCACTTTTAATAATAGTGACAAAATGTTATTTAACATTATTGCGAAGTATTAAAAAAATAATGTGTTATAACAATCCAAACATTTCTGGATGGCGGTAGGGCTTTTTTTAATGCCTACCTGGCTAACGACCTCACATAATTAAAAAAACTTCCGTGTTGTTTGAAAATGATATGAAGATATCAAACTGGAATAATGTTCTCATGAATCTAGTCTACGCGAGTAATAACGCTTTCTCGAAGCTGTCAAAACATTGGCTCTCGAACACGAACTATCTGTTTTACTTCGTTACTCAACTTGTTTCTAATTCAAATTAGAGCACTATCCGCAACTGTGTGTTTAAGTTGTCGTTATTGTATTCAGAAAGTTATACCATTATCCAACTGCTGGACATATCTACGTAGTGAAGTTATGTAGCAGTTTATTTTTGTTTTTTTTTTTTGTAGCGATTACTTTTTTTTTATATCTGATGTTTTAGCGTTATGTCCATAAGGTCAGCTGATCTTGTGGAAGAACTGGCTCTCAAGAGTAACTGCCGGAACACAACTATTAGTATTTGGAGGCAGATTTTCAACTTGAGGGTGGTAGGTAGCCAGGCGGGCATTATAAAAAGCCATGGCACCTTGCCATAGTTTCCTCACGATGTCTTCCTTCACCGAAAGCTCAAGCTCATTGTTGGTGGAGTAGATTCAAACTTACGTCTCTTGAAGCGATGTCGTACACACTACCACTGAGCTATCATCGCTTCAAAGTTCACCTTTGTGATGTTAAGCCACAGTTCAATCTGATGTTAAATGACAATGTGGTCCAATTAGTGGGAATAAAAATACATAGCTGTTTGACGACAGATCTTCAATCTGAGTGTGGCAACTAACTAGGTGGGCTTATAAAATGCACTGTCAAAATGTTTTGGCTTCATAACATTTTCCTTCACTGAAATCTGAGGCTTACTGAAAGGATTCGAGCTCACTTCCGTCGTCAACGTGAAATTCGTACATGCTGCTAATGCGCCACCACTGCTATTAATTAATCTATAATATATATATATATATATATATATATATATATATATATATATATATATATATATATATATATATATATATATATATATATATATATATATATAACTGTTGTAACACGAGGAACATGCACTACAAGTACAAACTGTTTCTTTTTGTAGAATATTCAACACCTTACATAATTACAATAATAATAATTAAATTATACGTAACCTATACTGTAATTCATAGGAAAGTGTTTGAAGTTTACTGCTAAAGAATCGATTTTCATATAAAGTTATCAGTATATATTTTGGAGCCATGATAGCTCAGTGGTAGTGTGTACGACTTCGCGTCAAGGGACGTAAGTTCGAATCTAAACATCTACAATGAAATTGAGCTTTCGGTCAAGGAAGACATCGTGAGGAAACCGAAGCAAGGTGGCAGGGTTTTTTTTTAATGCCTGCCTGACTAGCTACCATCCTCAATTTGAAAATCTGCCGCTAAATACCAATAAGAGTGTTCCGACAGTTACACTTAAGAGCCAGTTCCTCCACAGGCTTAGCGTGTCTACCAACTTGGGCCGTATCGTTACTTAAGATCAGGCAAGATTATGGCCATTACGCTTAACCTCAACAGTAAAAATATAGTAAGAGGGATTTGTTTTTATTTATAGTTTGTAAGTTTTACGGCATTAGCCACAATCTCACCTGATGTTTAGTGAACATGTAGTCCAAGACGGTCGACACTCCCTACTAGAAGGACTATATGTCAAATGCAACTGCTGGATCACACCTATAGGTAATTGGCATTAGAAGTTCGACTTCAGCTTGGTAGCTAGCAAGGTGGGCATTAAGGGAAGCCGTACCATCATGCAAAGTTATTAAAAACCAAAAAACTTCCGGTTTATTTTTTATTGATCTTATCAAAATCGATCTTGTAGTTTATGGATTAAATCTTAACATATAGACAGACACAAACTGTTATTATAATGTCAGATTCATTAATAGTGTTCGCTATAATGTGTTCGCTATAATGTGTACCATAATAAAAATAAAGAACTTACAGTGAAACAAATCTTCTATATACATAAGAATCTTCAACTTTGCAATGTAAGCAGTGGAACTCAACACAGTAACTTACTTCAAATTATACACCGTATAATTTAATTTCTAAGTTGTTTACGATGTTGTATTTACAATCTGGTGGAACTGACTTATCACAGTATCTACAAGACATTACTTTTTCATTGTATTAGTATAAATGTACGAACTTACATTATAAATGACCTATGTAGTGCTTGTACTGCACAGCTGTAGGATTTTCTTTAATCCCCAACATACGGGCTACAAGGCTTTAGTTTAAAATCTACCACCAAATATCTGGCGTTGTGTTCCAGCAGTTGCACTATAGAGGTTGCCCATCTGCTAGGCTTGGCATGTCCATCATATAGGGCCACGTCCTCACCTTATATCCGTTGAGATTTTGACCATATCCCTAAACCTATAAAGTATAAAAAATATTTAGAAAATAACTGTTAGAAACGATTTGGACTAAGTTTTAATTTTGTTTAATAATTACTATCAACTCGCCTCAACTTTGTAGACGTAATTATGTAAATACTAAAACAGTGTTATTAGTAGTTAATGTATTTTTTTATTTCATTAAATAATTTATGCATTTATTATTATCATATAATATTTATTTTATTGTTTCTAATTGGCTCATTCACGGCACTAACAGGATATAAATTGTGTAACTTGGTTTTGGTCGATTACCCGCGACACAGGATTTATTTCCTAGTGCGGGGATCAACATATCATTTGTATGCATTGTGTTATTAATCTCTGTTAAAAAAAATTTTTATCATTTTCTTATACGAAAGAATGGCGTTGCTATGGTTTTATAGATCTTTTATAAAAATAAATTCCTTATACATTGTTTCCATATAAATCTATTTTTTAAGTTGTATGTAAGTATAATAAGTATGTTTTAAGTTTGCGCGGTGCTCGCCAGAAAAGTTCCCAGTTGACACGATTAGTGTGTGACTTCTTCAACGATCATGAACATATTTAATCCAAATAACATAAAAGGGTAATGAAATACACAACAAAACCTTTCTTATATATCACTTTATCTATTATCGGAAATCGTATGAGAATCTTTTGAGTAGTTTTATCGCATTCATACAGATAAACGTAGCGGAAAAACTTTTTTATACATCTAATAGATTTACTATTTGAAGACAATCTTAGCCTGATTTTAAGTGATGATGTGGCTCAAGATGGTATCCGAACAAATCTAGTATAAATTCTCTTAGGAATGCTGCTACCGGATCAAATCTATAAATACTTAGCAATACATAATTGTTTAAGTGTGATAGTACTGGCAGTTTTTAGATTAAAATGCGGCCAACATTCAAGTTTAAATTGTTAATCTGGATTTTGTATATAGATGCTCAAATGACGACGAAGAAATTCTCCGAAGAACCAGAGTTTGAGCGGCCCATCGGGAACCACACGTTTTCCCTTGGCCGGGAGGCTGTACTCGGCTGCGCTGTTACTAATCTCGGGAAACATAAAGTAAGTGAATATATAGCGAACAATGCCAGTGGCTTTGTCTTCGTGTTATAATTTATTTGTTTTTAGTTTATTTTATTTGTATTTTTATATGGATATATACTACTGTTAGGGACTCAAATGATGTCCGTATTTAAGAAAAAATATTTTTTTTCTAATAATGATCGTTCCGGGTAACCTTTCGATATCTACGTTTCAAAAGGAAGAAATGCAAGTATTCACCAAATAAAAGCTATTAAAGCAGCAGATCTAATAAATACGATGTAAATTAGAAACATGCAAACAATAAAATACGTATAAATTATGTGCGATATCTGAAGATTAAATTTGTTACAACGATTGAAACTTACGAGACATTTTTTTCTCACAAAATAGGTATTGACAAATAAAACGCTATTTAAATTATGCTAAGTGTATTTGTTACCATAACACACATTTATATATTTATTAACTAATCTGACAGTCATTATTCTATCGTTTTCAGTAACCAGTAACAGGCTCCTTATCATATATCTCAATAAACAAAAATAATTTAAATCCACCCATACACGTTAACAAAATTTCATGAATTTAGGTATTTAGTAATATTTTTTAGGTTTTATTAGCGTTATGGTCATAATCTCACCTGACAAGTGACGAGGTGGCTCAAGATGATAAACAAACTAAGCCTTATGAACGGACTGTCTTACAAGTACAACTGCCGGAACACACTTATATGTGATTTTCGCCAGATTTTCAACTTGAGGGTGGTACGCGGAACGCGATGGAATGCGGGTCCGTGCATGCAATCACCGCGTAACCCCAGCGACCGGCCCGGCCTGGTGGTAAGCCGGGAATTAGAAAACACCCTACCACTATGCTATAGTTTCAACACTATGTTTTTATAAAACAAAGGCTCAAGTCCGTCGCAAGTGGATTCGAAGTCACGTCTGTTGATGCGGCGTCCTTACACACTATCAACTGAGCTATCATCGCTTCAAAATAATTGTTCCGTTTTCGAGTTTAACGTGGACGTATATAGTGATACGGGATTTTAACATATAAAGTGCATTCATACTATTATAGGTTTACGAATACCGCAATTAGGCTGTGCTCTCACAGATACCAGATTATTCGCGATTAATATCGAGATTATCGAGATAATACCGATCATTTTAAGGTAAATTCTCAGTTACCAAATAAAGAAGCGATGGTAGCTCCGTTTGGTAGTGTGTACGGTCGCCGCGTTAAGGGACGTGAGTTCGAAGCCACCTGCAATACGATTAAGCTTTCGGTGAAGCATACTTCGTAAAGAAACCACACCACACTTCTAGGCGCAAGTTGAAAATCTGATGCTAAAAACCTATAGGTGTGTTCCGGCAGCTTAATTTGAGAGCCAGCCCTCCATTAGGCTTAGTATGTCCACCATCTTAAGCTACATCGTCATTTACTATCAGGTGAAACTGTGACCATAACGTTAAACCTTAACTATAAAAAAGGCAAAACACGAACATACGTCGCCAAAAATATAATTTACCACAAACAATTTTACTTTTATTCCCTATCTGGTTAGAGCTTTCCTTGAATCTATATACATATTAATTAGTTAATGTGCAGTTAGAAAACATGAACTCAATGATTAAATAATTCTTAGACGATAATCGCCCCAAATTACTGTAGTATGATCACATAAAACTTTTAGGTATAAAATAGCATATGTAGATGTCCTAATGAAGCTCAACGTGTGACGGTATAAAATTATTTATTCGTTAGTTCCACGTCCAATAACGTAATAGCAGCCATTGTGGCTGACATGTTTTTATCATTAGCAGTAATGGTATATATAAAATCTTTTTTACTATTATTGTCCCGTATCAAAATTACAATACACTAGTAATTTATTTCTTTGTATGCCACACCCAATGAATTCGATGCGTGGATGCCACGCTTACAAATGAATTAGTCGAATAAAAATGTATGGATAGAAAAAGTTATGGAAAAGTATTGAAAATCTGTGAGTGGTGACACATAATGTTTTCGACTGAATTGTAGACACCATACACTAGATCACATTATTTTTATATCTATTATCTCTATCTATTCTACTCATGTACATGGTCTAAGAACGTCTTCTTTAATATTTATCTTTTGGAATGAATTTCCTTATTTTTGGTGGGTGGGGTTAGATGAAAAAAAGTGTAAATTTTTTCCATCACGACCTTTTCTATAAAGTTGATGGTTGTCCATAGCGTGTATGCTATTGGCTGTGGCCAGTCACATGTGCACGTTTATTGGTTCAAGACAGCCAGTAAGTTCTCATCGGCTTCGCATGTATAATTTATACGCGGCTTACGCGTCAGCTGTTTTGTAGCGTGTTGTTTGTATTATAATGAATTGAATAATATATAATAAAATATTTACTTTCGCAACTCAAAAAATAAAAAGAACCTATTATTCCTTTATTACATTAGTGATTTATGCGTTTTATATGATTACTCTCATCCGCTAGTAATTCATTTATTTACATTTTAAATCGATAATATAATACGTTTATCAATAAAAAATGACTACGAAAGGAAATTAATAATACATATATCATATTTCATCCTGATTTTTTATATCTAATTGTATAGAAAAAATATTGTATGTAATTGGTCCGCATATGATAATCAGACGGAAGAAAGTAATATAATGAATATATAATATGGGCACCGTTGGCGCTGCCTCTATAAATAAATAAATAAATACATACGTACGGTCCAATTATAACAACTATTATAGTACACGTACGTGGGAGTATATGAAACCTTAAATATTAAATGAATTACAGTGCGAAGGAAATATTGAAACGTGCCGTAAAAAGTGTCGGCTGACTTCTAAGGTAGCATTGTTTACATAGAAAATCTTTTTGAACCCGTCAACCCGTACTAAATCCCGAATATCTTAATTGATGATACCTTTTGTATAAGTTTAGAGTAAAGGTCACAATCTCACCTGATGTCAAGTGACGATGTGGCTTAAGATAGTGGACATGCCATGTCTAGTGGAGGGAGTGCCTCTCAAGTGTAGCTGCAGGAACATCTATTGGTATTTAGTGAGAGATTTTTAACTTGAGGCTGGTAGTAAGTCATTCCAGCATTATAATAACCTATGCTACTATGTTATGATTTCGTCACGCCGTTTTCTTTCACCTAAAGCTCAAACTCAATGTAGGGATTCGAACTCACATGCATTGACGCGGAGTCCGAAGATACTAACAGAGCCATGATTTCTTTAATACTTAGAAAGATGTATGTTTAGGATACTAAATATTTGTATTAGTTAACTGTATTTAATTGAAAGTTGTATACTAAAAATATTAACAAAGCAAATATATAGATTAAAAGAAAAACAAGGAATTAGGAAAGTTATACCAATATAATTCCGCTAACAAGAAGTCTTAGAATCTGAATTCAAGTTAACTATAATAAAAAATAAGATCCATGAATTTACTTAGCAATCTAATAGGTTTCCATAACAAAAAGTTTCTTCGTATCTAATATCTCAGATGAAAATGTATACTTCGCTCGAACAGAAATTGTTTTGCGAAACAAAAAAAAAAAAAAGATCTTTCTAAAAATCTAAACGATTCGTAACAAAGAGCTGGCGTGGGTACACAGAAATTATTAGACCTCAAAAAGAAAACCTTCGTTGTATGCATGCGGTATTAAAATTCGCGATGCGTTTCGGCAAACAGAACAGAAAAGGTGCAGTTTGATTTTCGCGCATTGTTATTCAGCGAGCACATCTGGGGTTGCCAGCTCGAGATTGTGCGGGATTTTCGTAATATTCTATTAAATCTGAAAATTGATTTCAAATTCGACATTTTGTATCACGGTACAGAATATTTGGTAGAGCTTTATCATAATCATTGTCATCTGAATATATAGACATGTATATTTTTATCTTTTACATATCGACAGAATTTTCATTTTGGAGGAGGAGGATATCATTTTGTGATTAATTGCAAATTAGTTTGAAAGATTCTATATCATTGTGTCAAATGTATTTATTATTTTCTCTTCCATATAATAAATAACAATAATTCTGAATAGATTAAAATACCATTTAACAGTATAATCAGTTTTTTGTCAAACCATTACAAAATGTATTACTTTAATATCTGTAGGATAGTTACTTTTTTATTTTATCTAAATAAAATGAAATTGAAATTAATTTGAAGCGATGATAGCTCAGTGGTAGTGTGTACGACTTCGCGTCAAGGGACGTGAGTTCGAATCCAACCACCTACTATGAGCTTGAGCTTTCAGCGAAGGAAAACATCGTGAGGAAAACATTGCATGGTAGTGGAGCTTTTTCTAATGCCCGGCTGGCGAGCAACCATCCTCAGGTTGAAAATTTGCGACCGAATACCAATAAGTGTGTTCCGGCAGCTGCACTTGAGAACGAGTCCCTTCAAGGTTAAGCGTGTTTACCAACTTAGGCCATATCGTCCCTTAAGATTAGATGAGATTATGGTCATAACGCTATACAGTAACTATATAAAAAAATAATATGTCGGAGACAAAATTAATGCAAATTAAAAAGCATATCAGAATCAGACGTGTGTACTTTATGCAACATGTGCATGACAGCTAACTTTACCTGTGACTTAGTTTACGTAGATTACAAAACATAGCCATGGGTTTCGAATCATTTAGCAAAAAAATCCTAGTGTTATCCTTATTAGTTATTCTATATTGCCTAATGTAATACAATATATACTAAAATCCAGCCAGATTACATTTCTGTAATTTGAAAATAATGACTGTGTAAAATGGGTTCACCAATTTAAGTCTACGGAAGAGCAAACAAAATCTATACTAATATAATAAAGCTGAAGAGTTTGTCTGTTTAAAGACATTAACCTTTAAAAGTGTCAGTTAGAATAGAAAACTGATTTTTGTGCTTGATATGTAGTCTAAATTTTGAGGAGCTTTGTACCCTATTTACCATTGAAAGCCGAGTAAATATAAAAAGAAGGCTAAACTGAAGGATGTGTCGATGCTTAACTACCTTAATGAACATCGTAAAATTTCACATAGATATGATACAGAGATGAACATACGGTTATTTTTAACTAGAAAAAATAACACATCGTCGAATGTTATATATGTAAATAATCTAAAATTCTACGCCAAGGCAGAGATAGTCTATACATAAAATAAATTTATAGAAAACTCGTTTTTGTACATTGAAAATATATTTACCCAAAAAATATCCTAGGTTTTAGAGAACAAATAACAGAACTCATTTCCATTATTTTTGGAATTTGTGAATGTTTATCTGTAAACGCATCACGGTAAATGTACAAAACTTATGTAGACAACTTTTATATGTAAAAATTGTATTGTAATATTGTAAAATTTAATCTCATAATATGAAAAGTAATGAAGCGATGATAGCTCTGTTTGCTCTTTTTGATTTGTTTTTTTTTCTGTTTGTTTGTCAACCTAAGCTGGTCGTGTGTACGGACGTCACGTTAAGGCATGTGGGTTCGAATCCTTTATTCGACTTTTATATAAATTTCATATAATTAAAAGATTTTTAATTCATTGGATTTTTAAAGTAATTTCATTCAATATTAAAAAAAAACTCAGAAAAGATAATAATCATAGCCAGTTCTATTGATCGGAACGAATTGAAATTACAAGATTTATCTATCTCTGTAGCAAAATTCATCATAATCGGTTCCACGGTTTAGACGTGAAAGCATAACAAATACACAAAATAACTTTCGCATGTATAATATTAGTATGATGATTACTATTACTATAAAGAAATTCCATTTTATACGCTTACTTATAGACTCAAACAAGAAAACTGACAAACAAAATATAATAACAACACGAACTAAATATTAATTGAAAAATAAATTTATAGGTATTACAGAATACGCTGCCAATGTGGATAACGTTAATTGGCGAAATGTATGTGCAAGTAATTACTGAACCGATTGAATATTTTCTTCACGAAGCGAATGTGTGCTCTGGGTACATTAATGTTGTTTTCGTGTTTATCTTTTAAATGTTAATGTTTTGATTAATTTCTAAAGTACGATTAGTAGAATACACATTCATTGTTACATTTTGCGTAAAGCATTTTCAATTAATAAAACAATAATCTTTTGGTACATATTACAGGAAGTACGCTTCGTTTCAGTTTTTTTTATAGTTAAGGTTAAGAGTTATGGCCTTAATCTCATCTGAACTTTAGTGGCAATACGGCCCACTGGTAGACATGCTAAACGTGTGAAAGGAATGGCTCTCAAGTGTTAAGTGTTAAGTGGCTCTCAACCTATAGGTGTTAGGCATTAGAAAAAGCCCTACCGTCATGCTATGGTTTCACCACGATGTTTCCCATCGCTTCCATCAAAGTCCCAACACTTGGGTTAGCGTGTTCACCATCTCGGGCTACATTGACACTTGATTGATATTGATTATAAAGTATTAAAAAAAGTAGAGTTAATACAAAATGTCTTAACAGTTGTAGTTGTTATATAAATATACAAAGTTTAGTTACAGATATATTAAGCCTGAATTATGAAACACATTTAATTTGTTTAAGAAAGGTGGAACTTTAAGTTTCTCAGATTTAGTGAGGATGGTGAAACTATTAATTAACCAGGGGTATTTACACAGAATTCTAGAAGCTTAGTTGTATAACATTGAGTTAATATTACGACTGTAATGTTACTTCTTTAATGGGAACTCTCTATGCAATAACAATTTCCGGTTTTTATTTTAATTTCAAGTTCTCACGAAAAGTGTTCTGGGAGAAAATTCTTAATAGTTTTCTGTCTAAAGAAATTAATAATAAACTTTTCACCAGTCCACTTTAAAATATACACTTATTATGCTGTCAAGCATTATTGTCAAAACAAATAATCGTTTTCATATATACTTTTTTGTATTTTTAAAGTGGCAACACCAAAACATTACCTAACATAGATTTAGTTCAGATTGCGCTACGAATGTAGCCGGTTGTAGGTAATTTCCACAAAATTAATAGTCATTATGAAGTCGAGCGATGCGCAGTGGAATTGAAAACTAAATATACCTAGTTATTTTTGGTTAAGTTTAGGTTTAAAATAGTGGATACGCTAAGCTTAGTGCAGGGAAAAGCTTTACCACCTTGCTATGATTTCTTCATGACGTTTTCCTTCACATAAAACTCATCATCCGGCTCATTTCAAGTAGATTCGAACCTACGACCATACACAAATTCACGTTACACATACTACCAACTGAGCTATAATCACTTCAATGACTGTTATCGCTATTTATACAATATTACAAGGCGATTTTTATTTTATTTTTATAGTTAAGGTTTAGCGTTATGGCAATAATCTCACCTGATCTTAAGTGACGATACGGCCCAAGTTGGTAGACACGCTAAACTTTTGAAGAAACTGACTCAAGTGCAGATGCTGGAACACACCTATTGGTATTTGGCGGCAGATTTTCAACTTAAGGATGGTAGCTAGCCAGATGGGCATCAGGAAAAGCCCTACTACCAAGCTATGGTTTTCTCACGATGTTTTACTTCACTAAAAGCTCAAGCTCATAGGTGGTTGGATTCTAACTCACGTCCTTTTCGCAAAGTGGTATACACTACTACTGAGCTATTATCGCTTGATAAATTAATCGCTTAAAAATTTTTACTAAAGTATTTCTTATTACTCTTATCAAAAATACAATTAATTTCTGAGACAGTATTAATCAGATATCAGGGATTATATAAAGCAATAAACGTATTATGTATACGTAGGATTACATTATGCCTAGGATAATTTTAACCCCCTTTATGGTTAATGGTGTAAACCCTTTTACTTTTTTTTTGTGTTGTAAAACACCTTACATTGTAACACGTTAAGCTTGATGGTATAAGTGGTTTTTAATTGGATCTGTAACTACATATATGGGTGTTTGGCAACAACTTAAGGGTGGTAGCTAGGTGTGCGGGTACTATAAAATTCTTTACTAATATTCTATGGTATCGTGTACATGTTTTCCTTCACCGAAAACCATGACCCGTTGTGTGAATCGAATAAACTTATCATTTTTTACTACAAAAAAAATAATATCACAACTGGCTTAAGTTACTTATTAAACTCATCTCATTTGAAGCAATGAAAGCTTAGAAGGTGAATGAGTTTGAAACCCTGCAATGAGCCTAAGTTTTCTATGAAGGAAAACGTCGTGATGAAACAATATAATTATGATAAAGCTTTTTCTAATGCCCATCTTGCTAGCAACCACCGTTAAGTTCAAAATCTGCCGCAAAATACCTATAGGTATGTTCCGGAAGTTGCAGTTGAGAGCCAGTCCCTCCACTAGGCTTACTGTGTCAATGATCATAACATACATAGTAGTGTAGTGTATATATATATATGTATATAACAGAGAGTGAGCAGTTACTTGCTGAGTAAGCACGTTCCATCATAGATCACATCGTCACTTACCATCAGGTGAGGTTGTGGTCATGCGGTTACTTTCTCGATAAGAAAAAAAAAGAATAGATAACAGTTGCATTTTATTTTCAGTTTAAGTTTATTGTAGATATTTAGTTTACCTTTAGAAAATTTAATAAAATAAACTAAATCCCAAGAATCTTTACTAGTTATTAACTGTGTCATATACACAAATGTCCTCAGTGTCGATTCTCATTTTCACTTTGGATATTCCTTAATATCTGTTTTGGGTACATATTTGTGTATTTCTGCGTGTAGATGTCTGTGCTTAGAAACGAATACAAAATTGTATGCTTCTAACAGTCTCATTGATAAAATAGTCTGAAAATGTATGTGTAAAAAGTTTTATTATTTAGTGAGTAGATAATATTGTCATCGGTTTGAGCGCATGTTTTTTATCTACAATTCTACACAATACTGTGTATGTCGCGGTGAATGTAATTGTTGTCTGCTAGTAACTCTGTGTTGTACTGTAGCCGACCGTTTTTATATATGGACGGAAAATTCTTAACAATCGCTGTACAGGAACATCGTCGTTTTTAGATATTATTGCGCTCGCCATTATGTATAATACTGTCACTTTACCATGTTATTATAAAACAAATTTAAATTTTCTTTAAAGTGATTACAATACTTACTAAAAGTTATTTACATAGATAATACTGTCATATGCGCATACATACATAAATTATTATATAGGCAAGATACTTTCATATAAATATTATTCTTTACTTTTATATTGTTACAACCTTAATTATGTATTGACTAATTATTTTCCTAATTTCTCATATTGATAGAAGCAATGTTAACTCAGTTGGTAGTGTCTATGGACACCGCGTCAAGGGATGTGGGTTCGAATCCACCTACAATGAACTTGAGCTTTCGGTGAAGAAAAACTTCGTAAGGAAACCATATATGGTCAAAGGGCTTTTTCTAATGCTTTTTTCTAAACCAGTCCCTACATTAGACTTAGTATGTCCACCATCTTGCGCCACGTACTCACTTAACATCAGGTGAGGTTGTGCCCATAAATGTAAACTTGTAAAGTATAAAGAAACACAAATAGGTCAATTTGTATTTCTTTTGCAGGTAGGCTGGTTAAGAGCTGAAGATCAGACTGTGCTGACGATGCACGAAAAAACCGTGCTCGGCGCTCGGTACTCGGTTAACCTAGACGCACCTAGAACGTGGCAGCTGAAAATTCGACCACTTCGGGCGGAGGACCGAGGTTGCTATATGTGCCAAATCAACACACAACCCAGTATGAAATGGCAGATCGGCTGCATAGATGTTAACGGTAAGAGAAGTTAACGGTAAGAGAACTTACTTAACTTATTAGTTAAAACCGAAACAAAAATCTTTATTCATTTTAGGCCTTACGAAGGTGCTTACGTCAAACTACCACCGGTTCGGAAAGTATATCATTTTTTTTTGGTCCATTTTTTAAATCATTGTTTAATGTATTTATTTGCAGTAGTTACTAGCGGATGTACGGAAAGGGATGTCAATTGCAAACATCACTATCGTTCACATATTGATAATAGCCTTTTGAGATCACAACTCGTATGCTATGGTTCTCGAACTTACTGTCGGGAAATTTGGTAATGTGGTTTGTGACTTTATTGTATGACCTAACACGGCTACCTAAAAAAACTGTTATTGGTTTATCACAGTCTAAAATAAGAGGTGACCAGTTTGTCAGTTAACTTTGTCAATTAAAATAATTATATATATGACAGGATTCGCAGGTTTTCATCAGGTGACTGAAATTTGACTACAATTATCATAGATTTAGAAAAATCTTGTATAAAGATAAGAAAAAACTCTTTTTAAATCTTTTTACAAATACCATCAAAGCTTGGCAATGTCTGCTAAATAAAAAGTTTAAAAAAATCGTTGGACGAACAGAAGAAAAAGTGTAAAACTATTTTGTCTTTACTTAAATATACAAAGAAAACTAATTCATGTTATCATGATCGGTTGTGCTATAGTTGGTTGATATGAGATAAGATGATGGTTAAAGCCTAATTTGCTAAAGTATAAAATAATCATTCATGGGTCTATATCGAGAGGTCAAGTAATATCTTCGATTAATTACTTAACCATCGATTGTCACCGTCAATTGTTTATGATTATGTTTTAAACTTATCCATTTTAACTTACAACAAATAATAAAACAAAATAATATTTAAAAAACGGCGTGTGTTTAAGAAGAAATGAAACATTACTATATTTTCTCGCACCCTTATTCGGCTCTGGGCGACTTTACCTAACGAGCGTCACACTTCAAGGTTGTGGATTCAGAATTCCAAAGCCAACCCATAAGAAGTTTCACTTCAATAGTTCGAGTTCACGCGTATTTATAATTGCTAAAATAAGCAATACCATATTTTTTTAATTATCTCTATGTATTAACGGTGTTACCATTCCGGGTTACTGCGAAGTATATATGAGAATCAATAAATTATTATTTTGCAAGCACATTGGCTTCATAATATTATTCCACAGAAATGTCGAGCTGATATTGTTAGTATAGTAAAGAAAACCGAAGCGTTACATATGCCGAGTTACCTGGCAGGTGGGTTACTGGAGTGACACCGCGCCCATTTTATATCCAAACGGAGTTTATAGGGCACGTAAGATTGATCGGTTTTCCACCGCTCGACTCAAGGGGTTCAGAATTCCATACGAGATTTGTTTTAAATGCCAAAATATAAAAATTATTAAGTTTAATATTGAACAATTATTGTACTTTTGTTTGACTATTGTGTGCGAGTGGGTGTATGTATGGTTCCAACGTATCACAATATACACTTTTACTTACACCACTAAACACACCAAACACATATCCTCCACCTGATTCCAGGAGTTCTTGCGCAGCGGGTACGCATGGGAAAGGTAAGTGGAACAATCAGCGCTGTGTAATTCGCATGCCGATGTAAGTACAGGATAAAATATACAAATAAGAATAAATGTTTATTAAAATTTGATTTCTTTTTTTTTATGTCTCTCAACAAAGTGACTGTACTGCACCAGGTATTAAGCACAGCACAATCCAAATCAGCGGCGACTGACATTGAGCTAAAGTTCATTGCTAGTAACCGCTGTCATGGTGGCCTACGCAGGTACCTCATCACGCCTCTTTTAAAGGGTCCCAAAATCATAAGAAGGAGAATACATTGTTAATATATAATTAATCTTCTTATTAACAAGTTGGGACATTTCTCCGAACTTGGCAAATAATCTTCTCAGTTGAAGATCTTATTGCCATTATTACGTGGATAAGAGAATTTTGTAAGCATCTCAGTGCACGAACAAAACTGTAGGCCCTTGTTAGAACATTTCAGAGAACTTGTATGACATCTCAGAATTCAGGGTCTATTCTATAATGGTGTATAAAACTACGTATATGTTATGGAAAAAGACTACCTATAATGGATTTATCTGCAGATAAGCCCTACGTCGATTTGTGTCAGTGATGTGATGAACTAGCTAGTTTTATCTTCTTCTAGTTCAATAAGCACACACTATTACTAAAATACTATTGCTTTTACTTTATTTTCGTGTCGGCGCTCGATCACGGAATCCCGCGTTGTTTATTTTTGACGACTGTGAATTAACTAGAGATTTAAGATGGAATGTTATAAGTGTATCACAGACATTGTGTTAATACAACTTTATTAAGTAACCAAGGTATATTATGCAAAACGATACTCGTGTTACACAATAAATGGGAACGAAATAAGATCCTGACAAAACTTTTTACTAAAGATTATAAACAATTTTGACGGGAATTCTACTGGCAGATAGATAATGTTATATAACGTAGCTTAGGATATGTTTACTTCGATTACAATAAATGTGAGAGCTGATCCTGGTCTGTGGCAACACGGAGGTCGAAGTGTTCCCGTGGTACTTCTCAGTGGCCCGGTCCCATTAACCTTGTCCTAAGGTTGGGTAATGTGTTAACGTATTGCAGTGAACTAGTCCATAAACTGATTCTTATGCCGGTTGATCATCATCATCATCTTTTTGGCCCGTTTTCAAGTAATTTGGGGTTGGCGCAATACGTTTTCTCCTTCCACAAGTCTCTATTAGTCGCCATCTCTTCATTCAACCCCTTTTCATTCATCTCATTTCTCACACACTGTATTTATCTTTTCTTTGGCCTTCCTCTCCTTTTTGGTGACATCAGTTTTATTAAAAAATAAAAACTACTTTTACTTTCAACGAAAAAAATAACCCTCGGTATCAACTTATAAACATATAAATACAGGATATAAAAATACTTGTAATACGTCCTTACTAATATTATAAAGGCGAAAGTATTGATGTATGGCTTGTTACTCTTTCACACAAAATCTACTGAATGAATTCAATGAAACTTTACAATAACATAGTGTATGCATCACAATGAAACAAGGGCTATAATTTAAGGATATTATGTAAATTATACAAAATATAACGATAAGTGTCAAGTAAGTAGAAAAAAATCTGTCATCTGCAAGCTATTCCGAAGTGTGCTGGAAAAACCGTTAGAGTTAGACATATATAATGTTTAATGGAAATGTTTATCTTAAATAGTCCTACAAAATGTCCGGAAAAGATATATGCATCTTTCACATGTAAGCCATTATCGCAAAAATAGTGAGCGGCCCGCGTTAAAATGAGTGCGAAAACAAATGTTTTATACAGTCCCCTTTGTAATAACTTATTTAAAATAGCGGATTTCGGAATTAGAATTGTCTGACAAAAAAAATATATTAACGTGAGTAAAGCCACGGGTAAAAGCTAATAATAAACAAAAACATTTTTTTTTTAGATAAAAATCCTATGCTAATTTCAGTAGCTGCTTAACTGATTTCAAGAAAATTTTGTAAGCGAGTATCATTTAACCCAAATAGAGAGATTCGATATATTTATTCTGGTTAGCAACCGTATTCCTGAAAGCGATAATTTACTCTGTGGTCGAGTAACTGACCACTGGCCATAACCTTGCTGGCAGACTAACAAGTACCCTTTTTATCGTAGTGTTTAAATCCTATTCTTTACGGACCATTCTATAGTAAAAGCATTACCCGGGCTATGGACAAGGCGAGAGAGATCTGTGGCAAGATTTGTCGGGTGATTAGTTCACAATCCAACCAACTAAAACGCACCACGGCGGTACACTTTAAACTTCCGTGTTGCCACAGACCAGGAACAGCTGACACTTCTAATCAGTCTAGCTAGTACCGTATACATATTATAAAATAAAAGCCTTCTACCACACCAGTATATCTGCCTGAACGCGATAAACTCACAAATAACCTAACGGCTTCTCATACAGTTTTAACCAATATACGGAGTGATTAATAAGAAAGGGGTACTTATGTATTAAAGCCACCGCATTAGAAATTCGATAGTTTAGGTTAAGTCTGACTTTTGTTAAGGAAAATATTTACGACGAGAAATTTTTAGATATGCTTTCTCAACACAAGTCAAACCTAATCTAAACCAACGACCTTCTCCTGCGGTGGCGTTAATACGTAAGTATTGAGAAAGGTTTTGGTATATAATTAATGAAGATTTTGTGTAAATTGTTTGACATGACGATGATTGAAAGAAGCTGACTGAGAGCATTACTAGTATGCGCAGAATATACAAATAAAGTTGAATGAATGAATGAATGTACACTTTATTGCACTTTTAATGTGTACATTAAAATCGAGCGAGCTTAATGTCACAAGGCTTTTGCTTCCAGCTAACCAGCGGTATTGTTATCGTTATATTTTTTAGAACTTACAAAAAAGGAACAGAGAAAGAAAAGTAAATAAAATAAATTAAGTAAATATAACAATAAAGTAAATTTAACATTGAATATAACCATACATAAATAGTGTATTGAATAAATACATACAAAACAGAAATACTCAACTTCTATACATACTCAAATAAATATATATGCAGAAGTTATATGAAAACAATATATAATGAAATTATTTCTCTGACAAAAATCTTTTCAAATGTAGTAAGACTCTTCAATAATTAACACAAATTGAAGCTATGATGGCTCAGTAATTAGTGTGTACGGATGTCGCGGCAATTGACGTGAGATCGAATCCAAGCAAAGAGGCTCAGATTTCGGTGAAGGAAAACATCGTGATGAAACTATAACATACTGGTAGGGGTTCTTAATGCGCATTTGGTTATCTAGAACACTCAAGTTGAAAATCCGCTACCAAATACCTATAGGTGTGTTCCGGAAGTTGCAATTGAAAGCCAGTCCGTCCCCAATCCTTAGCGTGTCCACCATTTTGAGACGCATCATATGAAAAAATGGCCATAACACTAAATTTATAAAGTATAAAAAGCCGGGGCATGTCTTTAGTCTATACTAATATTATAAAGGGAAAAGATTTGTATTTTTGTTTGTCCTCAATCATCATCAAAAATTCTTTCACCATTAGAATGCTGCATTAGCCCTGAGTGACATAGGTTACATAATTTTTTTCTTTTTTTCTTTTATGAAAATAATTAAATAACATTTTAGTTCCCCGCGAACTGAGTCGCGGACTCACCTAGTAGTATATAAAATTGAGTTCAAAAACTGATAAGAAAGAAATCGTTTAATACTAATAAATGACATACAAGCATTAAAGGGCACTATAAATAAAAACATTTAAAGAAAAGAAAATAGAAAAGACAATACACACATAAATAATAATAGTGTATATCTAATTATTAGCATAGGGCATCCAGCTCAGCATATGCTAAAGTGTCCGAAACACTCAGCGCTGATTTTCAGCTGGAACCCAAATCCAGTTGCGGTGCGTTAAAAACTTGTTCCATCAATCGCAGTAAAAATTCTGAATAACAATATTCACAACAAAGATAGATTATGGTAAGATAAATTAGGCATTTCTTACAAATAAACGATAAACATTGTGTGATAATAAACTATATTTTCTGATAATATATAAAATAATAAAAAATAGTGTCTTACTATGGTTTGCTAGCATAAAAACACAGATTGTCATTCGGAAAATGTAGGTAAACATGTGACCCTCTTTCACGTGTCCTTATCCGTTTAAAGAAGCCGCACCTATCACTTAACCTAAACGACTTATAACGTCCACAAGACGTTTTAAGGCTATACTTAGACGGCTTAACAACGGCCACTTGTCACGGTATACGCTCCGAACTTATTTATTGTTTCCGTAAGCTTCTATTTGTAAGTAGACTAGGAAACATGTTGTATATATGTATATATATGTATATTTATATATATATAATTCTTCAATAAATAAATGTCAATCTTCAATAAATGTCACTGAACTCCTCCTAAACGGCTGGACCGATTTTAACGAAATTTGTTGTGTGTGTTACAGTGGCTTTGAGGATGGTTTAGATTAAAAAAAAAATATTTAAAAAAAAATTACGAGGCGGAAAAAAGTTCGCAGGGACAGCTTGTATGTATATATAAATATAACAAAATTAACTCCTAACTTTTTTGAACGGCAATAGATGCTGTTGCGTCAGAATATTTTAAATCGCGTTGTTAAAATTCTTTAACGTTTTGTTTAACTTATCCAATTTTTCTTTTACCCTACTAAAGTGACGACACTATATATGAAGATACGCATATAGTAATACATTTTATAACAAAGATGGTTCAGTGGTAGTGTATACGGACCGCGTTGATGGACTTTAGTTGAAATCCTTGCAATGTGTCTGAGGTTAAACATCGCGTTGTAACTATAGCATCGTGGTAGGCCATTTTCTGAAGCCTCGCTGGGTGGCTGGAGAAAACTAAAAATTTGATGCTAGATACTTTATAATCTCGTGAAACTAAAAATTATTTCATATTTTAACACGTTTTTGTAAAAAAAAATAACACTGCTTTGCTACTGTTCATTCCTCAATTATTGCACTATTAAATGCCTTTGTTTATCTGTCTAGTAGTGCCTAAGATTAGCGCGTTGAAACAAACAAACTTTTCTACTTTATTATATCAATATAGATTTAGATTTACCGTAATTAATTAATTTCCATTCCAGAGCAATCATTGTGAGGCTTGTAATTTGGATATAATAATAAAGATAACAGAAATTCAATAACATTAACTGAGAATATCAAATTAGGTAGGGCTTCATGAAAAATTTAACTGTTTGACCCGAAATACCCGTCGAGAATCAGGTCGAAAGCGAACTGAAACACTTTTAAATTTTACATTACCATAATTTAATCAGGTTCTCGGTTTAGTAAATGTTTAATTGTTTTTATATAAGAAATACATGCTTGGATTATAGGCTATAAACTTATTCAGAAATAAGTTTTTAAGTATGATGATTTCATTCTCGATTATTCTAAAAATGTATATAAATAAGATATAACTCGATTGAGTTTGTTGCCGGTTTTTCTCGATGACTGGGATGTTTTCCTAACCGGTGGTAGTTTGAGGTTCAAGCTCAGGGCCTACTAAGTGAAATTTAGTATTTTGATTTCATTTGGCCATTATTATCAGCCTCTACAGCCAAGTTACCTTTTCTACAATTTTTAAAGTAAAGAGAAAAGAAAGCGTGTATATTTGACATATCTCAAAACAAAAACGCCTGGTCAGAGATTGTTAGAAAAATTAAAATTCACTAATATATGAAATTGAGTACTAATATTTATTTCAGTGATTTCAGTTTTCTCTTTATATTAACGAGTATCTTTTACGTGCAGCTTCGCATGCATTAATATTGTTTCCGTTAAACAAATCCCTCTCTTTCTTTCACTTTTAATAAGTTATCGTGAGAAAAAGTAAACTACCACCGTCTCCAAGGTCACATCAATGTCTATACCAAAATTCATCATAATCAATTCAATGGGTTAGGCGTGAAAACTTAACATGCGAACAATCTCACTTTTGCATTTATAATATTAGTAAGGAAGTAAGGATTGTAAAAAAAGAAAACTTGACTAGGAGGCTGATCTAATCTGATAATAGCAGTAGAGCGAAGGCGAGCCCTCGACGCTAGTGGTCGCTTTAGGGTTGTTTATCTCGTAAATAAAACTGACTTCACTTTTGGTTAAATGATTTATAAAATTTAGCGTTATAGTCACAGTGTCACGTGATATTAAGTGACGATGTGGCCCAAGATTTTGTAAGCGCTAAACCTGGTGGAGGGACTGACTCTCAAATGCAACTGCGGGAACTTTTAAATTGAGGTTGATAGCAAGCCAGGCGGACATTAGGAAAAACCGTACCATGATGTTCACCCGGTTTCATCTATTTCATCAACTATTCAAACTCACTAGCAGTGACGCGGCGTCCATACGTGCTACCGTTGAGTTATCTCTAACCTCTCTGTATACTGTATATTTTCGAATCGACCGCGCTGTGAACAGGTTTATTGACACTAAACTGTTCAAATGACATCACGCTGTGTTTATATGACAGTTGACATAAATCTTTATACATACATTTCGCTTTCGCAGTCGAAGTCGAAGCCGTGAATAGTTACAGCTCAGTAAACTTAGAAAAGTATTTTCAAGATGTTAGTTTTCGTTACGACTTTAAATAGAATAAAAGGTCGAACAAGATTTGTTTTGTGTCTTTAAAATGCTTTACATTCTTTTTATATTGATTGATTTGAAATGTTGACGGCTCAGTTGTGAGTATGTACGGACGTCGCGTCAATGGACGTGACTTCGAATCCACCTGCGATGAGCTTTATCTTTCGGTGAAGGAAGACATCGTGATGCATAGCATAGCATAGCAGTAGGGCTTTTTCTCATGCCAGCTTGGCTAGCTAAAACTTCTAAGATAAAAATTTGCCGTGAACTATCTATATGTGGGTTGCGGCATTTTCACTGGAGAACCAGCCCCTCCACTAGGTCTATCATGTCCACCATCTTGGACCACGTCGTCACTTAACATTAGATAAAATTTTACAAATAATTACAGTAAAAAACAGCTGTAAGTAAATATCGATATCGAAGTGTCCGCGGTAAAGTAATGAGTTGGGTAAAGAAAAAATAAAAGTAAAAGGCGTAAAGGGAAGTCGTGCACTAAACTTTAAGATCCTTTCTGCGGCATTCCATGAACTTGAACTCGGACGTAACAGCCAACCGGAAAGTAAAACACTAAAGATGCCTTTACAAGTTTGCTAACGACTTTGCGTTTGATCTCAATTATGCCCGATGGTAAGCATAAATAGAACCAGCAATGGAGCGCGCAAATTTAAACGATACAGGGGAAGACAGACCCCGGGAGAGAGTTCCACTCCTTTGCTGTCCGCATGATGAACGAAGATGACTGCATGGTGTCAAAGTTGGCCGTGAATAGTACATGACACGGAGGAGTATCAGATAGTACAATTGAATAACCTTCCCTCTCTATCTACCTATGTAGACAATTTAAAACAAATTTGTAAAGCTTCGAAAGTCATTTAAGCAATACAAATACACTCGATTCCTTGATATTTTTTCAATGAGTCCATTGCAAGCGTAACGTTGGCAAGTTCAGCTATTTCGTAGCTTCACCCGCGTTTACGTTCCAACCGGGTGCGAGATTTCTTTTTCAATTTAGGAACTCGTTCCCGTAGTTTATTGGAAGCGAGTGTCACTCGAGTCGACAACATACCGAGCGCTCTAATGTGAAGCTATAGTTTAGATGCTGTGGCATTTGTATTTGGAGGAGTTTTGAAGGAGTAACATAAGAGAGGTGATTTAATAGGTGGGTACCTAGAACCATAAACAGTTGTATCGTTTCTATTTCTACCCTTACTAATATTATAAAGGCGAAAGTGAGTTTGTTTATTTATTATTATTATTATTAATTATTATTTAGTAAAATACACTAGCAGCTAATTAGCTGATGGGTGTGTATCAAATAGCTTGGAGACAAGGCAATCATGCTTATCTAATCTCTTCTTAAAGCAGTTCAAGGTTGGAGCCAAAACAACGTTCTGTGGGAGTTTGTTCCATTCTACAACCACTCTGTTAGGCAAAAAATGCTTTCTTGGGTTTCTATTTGCTGAGGTTTCACAAAGTTTCAAGGGATGACTTCGTAGGTGTTTATTTTTAATTGTTTCGCTTTCCCGCCTAAATCGCTGAATCGATTATGTTGAATTTCGGTACAGATATAAATGGGAACCTGGAGACGGGGATGCGGTACTTTTTTTCACGAAAACCTTATTGGCAGTGGGGTAAAGAGAGGGGTAAACTTTGTATGAAACGTTTCATTGCGTTATCCGATTTGTATGACAAAACCAATATTAATAATGTAAAATCTAATAAATATATGACAAACAATGCTATCAAGATTGCAGGATATAGCGCCAAGTGCGATAAAAGCTTATTTTACACATGAAAATAAAATCTATCACACGACGAGTTAAAATCTTACCTAAAAATTCTACGCTATTATTAGTATTGTTAATTTATCATAGACATATCAATCATCAAGAATGGAAATGGAAAAACTGAAATTATAAGTAAAAAAATATACATCTTTAAAATTTCTGCTAGTGCTGACACTTCTAAAAGATATATTTTTACAGTAAAATGAAACTAATTCAATTCCAAACGTGCTAAATTGAATTATTTTTAGATAATGACTACGCATGGTACTTATATATAAAATGAAAAAAACAACTGAAATATACCTACCTTTTACATGAATTTGCCAAAATAATTATTTTATTACTATGTCCGTGTCTTCGATCGCGTAGAACTAGAAAATGCGTAATTATATTTTGCCCGGTTTTGTAACTTTTGTCAATACTGCTTTGCTCCTATCGATGGTAGCGTGATGTTAAATAGCCTAAAGCCTTTCTCAACTATAACTTATCGAATATAAAAATAATTTTTGAATTTTGACTGGTTGTGTCTAAGATTGTTCAAACAATCAATAATTCCGCTATATAATATAAATAATTATATAGATAAATCTAGGTTTTGAGGCACGATTTTAAGCCATTTTCAGTAGTCAGTAAAATTTTGAATCGAACCATTTTCATTCTTAGCACGCGTTATATATTCTACCGCTGCAATATCAAATTCATCACGGAAACTACATCGAGCGGCATATGGAATTTTAAAATGAAATTCTTTGGTACAACGAGGTGTACACACCCATCGCAGACCCAGACGAAGACGAATAAAAATTCAACATTAAACATTTTCCCAGAAACTCGGAAATAAATAAAGTTTGCGAATAAATTTAGCCGGTATACTCTCAAGTGGGCGACAGACGGTGTAGCTTGTATATATTGAAACCTTACGAACAACTTGTAAAGATCCGAGGCTGGTCCGCTTTGTACATTATTCGGAAATCAAACTTTGAAAAGGAAGAGCAGATAGCGATTAGTCTGCACATACGAGTTTAGTTGAAGCGATAAGGCTCAGTTGGTAGTGTGTTCGGGCGTCGCGTTAAGGGACCTGTGTGAGTTCGAATGTACCTACAATGAGCTTGAGTTTTCGGTCAAGAAAAGCATCATGATGAAACCATAGTATGGCGGTAGGGTCTTTTCTAGTTCCCATCTATACCTAGAAGTTGAAAATCTATCGCTAAATACCTATAGGTGTGTACCGGCAATTGCACTTAAGAACCAGTCACTTCATTATGCTTAGCGTGAGGTTGTGGCCATAAATCTAAATCTTAACCATAAAAAACGATATATGTTTAGTTATACAGTAGAGTAAAAAATCAGTACTTTATGGTTACTGAACAATGCTACAAAAGTAAATAATTTTATGCCATTTGTTCTTAAGTGTCAATATTATAAATAGTTGTAAACAAAGTGTATAACGTTAAAAATTCGACTATTACTTCGGTTTCATAAGGCTTTGTGTTCGTTATTACGCCGGCCCATTCGTCTCAACTGAATATACAGTAGCCGTCTCCGTAATGTGACAAATTAAAAGGGAGTTGTAGGATATACAAAGCCTTAAGAAGTAATATTAATTATATAAGAATCCTAGAAAGAATAAAATACCGAGTACCTTCCTTAAAGAGAGTCCTTAAAAGCATTTTACTTATAACGAAGATATGTAAATTACACATTAATGTAAGTTCTTAAGTAGATATTCATGTGAACAGTTTGTCAAGATACTAAGACTCCATCATTGAATTACTGATACAAGAATTATTTACTTATGTTTTCAGAAGTCTTCCTTAAATAATTAAGTTTCAACTCTATAGTGTTAGCTTGGTCGTTAATCGTCTCTTTATATCAAATATAATATTACTGAGGTTTAAATATTTACACGTTTGATTAGAAATAACTTTATGAATTGAAATTGATATTTACACATTTGGTTAAAAATAACTTTAATTCAAATTGTAATGACAAGATTTTATAAGAATTGTTTTAATAATTTATTCCAAGTACGTCGCTTTTAGCTTCCGGTTGTGGTAATATAAAAAGTGTGGTTTGCAATACTGAGGCAGTGATAGCGGACCTCCGGATCGAATCAGTGGACTGAAGTATTAGTGATGCGAAAAACCATATAGTACATGCAGACTATTGAACAAAACAAGTTAGTTAAAAGGACTTAACACTATTAAACAAGACGAGTTGGATTAAAGGATTTAAAATAGTTAGCTCAACGTAAGCCTATAATTAGTTTGTATAGGTAGTAAGCTAAGTATAATTTTATTTAAATATAAGAAACACTGTGTGACTGTTTACAGAACTAGTAATCAGAACAAAATTTAGATTCAAAATTTAATCAGTACAATTATTTATAAGATTGAAAAATTATTTGTCCTTTAATTTTATTGGTAAACTCTTTTATGTATGAGATTTGATAAATTGCCTACAAAGGCAGATACTAAATAAACGCAAGCTTATAAGCGTGCTGGGAAACAAATTCTTATTCCACGTGGACTAAGCCGCTAGTACAGCTTGAATAGGTATATTGATGTATACATTACACTGAGGTCAATCAAAAATCACCATATTTTGATACGTATTGAACTAACAAACGCGATGAGTTTACACATATAATTGTCACCGGCATATATGTGTGCACCTCAATACAGTTGATAAATGTATACCATAATTCCTGTAACTGCATCGTATGTGATACACTAAACAAGTATTTAATGTCTATTACATTCTATTTGGGGATTGATTATATACAGTGCACATGATCGGCTCTGTCACTAATTGTTTAAAATTGTCAAAGCTTGATCTAAAACACGTATTAATGTAACTGGTATCAATGGATTGCTTTGTCTACATAATTACACATTTTCGGGTAAAGATTTTAATCATATTATTAATATTTTTATATCGTGATAATATGTTCGTGGTAGGACTCTTAATATAAATTTGATTAGAGAAATATAGATGCGTGCTGATGGCTGCTAATAATTAATAGTTGTCCTACTGAGTATAGTGTAGTTCCAGTTGTACATCTCTTAGCATCAGCTTACATTAGGGCCAAAATACTAAACTTAAATAAAGGAAAAAAAAGAGTTTTAACCTGTTTTTAATTCAATCATGGAACAAAAAAGTTTGAAACCAATTATTATTACAATTTTCATTATTGGTGTGATTGTTATTCCCATAATTATTGTTACTGGTTTCTAATAGTTTCTGTATCCATTGTTACCGTAATATTGTATTCTAAACTAAAGCTATTAGACTTTCTCTTATACTTGTGCTATCAATCAATGCTATGGCCCCTCGGCAGTTCAAGAAATTAATTACGATATATTATAAGTACTAACCATAATAACATAGTAGAAGAATCAGATAACGTAAATAATTAAAATTAAGGGAAACAATAAACTAATAGACGTAACAATCACATTAGATACGGCGCTGACTAATAATAAAAGAATTACTAAGAACAATATTGTATTACCTATTAAAATTAACAAATAAAAAAGGTCTCGGATTATGTCCCAGGAATGTCAGGCGATTTAAATTTAAAATATATATATATCAGAGAGGTTTTTTCTTTTGTAATATATGACAAATGAGAAAAACAAAATAATGTTAGAAACATTTTACATTTTATGTTAAAAGATAAAATTTAATATTAATAATTTAATAAATTTATTATAAAAAGCATATTTTGTAATATAAAACGTTAACAAACACTTTGATATTATATAAGTACCTTTGTAAAGTCCAATGAATTACGGTGGTAGCATATTTTCTATTACCGGTCTTGATAGTTATTATCCCCAAACTATCTGCCAGTAAAAAACTGTCACCGAGCACCCAATAGGTTTACTCCAATAGATAAACTTGAAAGCTAGTTTCATAGCAAGTAGCAATCTTAATTTGTCACTTTCTTCTTCCTATTTGCCAACAAATATCAAGTACGATGCTAAACTTATTAAGCGATTTTATACAAGAATCTCATTTCATACAGCGTAATAACTATACTTTAAGTTTATTGTTATAATAGTTCTCACTACTGCGCCATCAAATCACTAAAAAGCGAAGCTGCCGCAGAATACTAAAAGTTTAGCAATTTGTTTTTATTTGCGCCACAATTTACATGAGACGACGAGGAAATGTCGCGATTCCTATTCCAATTTCAAACTTGTTCCATATTCGAACGCCACAAGGCGCTATGACTTTGTAGTCTGTTCGATTAGTTTTTTTGTTCATTTTTTTCCGTCCTTTTATACTTATACCGTTTTACCGCAAGCTGTCCGCTTGGGATTCATTGATTTATCAAGAAAAGTTGTTTGAAGTATTCTGGGTTTTCGTCTGACGTTTTCGTTTTCTATAATTTGATTACATACATTTCCGTGCCTGTTTCGTATTTCTATTTTAATATATTTGATTAAGATGGCAACATTTTCATTAGATAATATTAGCGTCTAGTTATACAAAATATCATATAAGTATGTACAACATTCTACAATTATAAATTTAAGAGTTAGTTTATTCTTTTTCTTACTAATATTATGAATAGAAATTTGAATTTGTTTATTTTACGCTGTGACGCCTAAACTCCTATGTAGATTATAATTAATTTTGGTACAATACGACGTGGTTATATATAGGCAACATTTTCTCGCGATTTATAGAGTGTGAGATAAGAAGAGGGTTAAACTTTTAGAATAAAATTGTTTGTAATTAATAATGAAAGCATAAATATTTTGCTTTTTATCCTGTTCTTAAAAAAATATAATTGTAGATGAGATTGTAGGCAGTTGATAGACAGTAAACATTTTGATAGAAAACTGATTTCTGTGTCGATCGACAACTAGATTTGTTGGACAAAATCAATATTAAGGCGAGCGGAGCCACGGCTAAAAGCAAGTGTATAATATTTTTTTCGTATTAACATGCAATATTAATTGGCAATCGGTCGATTATCTGAGGTCTGTATACAAAATGGTTCATGAATTAGAAGCGATGATTCCATTATTAACAAATTTATATATTACAAATTATAAAAGACTCTGTATACCGGATCCGTTTTTTACAGGTTCAAATCCGTAATATTCTGGTGCATGTGTTCTTTTTGTCATTTTGACTGAGTATCTTTTGCGCGCGCCAGACGGTTCCATAAAGCTGTCAAAGCCTTTTGACCCACAGCGTTAGTTACGAAAAAAATTAATTGCATCCAAAATCATAACACTATGAGCATACTAGAATATTATAAAATATGGAGCACTACATTTTAATATGTTGAAGCGATGATAGCGTAGTGGTAGCGTGTAGACACGCCGCGTTATGAGACGTGAGTTCGAATATAACCACTTACAACTGTTCAATTTTTTTTTTTTAGAGCGGTGTGCATTGTGATAGACCTGTAAGACGTAAGACGTAGTGCTATCCGCAAAATATACAGTATTATGTCGGGTTTCCAAAAATGTTGCGTATGTAGCAATCAGCACGCAATTGGGATGAGTATTTGAAACTTAACTATTCTATTCTTTAAAATATGATAAAATAAAATAAAAACTATAAATTAGTTAAGGTATTTTTCTGTTCCTCCGGAATAGTTACTGTTTTCGCTATGAAGGCTACCCAATATCTTTTTGCCTCTGAAAATCTTTATGGAAAATGTAATTCTGAAAACATTAAAAATGTAGGTACATACATACTTATCATTTTACATAGATAAACACTTGACATGTATCCGTCTGTTCACAAGGAAAATTGAATTTTCCTTTTAAAAGTCCGCCCCTCGTAAATCCGAACAATAAAAAAGAAAACCCCGAAACATACCCCATAGGTACCCTCGAGAACCTTTAACAACCGCCAATCAAGTCGAGGGGGATCTATCAACGCATGATCAATGATCCATGGATCGTGTGGTTTTATTTATACGTTTTGGATAGATTCCTCGCGCGCGTCTATCAATCATTCCGGATTTACCTCTATGGAAGGAATTAAGCCTTTGACGCGTTGATGCCTCTGTTAGGGAGGTATACCAAATTGCTTCACATTGACGGTTTGAAAGAAATATAAAGTATACCAAAATTTCATTCCAGCTTTACTCATATTAAATTCATTTCATTTTTCTGATAAAATTGTGAAAACAAAATTGTTGTTTATAATATAGTGAAAACAAAGTTGTTTATAATAGCAACAACTTTGTTTTTAGGATGAAATAAAAATTAAATTTAGGCCAGTAGTCATTAATTACAAGTACGCGTTTGATATTGAATTGGTTTCTCTAATTTTCCATAGAAGATAGGTTCTTGAAAATATAACATTAAATAAATACACAAATAGCGATACAGCGATCACTGAGAGGACACTATCACACCGCATACCATTCGTGCACACTCACACGTTAAGTACACGGTTCTGTAAGGGACTACCTTCGTGGACCTTGAGCTGCTTACCTGATAAGGTCGTTGTTAGGATCACTAGATTGGTAAGACAGGACCTGTTGGTTAGGCAGGATCATGAATCTTTTTTCATTTACTACCAGCAGGCCAAGCCGAGGTTCGGCTGTCCTGGCACCCTTGTGCCTGCTGCCTCAGGGTTGAGTGCCCTCAGCACTCGCCCCAAAAAGTTCGGTGAAGCTGTCAAAGCCCTTGGGGCTCATAGCGTACGTCAGTAAAAAAAAAACTGTATTAGTTATGTCTATCTAGAGGCAATGAACAAAAATATTGTATGTATCCATTGATATAACAAATTTTAGAAAATGCTAGTTTTACTTCCATAAAATACACATGGAATTATTTATTAGAATCGTAATTACCATGACATAAATAGCGAACATACGAATAACTACTATATTAAATATAATCTTGAGTTTGGTCGTTAAGTGTATCTGTATTAGTTTATTCCCATTCATGAGCAAAGTTGAAATAAAATTTATATTGATGCTCTTATAAATAATAAAAAAGTTATCAATTTTTTTTACGTAAACAAAATTTTTATTTTTCCTTTTAACTTTATAAATAACTCTTCGTTACTACTTAGCTGTCGGTTGGCTGATGTTGAAGTTAAGCAGCTTCAGGTTTTGAAGATATGGCAGCTTTTTACGTATCACTTTGATTAATGTCCGTTGAAATGAAACATGAAGTTAAGGCGACAGCATGCTAATTAGGAACGTTTCTATTGGGATGCAATGATGCTTCAATAATAGTTTGTATGGAAACCGCTTTAATTTGCGTAAGTTTGACTCCTTACAATGAGCCTGAGATTTAGTTGAAGGAAAACAAAGTGACAGAATCTTAGTAAGATGGTAAGCCCTTAAGACCAGGTTTACCATATTCTTATTTGTTATATGTTTAGGTATGAACCGTTGAAAACTAAAACTAGCTTCACAAGGTTGTTTAACTTATTGTACGATAAATAAGTAATACGTTTAGAATTTCTGTTAAATACTAAGACCTAAAATAACTTTTTTTAGTTTTAATTCCTAAGTTCCTAAACATGAAATAATTTATTATTGTGTTTATTTATAGATTTAAACTATGCAGCTCGTTTCCAAAATTTACTGAAATTTATTCACACTCAGATTTAGACATTCTAATATAGACACTAAATTATCAAATACGTATTGAAAACATAAAATTTGTTTACATTTTCTGAATTCCTACTAGTCCCGATTTAATAAACTTACAAAAAGCATCTTGTTGTGTATTTCAGAACATATTTGGGTACTTCATGTAACGTCATGTGTGATTGTGCCCAAAACATAAAACTAATAGAATTTTTTAAGTTATTTTGTTATGCTTATGCAATTAAGTAAGAAAACTAAGTAGAAAAAAGCTAAACATTTACTAATGAATACATAATTCGTTGTTCCAAGTATTTACAATTCACGTTCAGCTCCGTTTTTAAACTCAGCGTAATATAATTTTGAGTGACATTGTCTCTAACAAAATAAAACATGACGTCTGTAACGAAACTCTAAGCTATAAAAAGTAAAAAAACTATACATTTAATTAAATTTCTTATTCTTGTATAAACAGTCGGCGGGAACATAGCCCCGGGCAAGTTCATTCATTAATTGTGTACTTATAAGATATCGCAGGTCAAGTTTTCTTTAGATATTATAATACAACTCCAATTCCAAGGTATAATTTATAAAAACGTTATTATAATTAAAATATATTTTTATTGTTATACCTTCACGTGTGGCTGGGTTAAGTTCCAAGATTAAATTCAATAATCTAACGGAGGTCGCGACCATCATGCTTAAGGTGATAAAGTTTCCTTGCTGTCTGTACTTTCAGTTTCTGAAAAAGGTTTACAGGGGCAACGATTATCTTCAATGAAATTCTGAATAGAAAACAGTATATTTTTATAGTTATATACGAATAAGATCTCTTGTTAGAATAAAATGCTATTCATAAATAAATGACAATGAAATTGTCGTGGAGAAAAAGTTAACCGTATAACTACTGGAAAGACAATATTGACATTAATTCCCATGAAACTTCCCTTATTTATAATTCGATAAGGATTCTTATGTACTGATAAAGTCGTATATTGAATTAGTAATGATCGTAACCCAACCTAACTAGAATATACGCAATATGGTATTTCTTTCACTCTCCTCTTTCAGTTGTTCTTTCAGCAAGTTTTTCTATATTCATTTCTTATATAGTTCATTCATAACTTCTTTGATCTTTATCACCTTTTCACTTCCATAATAATAGTTTTGTGTTTACTAATTATACGACTTCTATAACATATCCTTACTATTGCACCACAACTTGTCTGTCACTGGTGCTATTATTTATACTTTATCCTATATATTGGGAAGCGGTGATAGTTCAGTTAGTAGCATGTATATACGCCGCGTCAATGGCCGTGAGTTTGAATCCACTTGTAATGAGCCCGAGTATTCGGTGTAGGTAAATATCGTGATGAAACCATAGCATGGTGGTAGGGCTTTCTCTATTACCCGCCTGGCTAGCTACCACCCTCAAGTTGAAAATTTGTCGCCAAACACCAATACGTGTGTTCTGGCTGTTGTACTTGAGAGACATTCCCTACATTAGAATTAATGTTTCTACCATCTTGAGCCATATTACCATTTAACTTCAGTTGAGATTGTTGCCATAACACTAAATTAATAAACTATTTTTGTATTATTTACAAAGATAACAATAACTATAACATGTTTTATGCTAAACGAAGTTTATTTTACAATGATATATTGTTTGTTCTTTGGTAGGCATAGTACCAAGGACAGCACTGAATATAGACGAATGAACAATTCATGATCGCACGGCATTCACATGCTACAAGCTTTTAAATTGATTCCAAAACGCGATGATGCCTTTTCAAATGAAAGGCACTTTGTCGGGTTTGTCATCATATACATAATAGCTACGGCCCAGTCAAGTACAAACCACTAAACCCTTCAAAGGTTTTACGGGTAGATGTTCAGAAGGAAACAAAATTCAAGCTATAAGTATTTATATATATATCATTCATAACTATGACGTATTTCAACAGTCATAATTATGATGTTATTAACGTAATCATATTAATATTTAGACTTAAAATTCAAAAAGATATTTTAATTCTACTTGAATACTTACATGTCATGCAAAAACATTTGCTTTTAAAATTGGCTGCCTTTTTGTGCCGCTAGTCACGTTGCTCCCTCCTATAGCTTCAGTTTTATTGTTTCCCTTTCCTTTTGTTCTCTTTGCTTTTTCTGAGCCATAGTTAATTTTAGAATTCTTGATAATCTCGATATTCGATACATTTCAAACTTTGTATATGAAACCGGGCAAAGAATTTACCTAAACAACAAGTTCCATCAACAGTTTCAATATTGGCCTAAGTTTCTGAAGAAACATTGTCTTGTTTGATTAATTTGGTTTGTAATTAAGAGGTCTCATCTTGAGAATATTGCTTACAGAATTTATTTTAGATTTAATTTTTTTTTTTGTTGGTATTATGACACCGTACTGTTCTTTCTTAAAGACTTAATCCAAGTAAATTGCTATTGAGTAATATATATATATATATATATATATATATACATATTAAAACTATGAAAAGTACATTAAAACTTATGTGTAAGTATAAATAGCTACTTACTATGTATATGTCTATAAGTACTTTCTCTGTAGTGTCTATGGCATAATGCTATTTATAAAGTGACTGTTTTATAATTTACACTGCAGTTATTCTAAACGATTCTGAACATTTGGTAGTTAAACTCATTTGATAACAAATACAAATATACAAAATACCTGCTATTGCTAAAATTACGTTTCTTTATATGTAGTCAAGACTTTAGGGTTTTAGCCACAATTTCACCTGATGTTAGGTAACAATGTAGCCCAAAATGTTGGACACGCTAAACCTAGTCAAGGGGCTCGCTCTCAAGTTCAACTGCCAGAACGTACTTATAGGTACTAGGCGGCAGACTTTCAACTTGAGGATGGTAACCAGCGTTCGAAAAGGCCCTGCCACCATGATATGGTCTCATTACGATGTTTTCCTTTACCAAAACTTCAAGCTTTTTGTAGGTGGATTCAAACTCACGTCCCTTGACATGTACACATTACCAACTGAGCTATCATAGCTTCAAAAGTACGTACATAAGTAGAAGCCGTAATACATATTTAAGGTATGTTTTTAAATTACCAAGAAACATTTAACTAGTCAATTGACGAAAAGACCCATCGATAAATCCATTAAAACTATTCTTGAGGTAAATACAGATAAGACTAAAATTGAGAAATATTAGGACTTAGCAAATTAAACATTGCACCTGTTTATATCTAACGGTGCATCAGAAATGTGGTGTAATGCCAAGAACTACATGGGTAGGAGTTTAGATGTTGACTACCTACTTGCAATGGATTGACGGCGGATGAGCGGCGTCGAACGGGGTCGATCATAAAGCTGGATTTTTGTTTTGTTCTCGTTGGTGTCCTTAATTGTTATAGTGTCAATTATCCCCAGAAATACTGCACGCACAGAATATCAGTTTAGTTTACTTTAAGTATTTAATGACACACACTCTAATGACATTACGCTGACTCGCGAACTCACGCCTTGTTACATGTTATATTTTTGACTAGATTACGACACCGCGGCTCCGTGCCTTATGAGCAAACGCATAATTTTTTGGCATTAACATGTTTTCTTTTGTTAACAGTTATCAATGCCTTCAGTAATTCAGTTAGTGGTAATTAATCCCAAAAAATACAACTATATAAAATGAAACTGTTTGAAAAATCTAAAATTATCAAGTTGATAGCAAATGAATGCACCTACCTTACATATAGTGAAAATTTCTTAAATAAGTTTTCTATTACAGTTCCGCCAGACATAATTAGTGATGACACATCGGGTGACGTATCGGTTCAGGAATTGGAGAATGCGACACTGACTTGCAAAGCTACAGGACATCCTCCACCTAAAATCACCTGGAGGAGGGAAGACCATGAGCCTATATTGCTAAAGAAACCACAATCGAGAGACTTTGAAAAAGGTAGCAGTTGTATTATATAAAGCTCTAAGTATAATAGCTCAGTGATAGTGTGTCGGAACGCCGCGTCATGGGACGTGAGTTCAAATCCGACCACCTACAATGTGCTTGAGTTTTCTGTGAATGAGAAAACCATAGCATGGTGGTAGGGCTTTTTCTAATGCCCGCCTGGCTAGGAACCACCCTCAAGTTGGTTATTTGCCGCCAAATACCAATAGGTGTCTTGCGGCAGTTGCACTTGAGAGTCAAACCCTCTAATAAAGGCTGGCAATGCACCCGCGATTACTCTGAGGCTGTGGGTGCTTAAGAGTGGTAGTGATCATTTACCATCAGATGACCCGCTTGCTCGTTTGCCCGCTATTACAGGATAAAACACAACCCATGGATACGTTAGAATCCATGAACAGCATTTATTTTTAATCTCTCAATAAATTTCTTAGTATATTTTTAAATATGACGAGTTAAACAATTAAAATATGTTTTAAGTATTTAATAAAGGTTCGAAAAATATTTGTACTTTACTTACATTAAAGTTATTTGCTATTTGCCAACGCCCAGTTATATAATGTGACCGCATGCGTACTGACCATTATAACTTGACACATTTGGTGCCCACATTGTTTTTGTAGTGTCAAAGCGAAGCGAATACTTTAATGATACCGTATAAGGTCATTATGGTTGGACAATTCTTGTTTTCCAATTGAAAAGTTAATGTTTTAGTATTTGAATCGTTTGAGCCGTGAGCGTTGCGAAATTTAATGTTTACGCACGGAATATGAGAATTATTTTTTTAGTTCTTTGTATTAATTTAAATTTCTGTGGAAATAATCATTTATCTTTCCAGCGGATTGTAAAATTTTTAGAACATTTATTCACATGTCATACCGGGAAATGTTGGCAGAATGGAAATATAATTATTATAAAAATTTCAGCTTCAAGTTTCTTAAATATTTTAAGCATCATCTTCATCAGTGATGGCTCAGTAATAGCATGTATAGGCGTTATGTTAATGGACGTAATTTCCAATCCCTGCAATGAGCCTGCGCTTTCTGAGAAGGAAAACATGATGAAACCATGGCAGGTTTGGTAGGGCTTTTTTTAATGTCCACCTGATTAGTTACCGAAATCAAATTGAAAATCTTTTGTCGTATGCCTATAGATATATTCCGGCAGTTTATCTGGATACCTAGACTTTTCAGTAAGCTTAGAGTGTCAACACATCATTTATTAACATAAGCTTAAATTTACTAAGTGTTACAAAATTGTTTAAACTATAGCTGACTTTTGTTTCTGCAGTAGAGAGCTACGTGGGAAGTTCCCTGCCCTTAAGGCGAGTAGACCGACGTCAGATGGGAGCGTTTCTCTGCATCGCATCGAATGACGTTCCACCAGCTGTTAGCAAGCGGATAATACTTCTTGTTAATTGTAAGCCTCTACATTTAACTATGAATATCTTACTTAATCTTTTTTTGTTTGTGAGGAAATGTATTTATCCATCCCCTCCCAGCCCGGGGGAACTGAGAGGGGTATTTGGGACTTACCCAGCGCTAACCGCCGGGAATGCCCACTAAAACCCCACAATCGTCTGTCTCCTTCCTGAGGCGACGCAGGTTCGTGCATGCAATCACCGCGTCACAGTTATTAACATCAATGCGTATGCCAGTTTGTTTCTTAGTCTTCACGCGTTAAGATCTCAATGATAATTATAAAATTTTACATATACATTGTCAAGGGTATGTAAAATGACCATGGTTTTTCCCATAGTATATAAAAATAAGGTTTAGTTCCACGCGAACGCAGTCGCGGGAATAGTTACTCTTTTATCGATATAATACGAGTAGATAATTCATAATGGCTAATTATAAATAGATGTCTAGAGGATTGGCAAAAGAAATTTATTAAAATTCGAATTGTTAATGAAATATGAGAAACTATTTCAATTGACATATAAAATGGTATCTTGCCTTATGAATTTGAATTTTTAATAGTGCTGCTGCATTCAACTCATTATTAATTCTACCAGTATATTTAAATAAAAACAATATTATTTATACATATATATGTTTTTTTTTTAACAGTTGCGCCAACGGTTAAAGTTCCCAACCAATTGCTCGGAGCACCATTGGGCACCGACGTCAAACTCAAGTGTTACGTGGAAGCCTATCCAAACACCATTAACTATTGGATCAAAAACCGCGGAGAGATGCTTTTAGATGGGTAAATACTGGTTTTTCAAGTGTTGTATATAAATATTTTTATTTATATCAATTTAATCTATCGATTTGTTTTTTTTTGTTAAATCGGAATCTATATATCTGCATAATTTCGCATATATAAGATAAATTTTAGTTTTAGATCGAAGTCGCGCGGAAATGCTAGTATTACATGCATTATTGTGCTTCACACGAGCTACTTAAATTTTATTAAAAATTAGACATAATTCTAGTGTCTGAATCTTCAAACTTACTAAGTAGATACTCAAAACAAATTGTAAGGACACCGAACAGATAGAGAAGTGTAGTCCTGGTGAATATGAGGGAGTTACCGACGATGATTTCAAGGTCAGAGCGAAGTGGAAAAAATTTTTACTAAGACTGATCTCACTACCAAATGGCATATATAACTAGGAAAAGCGAGAGAGAAACTTACTAAGTAGAAAATTATTGTTGGTTAAAATGTTGAAATTTTACTCTGTCCTTAATTGAAAATGTATACTAGGAAATTGCATTTACGGGCTTCTATTTCAAATAGTATATGACAGCACGGTCGTTGTAAATTACCCTACGTAAATATTTATTAGTCCGCACGGGTTTGCGTTCCCGTATGTACGATGTTTTCAAATATGAAACCACTTTACCTATTTCAGATACTTTATTTAGATTTTTCCACAAAACTTCTACTACGTAAAACCTGTTTTATAATATCGAGGCGTATAATATGTTCAGGAGAAAAATTTACTTGGATTAATCGTGTACAAGACAATGATATAGTCCATCCTTTTTATGTATATATGGCTGTCCCTTTCACCGCCTTTCTCACTCGTTGATGTGTGATTATTTAAATCAGAGTTTGTACCAAAATGACGTACTTAAAATTAGTGAACCAGCACCAACAAAATACTTCAAAGACGGCAAACCCATAACATGCTTGTTGGGTACATCATTTTTAATTAATATTTTATTTTAATAAAATATACTTTAATGTATTCGAAGTGTTGTAATAATTAAATTTCGATTATCAATGGTGTTAATAGATTTTACAATAGTCTAAATTGAAGACGCCAGTCTGGAAGCGAAACTTTTAAATTAATTAATTAACTACAATTTTATTAGTGAGCAGAAGTTTCAAACTAAAAACTTGTTTAAAGTTGCTTAAATTTTATTATTATTTAATGAATTTTTGTTTTTTAAAAGCGCCATAACAAAATGAGAGTATCTGATGGTTATTTATATCTATATAATATATTATTTTCCGTCAAACGAAGCAACACATCAAAATCTCAGATATTTTAGAAGAAGATGAATATCATATTTCAATCGAATGTGCCCTTAACGAGTCGCTAAAACGACAACAATTCAAATATGTTCCAATATAGGTATATGCGACAAAATACTGGCTCAGCCAACATCAAAAGAAGCCAAAATAATTTATGATTTGGTTGATATCGTTATTGGCAATTGATTGTAGCATGTTGTATGGATGACAGTGGGATGTTCTTTTTAAATAAAGTCTCCATAAAAATAAATATTAAAAACGTTCTTCCTTAACAGTTACTAACACTAAAGAAACTATTTATTTCTACGACTTATAATCTATAGTAAGCGCAGCAAATAAACTCCTAGCCAAGTCCTCTTTTTCTAAAAACGTTAACCTAAAAATAAAGCAGCTATCCGATACGTATTATTGACAAACAACCAATTATTAAATACTTTAAACTACCTATAGTATTTATTGTCCACGCCTCTAACAAATTATATATTAAAAAAGTACATGAAAAAAACTGTTATTAAGTATTCGTCGGAAGCTTCAAGACACTATTACCATCTAAGTTTATATTAATGCTAGGGTATAATCTAAAAATAACAGTGATCAAGGAGTAATCGATAATTCATCGACGGTCGTACCCGCCGCGGCCTCCTTCCGCAGACGCCTGAGCCTAGGTTCGATCCTCCGGACAGGAGCCCTCGAGTGACTCTGCTCGCGCGATACAGTGACACTCTACATCACTGAGATTACATCATCACACCGCATACCATTCGTGCACACTCATACGTTAAGTACACGGTTCTGTAAGGGACTACCCTCGCGGGCCTTGAGCTGCTTACCTGATAAGGTCGTAGTTAGTATCACTAATTTAGTAATAAAGAACCTGCTGGTTAGTCAGGATCATGAATCTTTTTCATTTACCGGCAGCAGCCCTAGCCGAGGTTGGGCCGTCCTGGCACCCTTGTGCCTGCTGCCTCGGGGTTGAGTGCCCTCAGCACTCGCCCCAAAAAGTCCGGTGAAGCTGTCAAAGCCCTTGGGGCTAACAGCGTAAGTCAGGTCGAAAAAAAAAAAAAAAAAAAATCGACGGTCGTCACTCTCGTACCGGCCTCTTGGCAGTTGGATATTCATTAGCTGCCCCTCTAGCCAAGTTGTCTCGTTTTAGAATCGTTGTTGTAAAAATAGCATCTTTACTAACAGATGTATAATAAATATCAATTCTGTTTTTCAAATACATGTGAATTTCAAAGTTTCTAACACGAGCTTATCACGAGTATTTGTGTTGAGCAGATATGCTCTCGATTTAGCGTCTAAAATATTACCCCATACATTTTTTGTTTACTCTTTTGGTTCATCACTCCGACTCTTGTCTACTGAATATATACTATTTACTTTCAGTACGCGATGCGTTATTACACTACCTAATCCAAGACCTATAACATGTTTTGATGGTTACACACGAACTTCTTAGCAACGTCCTTACGGGTGCCAAGTACATCGGGTGTAAGGGACGGACACTGTGTGCATATCCCAAGACGGGTTTAGGTTGTAGAGGTCCCTTTGCGATGTGCGTAAACATTCACCTTCAGTACTTGTAGTTCCGATGTTCTTACAATTTGTTAAAAGCTTGCTAGCGCAACTTTAGAGATACTTTCTAATATAAAACTTACTGCAGTTCTTGATCCTTGTCCTGCAGTCTGCTGGCCAAGATCTTTTAGAAGATTATAGAGATATTTCTCTGGATTCCTCTTGCTAACACTTCAACCGCGTATAATTAACTACGTACCCAGCCTTGTTCAGATCATTTATTAAATCGCAGTTCGTATGTTTTAAACAAAAGTAATACAAAACTGTCATGTTTTTGTTTTATCTCATGTTTTTTTAAAAATGAATAGAGTCCTGTAAATTCTTATGTAAGTTTTATTTACAGTCCAAAATACACAATAAGGGAGGAGAAGACATCCTACAAGGTCTCGATGTGGTTAACAATCAGACAGTTTTCAAGAAGCGATATCGGTACTTACAATTGTGTGAGTACAAACTCTTTAGGCAAAAGCGAAGGAACTCTTAGACTATATGGTAAGATTTACTACTTAGTTTCATATTGTCATTTATCCTTCATAGGTTTTAGCGTTTGACCACAATCTTGTCTGATTTTAAATGACTTTCGGACCCGACATGATGGTCACGCTAAATCTACTGAAAAAACTCACTCTCAATTTCAAATGCTGAAGGTACCCATTGGTATTTGGCTAGAGATTTTTAATTCAAGGGTTGTAACTGGGTAGACGAGTATTATAAAATGCTCTGCCGCCATTTTCATCAAATTTTTTTCTTTAATTGAATAATCAGGATCATTGCAGGGACTTGAACTCCTATCTATTGACGTGGTGTAAGCACACTCTACGTGATACGTGATCTTAAGTGGCGATAGCGCCCAAGTTGGTAGGCACGCTAAACCTTTAAAGGAAATAGCTCCCAAGTGTAACTGCCGTAACACAGCTATTGGTATTTGGCGACCGATTTTCAACTTGAGGGTGGTAGCTAGCCAGGCGGGCACCAGAAAAAACCCTACCACCGTGCTATGGTTTCCCCACGATATTTTCCTTCACAGGAAACTCAAGCTCATTGTAGGTGGTTAGATTCGAATTCACGTCCCTTGATGCAAAGTCGTACACACTACCTCTGAGCTATCATCGCTTTAAACTGTAGATCAATTCTTAACATAATATTGTCTAAAAATATACCAAGCATATGCGAGCTCTCAGTTGCTTCATTTTAATTCAAAATCACCTAGATACAATACAATCTATATTTGTTATGATACAATTTAGTGTTCACTGATTAACACAAAAACTTTATCGTCTCTCAATCTTATGTTCAATTATTTGCACACCAGCACTCCATTTCGAAACAAGTAAAAATTCATTTAAGTGTTTTTCATAAACTCATAAAGAAGTCGTTTTCAAGAAACAAAGACGTTCCTCGCAATAAAATGCGAATACGGAATTTACTTTTCACATTTTTGTTTACAGAGATAAAACTGAATTCTTATTCTGAAGATTTCGGCAATCAAATTAGCGTCGCTGGAGGTATGATAATTTTATAACTCTGTTTTTTTTCCTTTTTTTTTTGTTGTAGGCTGGTGGATATTAAATATTTTTGTGTTTAATTGATATCAAATAAAGGGATCGGCTTGTTATTATAATTTTTTAAAGATTAGTCTTAAAGAGTTGACCGAAAAGTTAATAGATAAAAAAACTTAATAGATAAAAAGTAACGTTTTTTTTACATTTTATATTAGCGATTAATACAGATATATAACATAGTTGCGTCAAAAATTGTCCATCCATTATTGATTACAAAGCATTCGATACCGAAAAAAGTATGATTTCGTAATATATTTCTTCAATATAAATAATGGATTTAATTACAAAAATTGTGGTATTCACGACATTTGTTTGACATATTAAATTTTTCTATATTCCATAGGCCCTCACTATAACGCCAATATTTTTGAGGTTTTATTGGTATGTTGTTTTATTTTTCCTAGGTCTCACTGAGGTGGCAAAAGGAGATGCCAGAAACCTACAGCTGTATCCTGGAAAGAAAATATTAATTTTAATTATTTGTTATTACATTTGTTTACATTTATATTTAAGTAGGAATTGTTAATGTAAATGTTTTTAAATGTAATTTAGATACTGCTCTATGTCTAATGTTAATTTATGACTATGATATTAAAAATATTAAAGTTTTTTAATCAGTAAAGCGGCAATCTCACTTTTTGGAATTTTTAAGGTGATGAGGTAATCATTTTAGACATACAAACATCGTTTTCTGACACTTTTTAAAGTGGTTATTTGGCAATACTTTGAACAATAAAATAAAAGTGAAGGAAATAACAATATGCAGTATTTTAGTCTACGTTTTAACAGACAACTCCTATGAACATTTGGTCGCTAAGAATTTAAGTGAATAACGTTACAGAGAGCACGGCAAAATATATTTTTGTGGTTCTTGAATAGATACCTCTGAGTGGTAGCACGATGACCTATGTTTCAAAGACACGTCTTTTTTTTCTATGTGAACTATGTAAATTATGAGTCGTTACAAGTTTAATTAACATAGGATATTGTGTATATACTCTATTGTTTTGTGTCGCTTTGATTTCTTATCACTCATTTATTTAATACTAGCTTTTATCTGCGGCTTCGCTCGCATAAATGCAATTAAATAAGTTTTCTTATCTTTCGCAAAAAAAATTTTTTTCAATAAAAAGTATCCTATGTTACTTCTAATACCTCCGAGAATATCTGTCCAAATTTTGATGATGATCGGTTAAGTAGTTTTTGCGTGAAAACTTAACAAACAAACTTACATTCACATTTTTAATATTAGTAGGGATTCGTTATATTCTATTGTATGAAGACCAGTCGAGTTCTTTAAACGATATAAATATTCACTGCGAATGATTTAGTCATTATTAATGAAAGTAGCAAAGTAAATATTTGCTTAATAAATTAAGCTAACTTGAAAATTTTAATATCATGTGAATCGATCAATAAAATACGAACCAATTTTAATTATCTTTGGTCATAATTAGTTAATAAAATATTTATTTAAAGCTAACTCTAACTTAAGTTATACCAGCTCGTGCATGCTATCAAACTCACCACACAAGCAAACGTTTTTAAAAGATGAGCTGCTTTTTCGTTGTAAAAGCATTACTTATTAAAAAAGTCGAGTGTAGTTCTCTAAAAATAAAATTTTGTTGGAAAAATAATGCATATTTTTGTCTCTTTTATGAGTGACCAGAAAAAATTGAATGTTACGTATAACTGACCTCTTTTATGTTAATTAAAAATCATATACTTTTACGTAGTATTGAATTAACATTAGACATAAACAGTAATATGAAATAATGCTTTAAGAACATAAAAACGTCGAAACGTAATCGGATTACACAGTTTGAATTCATGTAAATATTATGAAGTAAGATGTAAACATTTGTTGTAAATTAATACTAATAAAAATAATTAAAAAAAAAATGTAAGAGTAAAACACAACGATTATAAAATTATGTGAAATAATAGCTCGTGTATCTGAAATTCGCTTAGTTTTAATTCCGCCAAATCGAAGTATTGTTTACATGATAACAAAAATGTAAACTTATCGCTCGTTTATAAGACTGTTTACAACAAATAAAAAAATATATATGATAATATTAATATTGTCTTTTATTTAATTCCGAAAGTACATAATACTAACACACTAAACGTAACTGCGTAATTAAGTTTTTGGAACGAAGTTTCCTATCGCACGGTAAAAATGGAGGCTATACAAATCAAAATATACCATATTTCCGTCATGTCAATTTCTTTAATCTGTTTTAAATTGTAATATAGTTTTATAGCACAGATGGCTATCCATAGCGCGTATCCTATTGGCTATGCGCAGTCATAGGTACGCGCTTATTGGTTCATGACAGCAAGTAAGTTCCATACGGCTGCGCAGGAATAGTTTGTGCACGTCATACGCTTCAGATTTTTCGTAATGTTTTATATGTACTATACTGAATTAGAAGAATTGAAATATGTAAAATAAAATATTTATTTTTACAACGAACTTTCCCATAATTCCTTTAGTTCATTAGTTACCTCCGCGCTTCATTTAATTGCTCTCAGCAGTTAGTAATTCGTTTATTTGTATTTGTCAATCTATAGTATAATGAGAGAGATCTTTCTGGGACTGCCGAGGCAATTGCTGCCGAGATTAGACTTGGAATGGAATATTACATTCCTACGTCCGAAATTGTCAGTAATCGCCGCGGACGCCCTTGGTTTAATCATGAATGCGCAGATGCTTTCAGTCAGAAGCAGTATGCGTACCGTGCTTGGATCAAGGGCCGCGCGAATAAAGATCCTAATCTCAACTCCCTTAAGGCAGCCTATAATAAGGCCACTAGGTCCTGCAAAAAGGCTTACGCAGGAGCAGACGCTCAGCGCGTTGCACGGATTGGCCAGAAGTTGGTTCGCCACCCAACCAATAGTCGCGCCTACTGGGGGCTGGCGAAGGCCGTCCAGGCAAATTTCTGTCAATCCTCTCTGCCGCCTTTGCGATATCCGGACGGATCACTGGCTCATGAACCGCAGAAGAAAGCCACTTTATTGGCCAACATCTTCGCGGACAACTCCCGACTCGACGATAGTAACGCGCAACTGCCCACAACACCTAACAGTGGTATCTCGATGCCTGAGGTCCGCATCAGGCAAAGAGACGTGCGCCGTGAGTTGCTTTCGCTCGATGTCCGGAAGGCCAGTGGTCCGGATGGTATCCCACCAATTGTACTTAGAAAGTGTGCAGCCGAGTTGTCCCCAGTATTAACACGCGTTTACCAACAATCCTACATCTCTGGTGACGTGCCCCGCGTTTGGAGAGAGGCCAACGTGCAACCAATTCCAAAAAAAGGTGATCGCTCAGACCCTAATAACTACCGCCCAATCGCTGTAACCTCAACGTTGTGCAAAGTCATGGAACGCATATTAAATGCCCAACTTGTGCGCCACCTAGAAGACCACCCTTTTATCCATGATCGTCAATATGGCTTTCGACCGAACCGATCAACGGGGGATCTTCTAGCGTACATATTGCACCGTTGGGGGGAAGCGATTGACAAACATGGCGAGGCACTGGCTATTGGTTTAGATATAGCCAAAGCTTTCGATAGGGTCTGGCACCGTGGTCTTCTCTCCAAACTCCCGGCTTTCGGACTCCCCGACAACTTGTGCCGATGGATCTCCAGCTTTCTGCATGAGCGCAGATTTCGTGTCCTAGTCGATGGGCACAACTCGCAGCTCATGTCTGTAAACGCTGGAGTTCCGCAGGGCTCTGTTTTATCACCCACGTTGTTTCTTCTGCATATCAATGATATGCTTCCCCTGGGACACATTCATTGCTATGCAGACGATAGCACGGTTCATGGGTGCTATGTCAGTAAGCCTGGCTGTGGACGGGGAGACACAGAAAAGAGACGGAAGGAACTTGTCATTGAACTCGACCAAGTCTTGACCCGCATATCCACATGGGGAGCAAGTAACTTGGTTGAATTCAATGCCAAGAAAACCCAGGTATGCGCCTTTACTTTAAAAAAATCCCCCTTTTCACCAAACCCTACTCTTCAGAGCACCCAGCTTGCAATGCGCGACAGCCTAAATATCTTGGGAATAGATATTCGGAGTGACTTAAATCTTAGGGACCACATCGAGTATGTCATCTCCAAAACATCTCAGAGACTCGGAATCCTGAACAGAGTGCGACGGTTTTTCTTGCCCGACCAGCTGTACCTTCTCTATAAGGCCCAGGTTCGTCCGTGCATGGAATACTGTTCGCACCTCTGGGATGGATCCGCTAAATACCTCATCGATGCCTTAGATAAGTTGCAAAGGCGGGCTGTCCGTATTATAAATGATACAGCTATTACCAACACTCTAGAACCGCTTCAATTGCGCAGGGATATTGCCTCTCTAAGCGTGTTCTATCGCTTGTATCATGGTGAGTGTTCTGAGGAGCTCTTTGAACTCATCCCCTCTGCTCCTTTCCACAACAGAACCACACGGGCAGGGCTTCGGTGTCACAATTTCACGGTTTCACCTATAACATCCAGAACCAAAAAGTTTGCTGACTCTTATCTCTGTCGCACCGTGAAATTGTGGAACCGTCTTCCTGTCAACGTATTCCCTCCTTCCTATGATATTGGGTCCTTCAAAAGAGGCGTGAAGAGGTACCTAAGCAGGCCAGCATGACAGCCGCGACTGGCAGTGAATTCTGTTCGCTGTCAGTCGCCGCTGATATGGATTGTACTGTACTTACCATCAGGTCCAGTGCAGTCACTTTGCTGTGCAACATAAAAAAAAAAAAAAAAAAAAAAAATAATACGTTTAGCAATAATAATATATTACGGAAGGAAATTCGTTCCAACCAAGTGTTCCACGACACAAACGATTTTTTTTTTAGTTTTACCGTTGTCAAGTTAACGTAAACCAGAAGCTCTTCAAGAGGTTTCTCAACGTATGGTACATATAGGCGTTGCAGTGAACTAACCAGTAGAAACATATAATCTGTAAGTATATACTTAAGTTCTACAAAATTAATATTCCTCACACTTTAAAATGGCCAACTTGTCTAGTTAGGCAGGCAATATAATAATATACATAAAACCAAATTAAAAAACAATATGGTTAATTGTAGGTTCTACCGAACAAAGTTATATCAATATGACAATAGTCCAGAATCAAGAAGATTCGCCTAAAGAGAAAATAGGCATACACATTGGGAAGAACGCTTTAGCAGAAATTGGTTTGCAAATAAGAGATAAATAACATTGCTGTTTATTGTAGCAAAGCTAAATTACACTACAATTGACGGCAAGCATATTACGGTGTAAAACCAACGATAGATCCACAGAAATAGCTAAATCCACTGTCGCTCTTTGAGGTCATATCAGTTTGTAAACTTCTAGTAAACTGGTTAACGTCTCTGGCTTAATCTGAAATAAAATTTAGTATTTCGATGTGTTTATTACCACGTTCCTAACGATCAAGAGCCAGTAGGTAGTGAATAAAAATACTGAAATTAAATAACCAATAACATAAGTAAAGAAATACTGCATGTTTGTAAGACTTTTTCTAATGCTCGTCTGGCTAACTATAGTATACTTATGGTCTACCTATAGGTGGGTTCTGGCAGTTGCACTTGAGAGCCAGTTCTTTTACTAGGCTTAGCTTATCCACCGTCTTAGGTCATATCGCCATTCGCGTCGTACGCTATAATTTGCTATAAAGTTAAGAATTTAAGAAAGATCCAATTTTTAAGAGAAGATGATAATGGTAAAAGAGGATCACTATTTAAATCAAATAGACTCCAAGTATTAAAACATTTATTTTCTCAGTGCCGTATGGATAATTGCCGTAATTGATTAAAGGGACGAAGCAAATAATATAACTTCGTCAAGGATTTCCATTTTAAAATAAGAGAGTGTAAAGAAAATGTTATAACCAGACGAGCCTTTGGGGTATAGGGTAGATAACACGAGATGTTTCATATTCTCACACGATATATTCAAATGGTTTGTTGCAGCATCGTGCATGTGAGCGTGTTATGGCGTGACGTCAAACGCTTTTGCGTTATTACCTTTAGACACGTTCCTCAATTTTATCGCCTTAATTTAAAACGAAACTGTTCCACGTTGACTATACATGGAGAATGAAATGATTATATTTTTGTTTTCCGAGTTTATTGATAGTCGAGCAGTTTTACAGCTATGCGAAAGTACATTTTTGAAGTTTAGAAACGGTTTTGCGGTACCCAAAGACTTTCTTTTATATTCTACTCGGTGAACTTTGTATCACAACGTTTTTGAGTTTTAGTGAGATGAACGAACGGCAATTTATTTTGTGATATAGAGATATCTCACAGTCTTCTACCCCATTTCTAACTCAATTTCCATAATATGTGACTAAAAAAAATGTTTTTTTCTTTGTTTTTTATTCGTTTATACAAACCTTGTCCTGACAATAACGAACACAAAAAAAGAGCTATCCAATTTGGTACATTCGTTCGGAAGTTATGCGCGTACATACCTTTCGGCGATTCATTTTTATATATATAGATTTGGTAATTCTGACTATGTTTTTTTTATAAACATATTATATTTAGAATAATTCTTGAGGTCTCTCGAATATTATATGCTTATGTATATAGCTCCTAAAATGAAGAAAACTCTGAAATAAGAACAGAGCTTGTGCAATTTAGTAAATACTATGCTACCAATACTTATGTATAAAAAATAAGCTAAAATTAAATGCTGTATTAATTAAAGTCTTCATTTTTGGATGATTAATTTTCATTTCGCATTGATTTTCAAAGTAGAATTTAAAAAGTAAACAGGAATGTTACAGGAATGTTAATCGGCTGAGATGATTTGTTTTCTTTTTACTTGACATATTTGATCGTTCTCAAAGATAATCTTAAAAGCAAATTCTCGGAGAAACGAAATTTACTGAAGTAGGCACATCGAGTACCCAGATACAAAAAAAAAAAAATCTTTCTCTTCCAGAAAATGGACGAAGAAACACTCATTTGAATCGTAAACCCTTCCTTTTATTTTAGAGTACGGAAGTAACTACAGTTCCTATAATATAGAAAATTTGAAATCGTCTTGTACCTGATTGATATGACAATAATGCAAATCCTTCGCTAAATAACTTGTATTAATCAATTGTACTCAATATAGTATAATAATTGCATGTTAGTAGGGTTTTTCTAACGTCCGCTTGGCTAGTTGCAACCCTCAAGTAGAAAATTTGCCGCCAAATACCTATAGGTGTGTTCTGAATTAGGGTAAAGAGAAGAATAAGCTTTGTATGAAACTTCATATTGGGTGATAAGGTACACACAAACTTAATATCAACGCGAAATCAAATTCTCTTACTGAAATTAATATTAAAAAAAAAAAAAAACGGAATTAGTCTAAACTGTTAACATCCGTGTTTCCTTACACGGGCTTTACTCAATGAAAATCGTTATACGTTAGACTGTAAACCATCGAAATGGCTAATTAGTACAGCAGGTCACGTTTCAAAGTCACCTAATACGTACCCAGTAATGGGAAAGATTTTGCAGGGCCACTTACAAACTTCTATTACTACAATGCGATTGAAGCGATGATAGCTCAGTGGTAGTGTATACGACTTCGCGTCAAAGGACGTGATTTCGAATCCAAGCACCTACAACGAGCTTGAGCTTTCGCTGAAGGAGAACATCTTGAGGAAACCATAGCATGGTGGTAGGGCTTTTTCTAATGCCCGCCTGGGTAGATACCACCCTCAAGTTGTAAACCTGCCGCAAAATACCAATAGGTGTGTTCCGGCAGCTGCACTTGAGAGCCAGTTCCTCCACAGGTTTAACGTGTCTACCAAGTTGGGCCGTATCGTCACTTAAGATCAGGTGAGATTATGGCCATAACGCTAAACCTTAAGTATAAAAAAAATTAAAAAAATAGACTTATGCATGAACCGATGATGGGTCGGACACACAATTGAATTCAAATAAAATTATGTATAATTGCATGTATTATCACATGCATGCATGCATGAAATCATTATCTATAAGCAAAGCATTTTCGATTTTAAACTTAACTAACTGATACCTAAAAATTGCAAATGTACCTCCACGTTACGTAGCGCTTATAGTGGTTAACTTATTGCGCCGCTGTGTAATAGAGGTTCGAATCCCACACACATCAATTATTTGTGTTGTATTTATTGTGAAAGTCATTTGTATTTCTATGTAGTCTCTTACGATACTTACATTGAACCCTAGTTTGGATGTTTATTTTTTAACTATTGTTACATACCACGTGTACTGCTTATTAACATGGAATCTTAATAATACTACATACTTTAAATTAATGAGAAGAACAGTTGATAACACAGATTACTATATAAGTGCGATGCGAACGCGGCTATAGTTCAATACAATGGAAGCGACACTCGAGGCGAGCTCAGGCAGTTCAGTTGAGATAAGGACGTTCGAAAGTACGGACGACTGTTCGAAATATACATAAAGTAAGCGGAAGATCGGCTGTAGAATATAGCTATCGAGGAACGAGATTCTGAGTATGATTCTACGTAACTTCCACAGTCTGTAATACATAAGTACTGTATAAGTTTTATCAAAGACCAGCCCTTTTTCTCAATAATGCTAAGTCGTACTGTCCGTTAACATCTAATAAGGATTTGGGTAGATGGTTTCTAGTTCGTTGATAATTTTTGACTCTTGGTCTGCACTGAATGAAGATACAAGTACATGGAAAACTTTATAGTCAATATTGCTTTACAATACTAATAAAAAATGTATCCCTTAATAAACAGGCTACTTTTATGCTATATAGAGTAATTTTACTCTTCACTATCTATGATAACGCTAAGTCTAGTAACGGAACTGGATCTGTTTGATTGCTAGGACACAGCTGTAAGTATATGGCGGCAGATTGTGTTAACTTGAGGATAAGAACTAGGTATTTGGACATTAGAAAAACAACTACTACTACTACTAACATACCTATGGTTTCATCAACATGTTTTCATTCACCGAAAGCTCAAGCTCATTGCAGAGATTCGAAGTACCAACTAAGCTTTCATCGCTCCGTATTTATTTATTCTTTATTGAATTTTCATGTGTATTTATGGGAATAGAAGTTTGTATATAACTCGAATTTCCTGAGCTCCAACATCGCTAGACTGATTTCAGGGAAAATTTACATAAATGTTTTTTTTTTTTTTTTTTATTCTTGAACACGATAAGTAGCGTTGCAATGACTTTCCAGTTTGATGGATATATTCAATAGACTTTTCTCGATAATTATGATTAAAACTTTGATGACGTCACAAAGTAAACCGTGCCGTTATTCTGCTACACCTTCAATGGCGTAAACAAACATAGCTCTGTGTCGAATAATTTGGTCGTATTTCCGAGAGCGCCGCGTGTTTAGCGAACGGAAAACGAAGTGCAATTTATGTGATAAAATATTCCGTTGGTGCCTTTTTGTGTTGGCGCATCCGCGACGCCGCTAGACTGCGCAGCTGGGCTGATGTAATCTCACTCACTGCCTTCGGTGCTTTAAATATTCTTTTTGGCTCTATTTAGGTTCTTGCAAATAATGGCTGGTACTTGTTAACACTTTCCCTTTTCTTTTGTATAAGAGTTTTTAATGGATGTCTTATCACCTCTAATGACACCTATTCATACATCCTGTTATAAAAATTATCTTGTAGTAAATTTTCGTGTTTTTTTTTATAGTTAAGGTTTAGCATAATGGCTATAATAGACTCACCTGATCTTAAGTGACGATACGATCTAAGCTGATAGACACGATAAACCTGTGGAGGAACTGGCTCTGAAGTGCAACTGCCGGAACACACCTATTAGTAATTCAGATTTTCAAACTTTAAGATTTTTGACTTGAGGATGGTTGCTAGCCAGGCGAGCATTAGAAAAAGCTCTACCACCATGCTATGGATTCCTCACGATGTTTTGCTTTACTGAAAGCTCAAGCTCATTGCAGGTGGATTCGAAATTACGTCCCTTGACAGTCAGAATCGTACACACTACCACTGAGCTATCATCGCTTCCACCTACGACCGCTATCCAGCTAATTAGAAGGTATTATTAAAATACTATGGAACATGCACACACCCTGTGTATTTAAATTGAATTTAACAATCAATTTTGTCGTAAAATTATTATTCTTGACACATCCAATCAGAGTACGTTACATATTAGCTAAAAGCTTATATACATCATTACTAAAAAGGAAAATAAAACGAGTATGGACAAGTATAATATATTTGAAGTAACACAAATATGTTACAAGACTTGCCGTTAGCATATTGTCCTCAGCTGTGGTACTTATTGAATGTACCTAAATTGTAAAGTTTAACCACCATTATAAATTCAGTCTAGTATTAATCTAACAATTTTTCTGTTATTTAATTATAGCAATGTATTCCTTTATTTTTTTCTCTGTTGACCCGAACTGGAAGCAAATATTAAATTTGTTAATACCAATGTGTTATTTGATGATAATAACTAAGATAAATTATATCCTTATAAATTTGCTGTTTTAGTAATATAAATAATACTAATATTGTAAATGCGAAACTGAGTTTGTTTGTTTGTTTATTACGCCTTCACACCTAAACCGCTGAAAGGATTATGTTGAATTCTATTACAGAGATAGGTGGGACCCAGGAAACGGAGATAGGCTATTTTATCTCACAAAAACTTCATCGGAAGGGAGGTAAATAGAGAACTAAACTTTATATGAAACTTTTTAATACGTAATTCGATTAGTTTGACAAAATTGATATTAACGCGAGCGAAGCCGCGCGTAAAAGCTAGTACTTTATATATTTAACAAACACTCACACGATATCCGGTATAAATAATGGTTATAAATTTAAAACGTTCTCAAATAAAACAGTTCGGATTAATGTTTTCAATTTTCGAGTTTAAAAACATTAGTTTGGTGTTAATATATTTTAAGGTAGTATTTGTTATATTGCAACTCGGTGATGTGAAGTCACGTATTTAAAAAAAAGTACGACTATAATTAAATCCATTGACTATTAATTTTATCCAACTGTCCTATTAAACTTTCATGCGGATATAGACACTGGCATTATAACGTTGCAAACCTTAGAGCGCCACTATGACAAGTAATACACAAGTACTTATATCATAAGTATGATAGTCGGAATCCAGTTGAATATAATTATCATACTTTACTAACCTCATATTCTACGTTCGTATTTGTCTGCCATTTCATAGTCAAATTTATTATATTATATTAGTTAAATAAAAAATACAATAAGGATGTTGTTGCACGATATCAGACATCATAAAAATAATCTCACATTATATGCTATTAATCCACCTAATAATAGTCCCATAGTAAGCATCTTGCTACAGTATAACCTTACGGCATATACCGTAGCGCCGGTTTTCAGTATGAGGCCTCAACGCGCAGGGACGTGGGACGGGAAATTGCTGCTCTAAAAGTATGTAAGTTAGTGTGTGAATGACATTAGAGAATATGTCGGCAATTGCAGCAGTGGATTAAAGTATATCTCTAAATGCAAATATATAGTATACTCCGATCCAACTATCTATAAATTTCTTAATAACTCAATGTTGTGTCGGTCGTCTTAACGTGATGTCAATCGACGCGAGTTGAAATCTTAGCATTGAGCCTAAACTTTCGGTAAACAGAACAGCATGACGAATATATAGAATAATTTCGAACGAATATATAGAATAAAACGCTAAAACTTATAAAATGTTTGTTTCTCTAAATACACCTCTAAAAATTTTCTACCAAATAAAGAGTCAGTTACTGTACTAGAATTATTGTGTTACCAATATTTGTTATAAGATCTGATTGTGGTCAAACGCTTTTGTAACTCGAAAACAGTAGCTTGCCACAGGGGAGTTAATCATTGTCCTAATACCATACTATGCTATCCTAAGCAAATGCTCGGTCTCGTTTGCAGGAATTCTTATTTAAGTTGATATAAGAAATATCAGTATACGATACCAATGGGTCAGCAATACTTCTAATTTCAATATACCATGTTTGAAGATAAAACTTCTATACCAAGGTTTGGATAGAAACTAAATTAAGGTAAGTCATCATCGACATGGTCACGTGACGTGTTAACATGCACACTATATATGTTCCTAATAATATAACTTATTGCGCTGTAAACAGTTTTGATTTACATGTTTTAATGTTAGATCAAACAATTAATTTGGATAGCCAAAAATAACATGTGTATAAAGTTTTAAGTTTTCTTTTCTGTCGGTTTTTGTTTGTCGGCTTTGATTTGTTTTTTTGTAATCTTAGAGATAAATAAATAAATGATAAGTCGTTAACACACATAAGTAATTAAGTCGTTTACTTTGTTTGAATAATAACTCATAGTTTGCAAATAACATAAGTAACAATTTTAAGCTAAGTAGTTTCATTCAAACTAACCTACGACCAAGTATTATAGAAACATATGATTCATTTATCTATATTTTAGTCGGTTTACAACAAAATATTATACAGTTCAGCGAAGCTGTCAAAGCCCTTGGGGCTAACAGAGTACGTCGATTCGAAAAAAAAGAAATTATATAATTTTTACTCATTAAAACATCTTATAAACGGCGCGCAGTCTTGTCACAAAAAGCCTCAATTTTAGTCCTTTCATACGAAATTCTAGAAAATAATTTAAGCACTTTTAACGATGTCAAATAGTCTGTGTAAAAGAAATCAATTATTTGAAAGATATTGCAAAGAATATTTAACTAAATTGTATTGTCTCTCTGAAGGTCAGTGGTGAGTTGGTTATAGAAGTTTTCGAATTTCGGATTCAATCTATCACAGTAATGCTATTCTTACTTATTACGTTTCAATATTGGAAGTATTGATGCTTCAAGTGGTGTATACGGACGCTGCGTCAATGGACGTGAGTTCTAATCCCTACAACAAGCCTAAGCTCTTTGTTAAGGAAAATATCATGATGAGATGATAGCATGATGCTAGGGTCTGAAGCAAGTCTGGTTAGGTACCATCCTCAATTTGAAAATCTGACTTAGTAGTGGTGGCAAGTGGGCTTAGTATGTTAGCAATCCTGAACTACATCGTCACTTGACATCAGATGAGATTGTGGCTATATTATGAACTATAAAAAAAGATTCTTTTGAAATAAGAAAGCAGGAATATGTTGGTCGATATCAAGTGTTTATAAGAGAATTAATGATGTACTAAATGTATATTGTATTGATAAATCACATCATATAAACGTATCCAGTCATTTCTCTCAGACACGGAGCGTGGGTAACTCTAAGGAACGTTAATTGTAGCAGGTGGAACATTCCGCGTAGAGGTTTCATCAATCTTATGAGCTTGTCGGATAACATTATTTGTAATGTTGAAATAATATATCATCTCGAAGGTGTTAGATAAATCACTAAAACATACATTCTGTAAACGCCTGACTATGATTTTATATGGATGACGAGAATGTTAAGTTGATGAAAAACGTTGTGTGAGTAAAATTAATATGACCACACGGTCGAAGTGAAACGTCATTATATCTCTCTCTTATTACTTTAGTCACCTCGAGACGACTTTACCTGAATGAGCATCACATAAAAAGGTTGGCGATCAGAATTTCAAAACCATCCTATAAAAAAAAAAAAAAAACACTTCAAAAGTTTTAGTTCTAAAACTATTTAAAACTGACGTCACTTTGAATTAGTTCTCGATTTGTTAGTATCTTTCTTAACTATCTCTAACGTCACGTGCTCTGCGGTAACATTATTTAGTGTTTAGACTGTAATTTTAATATATAGGCATTTGATCATTATTTTAATTCTTTTAATGTTTATTGATCAAAAATTAGATTTCTATCATGTTCATGGGGGCATACTCATTGTTATTTAACACTTTCTGTAAGGTTGTCTGGCTTACTGTTTTTAACAGAAAAACAATAATCTTAAAACACCTAAAAGTATATATAAGTACAATAAGCGGATGTACAAAGAATGGCATCAATTGCAGACATCACGATCGCTCACATATTGACCCACCCAATACTAACTTTTTGCCACTATTATTCATTATTCAAAGTATCTATATGATGAATATGAATAAAAGATGTTATAAAAAATAATGAATATTAGCCGAATTGCAAATTATCCAATAACTAAGATAATAATAAATTATTACCTATATTACTCATAAAACATTCGCTACACGAATCAAACAATTTCTCGATCAGTCAATTTCCTGCCTCATTTGTTCCCAACGCGGGGTCTTAGTTATTCTTGGAAACGTTAATTTTACGAGGTGGCAAATACAATTACTGTAATCTATCTTATGTTCTGAAGTGGCGTATCGTTGGTGATCCATTATGCCTACTAAACTTTTTCTAAATTTAACCCAAAAGTATGTCTTATAGCTTTAAAACCATAACATTGTCATTAATTTTTATTAAAGCGAATACCATGATTTTGCGGATCTCACAGTTGTTATTCGAAATATATTTTTTGTGACATTAATCATTTTTCTCACTAAGAATCCATTGAACAACTGCTCGTCTAATGTCTCCCTGTCTCTTATCCTCGGCTTCGTTTTTGCATATCATTTGATTGGTAGATTAAGGATGAAATAGATTTTTTTTTTGACGTACGTATAAAAGCAACTAGAGCTATAAGAAGTGCGATTTATAATAGAATTGAAAGGATTTTATATCACAACTGATTGAAAGAAAATAATATTGCCTTTCCATTTACTAATAACTCTACGACTGTATTAGTATTTTATATTCTTAGAAAAAGAAGCGTGGTGATTTACATGTATCTACAATATTATTACCGCCGTATATGTATTTGATTACTTTTCCATTGAAGTCGTATAAAATCTGTTTCACTGTTATATTATTTTTACTATTTTAACTCTGCATACATTTCTTCATCAATTATTCAATAGGCAAAAGCTGATGAAGTTTATTTATACGTACGTTCTTTGCCATGGAATATTCAATTTACCAAAACCAGTGCCAGTTTGAAATCACAACTACAGCGACATTTGTTTAATAAACAAGAGGTAGAGTGATGTTGTTTAACTTAATTCACTGCTATAAAGTTCATAAATATGTATTTATGTATGTATGTGTATATATGTAAGTAAGTATATTTATTTTATCTACGGTTTGCTCATTTAACATGCTATTCGTTATTAATTACTTATATTATGTTAGTATATCTATTATTATATTGGTACTTACTTTACTAATTATTTTATTTGCACTACCTACAACGGTAATATTTTTTTCTTACTACATTACTGCTGGTTAGCTAGAAGAAAATGCCTTAGGGCATTTAACTCACCAGTGTACATATTAAAAGTGCAATAAAGTATTCAATCATTCATTCATTGCGATTGCACCTATCTTCCTATTTATTCCTGATTCTTCACTTAGCATCCGACTATAAATGAAGGTGCATCCGTTCTTGAAAATCACTTCCGTGGCTGTGCATTACTTCACGCATTTTGCTATCATAGAAAAATATAGTTTGGAATTGAGACGAGATACAGTAAGAGGAGCATCTCAGTGAGACAAAGGCATTGTGCCTTACTTTTACAAAAGGCTTCTATATTTTACAGTTTTCTATGGCGTATAGTTAATTGGTTTTTCACCAATCTTAGCTTCAACCACGTAAACATAATACTATTTTGCAAAAGTAATGCCAATGCTTTCAGATCACTAGTTTTATAATAGATACTAATATTTGATTGAATACAATACTTCTTTATTATAAAATATTTTAGAATTGTGGGACGTAAGTAAATAACCAGCCTAGTTAAAATTGTTCAACTATAACGTGAAATTTGAACACTGAAAGGTTTATTAATATGTGATCTCTTACTTACTGCGTAAATGTTGGAATGAAACGAGTTGTCGCAAGTATAACCTCTGAAGTGTGTTCTTATTTTGTAATTCCTGTTGTATTATTTCGGATATTGAAACTAAGAATTACAAAAAGCATTTTATGGCTACCTGAGATTACGCGATCAAACAAAACGGAGGTGGGGAAACAGACAAAACCCTTAGCAAATTTGTTTTTAAATAATTGATATTAAAAGAAAACTACATACGGGATAATATTCTAGACACTAAATCGACGACATATCTTATGGTATGCGTACGTATGGTATATGTTATCTTTGGTATTAAATACATTACTTACTACTTGTGTCCATGAGATATTAAAAGAGTTGGACGAGTTCTAAGTGAATATTTTTCAAATAGAAAATCTCTTTGATTTCGCCCAACCTTAATATCTTAAATGCTCTGTTAATATTATATGTACTATTAGTGTAAGGTTGTATGATAAATGATGATGTTTCTCCTCATTTAAACCGTGGTTACTGTTTCAGCTGGATGAATTCTGAGTAAATGGTAATACAAAAATAAATAATAATACAATAATCAATAAAATTTTACCAATGCAATAACTCACTGTTCATATATGTGGACGATTTAGTGTGTAGAATGTCATACCAAACATATTTTCTGAATCAATTTTACGCTAACGTTTACAGAAAAAGACCGGATAGGCTACGAGCAAAAATTGTAATACATAGCGTTCAATTTTGGTAATATAAAATGTATAATATCTCATCTCCGCTCAAAAACTGCCCTAACTTAAACACAACATTATCGAGAAAAGGCATCTAAAATGTGTCCTACCCTTATGTATAACTTTGCGTCGTCTTATTTTAATTAATAACCTGCAAGATCTGAGGGCATTAGAAACAGATATCCTTCATAATGATTTCTTATCTTGACGCGAACATTACTCATCGAAACAAAACTAAGTTAAACGGATTTTATCGCAGTTATTTATTAATTTTGATCCCGACGTTTCGAAAACTTTTCAGCCTTTGTGATCACGGGATGGATTTAGGTGTAGGTTGTCCAGAAAAGATAATGTTACAGTGTTTACCGCCAGTCCACGAAGGCTGAAAAGCGTTCGAAACGTCGAGATCAAAATTAATAAATCGTCGCGATAAAATCATTTTAAATAAGTTTTGTTTAGATATACTTCATCTCGTGGGATGGTTAGCGAGTCCACTTCTAACTAACAATTAATTGTGTTATATAGAAGTTATAAACATGATATTTAGACTTTAACTAAATACTAAGTTCGATTCAGTATGGAAATCAAAAGCATATAAAGTTCAAAAACGAAAATCTAACGTAAACATCCAATTAGGTAAATGAATCTACTAAACAAATCATAGACTATTCAACTTTGATGTTTATTTCGCGTGCAACCAGCTCAGTTCTTGTAAATACAGTACAAGACTATGCGAAGTGTCATACTGCATTATAAGCTAATGGAGGTCGGTCAGTGCAATGAGCTCAAAACCTTTTAATATGCACCATCTGTTTAATTTGTTTCGTGTGTGTAGTCCTTTTTAAATATGATTTGAATTCTATACGAATTGTACTGAGAGGGGTCGACTTTGTTTCTACAACAAGCTATGTCTGTAATTTTATTCGCATACGAAATTTTTTTGTCACCATAAATTTAATTTTGAAGCAGTTTTGGAAAATTTTGCAAAGCGCATTATTATTTGTTGGTAGAGTATAAAACACTAACTAATACAATATAAATAATATAATAACTTTCGAGGGATGACGGCCTGCGATCGTCTCTTAAGCAGGATGTTCATTATCTTATCACGAAATATAATAGAACGAAATTGTTTCGTGTACCAAGAACATGATAATCGCGACCCAGTCGAGCATAGATCTCTATCTTCAACTAACACTACTGGATAACGCCTAAGTGTGTTACTATAGCGACCTTTACGTCTGAGCCTTTTTTTAATAACATGGTGAAAATATTCATTTACAAACTTCCTCCCGCAATGCGTTAACGTACAACCCGACATCAGTCCAAGACAAGAAGAGCATATGGCAGTTCATCAGGTGACAAGACCGTGAAATACCCAGTTCAATGACACCTAGACGACTCTTAAATCTCCACTTTGCGCGAAACCAAGGACAGCTTTCATAATTCTTCTAGTGACACTTGAGCTAAAGAAGCTGCTTTATCAATTTTTTTATGCTTTATAGGTTTTATGTGCAGCATTTGTACGTGTTAATATTAATTTTATCAAACAAATCGGATGCCACCATAAAAAGTTTATCCCTCCCTTTACCCTAATTCCACTACGGCTTTTGCGAGAAAAAGTATCCTATCACCGTCTCCAGATTCCCATCTATCTCTTTACCAAAATTCGTCATAATCGATTCAGCGGTTCAGGTGTGAAAGCGTGATAAACAAACTCCCTTTCGCATTTATGATATTATTAGCTGATCCGACAAACGTTGTTTTATCTAATAATTAATTATTTCCAGTGAATACTTTGGTTGTATTAAAAAATGAAAGGATTAGGGTAGGAGAGTGAAACTATAGGGTTACATGAAATTTAATTCCATATCATAAAATTTATATATAAGATAAATTAATAAGTAAGGATGATCACAATCTCACTAGACGTTAAGTAACGAAGTAGTCCAAAATTGTAGACATGCTAAGCCTAGTGGAGGGACGGACTCTCAAGCGGAACAGCCGGAAAACACCTACAAGTATAGCCGACATATTTCCAACTTGAGAACGGTAGCCAACCAGGAAGGTATACTATACTTTTATCACGATCTTTTGTTTCACCGAGTTTAATTCACATCCATCGACCAATAATGACGTTAAAGTGATGCCACATATAAAGTATATATTTATTTGAAATTATAACCGCGACTTTGTTCCCGTGAATTTGAATTATATTCCTATATATATATGACCTATTTTTCAACTTTAAGACGTATTATTATTATTCTAGGTATAACTGTTATTATCACATACTTTCTATATAAAAACTAAAAATACATGTCTTCGCTTTCTTTTATAATGTTACCTCACATATTTTTTGTGTTTTCTGTACGCCATCGATTGTAGGTAAAGACAACTTGGCTTGAGAGCTGGTATGTAGCGATGGAGGTACATTGAGACACATTTGTGGTTATTGCTAGCTCACTCGCGGATCACTTGAAAATTGATTTCAAAAGGTCCACACACAAGGCTCAGTATACTGTGTTGTGTGTTTCAAAATACAGTGTCAGTTTTGAGTTTCAAACCACTGTCTTCAGAGAGAGAGAGCTATAAACGACCCTGAGCTAAGTGTTCTTTTCCAATAACAAGAACAAAGAACTTGAAAGTATATTCAGTTTATATTTACTGACCACTACTCGAGTGTACGATATTACTTCGCCGTATGTCGTATACTATACATCGTAACCCGGTAAGTGGCTTTTCATTTTAGGATATATTAAGCGTTCAATAAAAGAGTCGAAACGGAATGTTTGCGTTTTATGATCGGTTATATACGTGAATATTATAAAGAACATACATTTTTACAATTTTTTTATAGAAGTGATGTACAGCATCTGATGGTGTAGCCCTTTACAATCAGATCAAACGCAGATCATCGAAATATTCGCTTCATCGACGATTGTCCCTGTCACACTGACATGATTTTTCTGCAGCTGATGTTTTTATTATTGTAGAATATTAAAAGCAAATGCTTAAAATCGTTGAAGAGAACGTTAGCTGTCACGGGGGGGCTGCCAAATGTGAAAGATTTAAGTTGACCCTGAAAAAACATACACGCATAACATATTAAATAAAAGCTTGTAAAAATATGCGATCAACACGTATACAACCCGGGTCGCCTCGGAAAGGCGACGGACGGCCGTGGAATTTTAGTAGGTATTCTCGGTGATTAGCGCCGGGTGAGTTCGATATACCCCTCTCAGGCTCCCCGGGCTGGGAGAGGATGTGTAATTACATTTCATAACATAAAAAAATGTTTTTTTTTTTTTTAATTACATTGTTGAACTTAAACAACTTAAACAACTGGTTCAACTTAAGAGATAGGATAGTGTTTATAAATGACTCTATTACTAGTGAGGGATGTTCTGATCTAATCACTGGTACTATTAAAAAGAGCATAAAAAGATCTAATAGGTCAATTAGTGATTCCACAATTTTTGTTTATGTTCTGTAGTATAGTAACTGCACTGCATCTGATGTAAAAAAAAAAATTGGTTGTCTGTAAAGTCGGTTTACTGACGATAGTTGAACGTGACAACGTCTTAAGAAAATACTGATGGAATGGTAGCATTTTTCAAAAGAAAATTTTAATTTTATTTGTTTAATAGATTTGTAGGAGAGAGACGGATGTCGAACGCTGCCGAACGCAAAGGCCGATTGTGCTTCTTTGTCGCTCGTTCGACGAAACGAAAAACATTTTTCGTTGTCGATGTTATAGGTGTCACCATGAAGTTATGACACCGAAGTTACGACCGCGAGATTCTGTGGTGGAATGAAGAAGAAGGGATTTGTTCAAAGAGCTCTTCAGAACACTCCCCATGATACAGACATATATAATATTTTGGAGGCCTAATACCAGGTTGTAGTTATACGTAAAGTGGCGATGTTTCCTAGTGGCCGTTCCCAGCGGATATTGCAAGCATGTCGTCCCGCGCCCAAGAGTGTAAGCCAGTGCTCATTTCGTCTGCATTATCATTTTTATAGTAGTCTAGTATCAGAATTTATTTATGTATAGACTTCTTATCTAACTTTATAAAAGAGTGTGTCTTTTCCTTATTGACTTTTTACTTAGTTCTTTTAAGTATTTCTATATGTACGGTATTGACTCATAGAGTCCGTAAGATAACATGACAAAAGGCGACAATTTTGAATTATATTGTAAGATGAAAAGCATCATAAAGCACCATTATTTTCCCATTTTATATTCCAGCAATACAGAGAAAAAAAAATGTCACTGTTATTAAATATATTATGAACAAGGTTATCATTGGTGTTTAGTTTTGTCGGCGCTTGAAATATTTATTACCAATACCAGATCTACAATCCCCCACGGAGAAAACCCGGGGATATGAGAGAAAAAGTCTCTCATAAAGTTAAGACGAAAAAGTAAAAATATAATTTGACAAAAGTAATATCACCCGTGGGAAATGATAAAACTCATGCCGTACGCCGTAAGCCGAGAGATGGAGCCATCAAAATAATATCGGCCATTAATTTTATATAAAACTGATCCGGCCATCAACTTTGGGATCATTGTCGGATATGTCCAAAGAATTGGCCCGCTACTTTGTCATTTATAAATCATGTTTCTTGGTGATTAAATTCAAGGTTTTAATTTATTTTTGCTATTTACTTGTGCAGTGTGATAGAATATTTTTAATGGTCTTCCGGTTGCAAGCCTTATTTTTCGTATGGACATACTATCCTAAGGGCGTATCCTGAGGGACTTTCACAGCATCCCCAAGGTTTTGGTACGAGTGTGGAAGGTACTCAGCCCGGGAGGAATCGAGCGCAACGGTGCCACAAAGTGGTCGAACCTCACCTTGGAATTTTGCCGGAGATACAACTAGATACCACTAAGCTAACGAATCTTAATGGGCTCCTACGTTAAACGACTAACCTGTCGCGGATTAAGTTCGATAATGCAAACCTTTTACCAAAGAGTGCTTTTATCGACACTTTCTTTCTTTAAATTCAGCTTAACCTTGCTTATATTCAGCAATACAGTCACTTTAAAGCAAATTATATTTTCACGTTAAGCAAAACATATTTAAAATACAACATTGAAGTCTCATTTATTCTTCATAGACTAAGCGGTCTGTTGACAGTCATATTAAATAACAAAAAGGAAACAATGAACCAATATAATTACGTAGTATTATATAAGTAACTAGTTGTGCCTGCGACTTCGTTTGCGTGGAACTAAAATTATTTAATATTTATGTCCGTATTTGTAACTTTATTCAATTCAGCTTTGCCCAATTAATGGTAACGTAATGTTAAATAGCTTAAAGCCTTCGTCAATGTTTAGTCCATCAAATACAAAAGAAGATATGCAATCCGACCGGTAGTTCTCAATGAATAGGACTCTTTAATGTTTCTAGTAATAAATATAGTCTATGGTACACAGCGATAATATAGTATTTTAGTGATGAAAGACTTTTTGAAATCGGTGCAGTATTTTTTAGTTTATTCCTTACAAATACAAATCTTTCCTCTTAATTATATAATCAAACGTTTCAATTCCAACTTGTGACGGTTTCTATTTAAATAGACTAAAATAATCCAGTATGTTAAAAGAAAAGAGTTATACAAATGAAAAATATTTATGATTTTCGCCATCAATATCATATATATATGTACTTTTTTTCCCTTAAAAAGGCCATAGAATAGAGTTTTTTTGTCACCGTGACCTACTGCTTTACTACTAAACTCCCATAACACATAAACATACATATTTTACTTTTATATATGACTTTCGACCCATCCTGGTTTCGCTAGGGTTATGCTAATTACATATAGACAGATGCCATTAAATAAAAAAAAGACATTTGTTAATCTGATTACTACCAAACTTGACAGAATCAAACGCTGCACTAATTAGAAGATTGCTTGAAAGCTTCACAAAAATCGAACTAGTCGTTTTGGAATCATAAGAAGTTAAGTTTTGCGGACTCATCAACGATGTGCACTACATCTTGGCAGAATGTATTCTAAGCGACGGTATAAGATCTGGGCCAAATGCTTCTGATTCGTTTCACGTATGTTATATTTTTTTTTTATCGTTTCCTATTTTCAAATCTGCTATAGAATTATATAAAATGTAAAGGATTATTAATATACATATTTGATAAAGTATCTTTGTATTTATATATTACATGACGATGTAGTCACGCAGGCAAGTAATCCTTCAATAAATATAAATATTAAAGTGATTATATTGAATTGAATTTCAATTAAATCATGATATTTTAGTAGGTACTCGCATACTGTCAAATTTAGAGTAAAACCAAACCATAGAGATTCTGCAAAATATATACCTTCTGTCATAATAAAAGATGCATCTGCGTAGACCGTGAAATATGATATTCTTACTGAATTACAAGTATAACAGGAATCGTCACAGGCGGTATCACACGAGACAAAGCTCTGTGACGAATGACGTCATATCTCGCACGTACACCCAGCGGTGAAGTGGATTAAGTAGTTCTTCCAAGAGGTTGATGTATGGACACATATTCACGCTTGATTCATACTGGATTTATTTGCTAAGAAATGCAAGGTTACTATTGTTTCACGAAGTTTTTTTTTTTTTTATTTATTTAAAGGAAACATGTTCATAGAGAACTATCAGATGTCCAATTGTCACTATTGTTTTTCGAACCATTTTATTCATATATCTGATGCCAAATTTAAAGTTTATACGTGTGATACTTTAGTATATACACGCTTGTAGTCAATAACACGGGAAATAAATTTGCCAATATTACATATTTTTGCTGAGTACTCTCTGGATTTGCTGTGTAAGCCCTGCGTAGGTGTCAAAATCCACCGCGATACCAGCAATAGTCAGTGAGAAAAAAAAATTACGATACCAACACTATTTTTCAAATTCTCAGTTCTTAAAAAAATATGTTTAATTTTGGATTTAATTAGAATTGTCAAAAGAGTTTTTGGGTAAACAAAGTTCAAGTTAGTATGCCTCACTCCACTAGGCTTAATGTGCCTACAGTTTTTGGGCGCATCGTTACTTAACGTCATGTGATATAGTCATGACACTAAAAAATTAAAATTATATAATTCACTACATTTCTGTACAATAAACAATCCGTATCACGCAAAATGATATGATATAAACATGAAAATATGATGGTAAATGTAATTTGAACCAAAACTGATAAGTGTGTGTGTGTGTGTGTTTTTTTTATAACTAAGGTTGCGCGTTGTGGCCTATATCTCACCTGATCTTAAGTATCGATACGTCCCAAGTTGGTAGACAAGTTGGAATTTGGTGGAAGATTTACAACTTGAGGGTAATAGCTAGCCAGGCAGGCATTACAAAAAGCCCTGCCACCATGCTATGGTTTCCTCACGATGTTTTCCTTCACCGAAAGCTCAAACTCATTGTAGGTGAATTCGAACTCACGTCCCTTGACGCGAAGTCGTACGCACTACCACTGAGCTATCATCGCTTCAGTCGCGTTACAGTTTTGTTGAGAGTTAACAAAAACATTAGAAACCCTTGGTACGGACTTAAAAAATAATAGAATAATAATAATCTAATTCTAAATCTAAAAACTTTGCTGATTCCCGTTTATGTCGTGCTGGGGTGATGTGGAACCCTCTTTTTATCAGCGTGTGTCCTTCTTACGAAACTGGATCCTTCAAATGGGACACGAAGAGGTTCCTAAGTAGGCCATCACCACAGTCACTGTTGTGAAGTCGCTTTTGTAGGCAACATAAAAAATATGTATTGTTAGGAATCTAGTTATATAATAATACTATTCAGTAAATAAATGACGAGCACGGCTATGGGTCAAAGCGAAGTATTCGAACCCAGATATTCATCGTACGTAGCAGGAACGTAACCGAAGGGACGTAAGATTTGTATTTCTCTATTATTGACATTGTTTTGGTATTTATGCTGTAAATCATTATCGCGAATGTTTTATACCGGGTAGGGAGAGAAAAAGAAACACGAGTGATGAGAGTGTTGACAATTATCAGAAAGGGACCCCTTAAACCTACATCCGTGTCGCAAGTCTCGGACGCTACTCGGTCTATCTCTCTGCCACAACTATTAGACTTCTGACTTCTAAAAGTATATTAAATATATTATGCTGCAGAAGTTTTTTATGTATTGTTGCTGTATTTTGCGAGGATTCAAATGACAACCAATGATAGGGGACTACAGAAACTTTTACGGTACGACTTATCATATTTGGCAAAGTTATTTCTCCGATGCCTCACACCGTTTAGCCGACAGAATGGTTTTATCTCACGATATCTGTATTATATGAGATCTATATATGATTATGAATGGTTATATTGGTGGCTAATTTCATATTTCGCTTCTACCATAAGAAATTTTAATACGGGCTTGTTTTTTATATGAATTAAAAGACTTTTTTGTTTCGGGTCTTCATATTAGTTGAATTCAAGCCTACATTATTGTCTACTTTTGGTAAATAGCGTTTTTAATAAATATTCTGTGCTTGTAGATTTCGACCTCAAGTTTTCTCTATAAAAAAGTTAAAAAGATAACCTTTAGAGATGAAAATGTAAGTTATGACTAACCAACCGTATCCGAAATTTTTACTTGTTTTTAGGTTTGCTTATTAAGTTAGATTTTTTTTACTGGAGGAAATGCAAAAGTGATTCCTGGTGTCCTAGCAAGAAAACAGGAATTTAGGGTCACCGTAGAGTTTTTAGTACATATTTATTTTTAAGTGAGTCTTACATATTCCTTTTATTTACTAGAAAGAGGTGGAGACGTTCGTTTACGTGATCCATAAATGGATTTTACACACTTATAAAAAAAAACGAAAGAGTATTGAATTTATAGTGTTCGCTATTATAATTTTATAGAGTCCTACTATCTAATACCAAGTCTAAATGTCTTTTGTAATAATTTTTTAACCCAAGTTGAGGAACGTTGAACCTCTATGACCATACACACATATATCAGTGCTGACACCACAATTTTTTAATAGAATATTCTTCAAATATAACCTTATGAATTTACGTTAGTGTTAATGTTTGAGCCAATTCTACCGCTGGACCTCTTATCGCCTATAGCAAAGATAAGAGGTATCGCAACCTGCGGCGATCTCCTTGGTGCCGCCACCAATTTGAAACAAAGAACAATTCAAGCGTTGCCATAATAATATTCACTTGCTATTTTGTCTTCTTTAATTTAGTTGATTTTTCAGTGTATACTTCTTTTTTACGGGTATAATAGAAAAATAACATTTATTTACGATGAATGCACTATAGAAATGTCTGCCGCGTGGCTCACATATTTGTTTTATTAGTGTTTACCCGAATATTCATATCAATTTGAAATCACATATGTGTGCGTTGCGGAAGGTGCTATGTTCGATTATATTGGCGCTGGCTTCATTATCTGTGACCACTTCTTCACAGGTAAGTGATGCTTTCCTTTTCCTCGCTATTGGTGAGAGGGGATCCAGTGATGTAAGCCCAACTCTATCAGCACTTCGCTGCCCATCTCGCCGCCTCATTTAGGTTGGCATAGCGATGGGAAATTATTTTTATTTTTATCACATGATGATATAACTTTTAATTAAAATAATGGTTAATAAATCGGAAAGTTCAGGACTATAGTAACACATTCAGCATAACATTACATACATAACATTTACCACAGATATTAGACAATTATGTAGGCAGGATTTTGTCCCGGGCAGGAGGGTAGACTGATAAAGGTCAACTAATATTACGCATACCTCAATGCAACATTACATTCTTCAGATATATTTGAATCACCATTAAGGATCTCCTCAAATTGTTTTTGCTCTATATCGCTCTTAATTATTTGTCTAAATGAAAGATGCAGATACAGAAAATACCTATGACTTCAAAATTTAATAACATGTGAATCGTTTTGGTATTGGAAATTTCAATCTGGTATTAATTAATTTCTCAAACGAGACATCTAACATGAATGTGTTACAAGAATGGCTTGCGTTAAAATATACAAGTCATCCTTCACGAGGACAAGTGTAATTAGTGCTAGGTACTCGCTTAGCAAAGATAAGAACTATATAATTAGTTGAGATCAAACTTCAAAGTCCAGTTATAATTTGTAACGCCTATTATTATTTATGCAAGTTGAAAAATTACCTACATTAATTTTAAACGATAAACATAATGAACGAGTTTGAACCATGTTAATAATATGCAAATTTATTCAAATACAAATCTAGCGCGTTGATGTATGGGAATTTTGTTGCTGTTCGCAATTAGCGATATTAACTGAGCGCCGGTAGTCGGGTTTTGGACGTTTCGCTACCATTTCTAATTAGTAGTTATTGTTTAATCTGAATTATTATGTTCAAGTTCTATATCAATCATGTTATTTAAATTTAACTTTTCTCTATTCTAGTCAATTCCCAATAAGGTACGGTGAGCAAAAATGCTTTCTGCCCATTTAAGCCCATTAGCCGTATAGCGTAGGATAATTGTGTTGTTTCGAAACTTTTGCTCGCTTCTCTAATTTGTGATTAACGTTTTATCTGTATTAATATTTTGAAGTGCTTTGTCACTCGTGGTATTTAAAATGCATTCAGATTCCATTAAAGTACGGTTTGTAAAAAATGTTTCTTCCCATAAGTTCATTAGCAGTAGAATATGAGTGCTGTAACATTTTGCTAGAATTTCTAATTAGTGATTAACCTTCAATCTAAATTATTATATGTTAGTGCTATGTTAATATGGTTATTAGAGTTAACTTTTCCTTCATTTAATTGCCTATGAAGTACAGTGTGCAAAAACATTATCTTCCTATATGTTAAATAGCAGTAAATACAAATATTTTAGCGTTTTGCCAGCATTTTATAATTAGTGACTGATCCTTAATCTGAATTATTCTGGTGTGCTACGTCAGTCGTATTTTAAATGATAACTTATGTCAGTTTTGTTCAAGTCAAAGTACAGACTGGATAAAAAAAATCTTCCCATACGTTACCTTGTGGTGAAGTTCACGATTGTGGTGTTTCAGACACTTTTATAGTATTTTAATTAGTTCAAAACTTATTTTATTTAAATTAGTATACCCAGAAGCTATAGAGCTATTACACTTTAGAGTCAGCCCCTTAATTAAGCTTTTTGTATCCACCACGTTGTACCACACCGATATCTAACGTTAAATGAAATTGCGGCCACAACGCTAAACCTATAAAGTACCAAAAATACTTTCAATTAATATTTCAATGAAGAGATTTGGCCCAGTCACAGTTTCTTTATATCTATCTTTAGAAGTTAACAAGCTCCATAATGGATACAAAATGAAATACAATAAATCATTATTAAACTGAAATAAGTATACAACTTCAAAGCACTTTGAAGCTATTAAAATGATTCACTCACTAATTGTTTTGACATTTCATTGAATTAAACGACGTTATTAGACCGACTGACATTTAATTTGTAAATAATAATTTCAATTTCGTTTATAATACCCATAGGTATTTGTAAATGAATAAATAATTTAAATTTGGACATTACACAGTAATTACGAATTTCGGATACACGGTTGGCTTTTGTCTAGGAATAGTTTTTTATACTTTATAAACGTAGCCTAATTGCCATAAGATCACTCGATGTTGCATAACGATGTCGCCCGAGATATTGAACACGCTAACTCTAGTAGAGAGACTGACTGCCAAGTACAACTGCAGGAAGACATCTATAGGTATTTGGCGGCAGATTTTGCGGGTGCTAGCTAGACATGCGGAAATTCCAAAGATCCCTACCACCATGTTAGGGTTTCACGAAGATATTTTCCTACACCGAAAACTTATCCTTTTAGCAGAGATTCAGTCCATTGACTCGGAATCCGTGCAGACTAACAGCTGAGCTATCATCGCTTTAAAAACATGACGGGCGGCTTACCAACGACGTCTGAAACTCGCCTATTATGAATCACCAGATAGAATCCGCGTTTCCACTATATCCAGAAACTAGGGACTGTTGTCATAACGGTTCTCGTCTTTTACGGGCGTAGTCAGCCCGACTTTACAAGTTCATCTAACCTCACCATTGTATGGTTGACTTAGCTATTTAAGCGACTGTTTCACCGTTACCGCCGCACTTTAATTTCCACAAAAGATAATTATTGCCAATTGCCAGACCTCAAGACACTGTGAGCTCTTTCTGCGTAGATCGGAGAACTATATATAATAAAAATTAAATTGAAGGTAGACACAGTAACATGAACTTTTCTGGACGACCTACACCTCAGTATGCTTTTGAAACGTCGGGATCAAAATTAATAAATAACCGCGATATAATCTGTTTAAATTAGTTTTATTTTGATAGATAATTATTCGTTGTCCATATATGATATATGTCCATTAAGTGTATGTTGTTCAGTTCCTAGCGATACACCGTCTGAATCCTAATGCAATTGTTACATTTTATTTGAAACTAGTGGTGTCTGCAACATCCATGCGTTTAGATTTGAGATAAAAGCAGCATAAGTAACTGCTTATGATATCAGATATCTGCCAGTAAAAGTTATGGCAGAATCTGTCTAATCGTTTTGTGGATTAACTGGTACAGACAGTCAGATAATTATTTTTTCATTATAAATACCTTATATACTTTATTTTGCTTGTAGTAAAATATCGTTTTCAAAAATAAAAATAAACAATCACTTTAATGTTAATAATTCGTATAGATAAAAAGTATAGGGAGCCAATATCAGTCAAGCTTAATTCAAAACTAAGGATGTCTTGTAGAATGGCAACTTAATCAGTAGTTTTACAAGAATTTAATTAATACCTAAATAAGTTATGGAGAAAAGCTCGCTCAAAGAAATGTTATTAACCTAATCATAAGAAAAGGCAACGACTCTCTAAGTATTGCAATACTCATATCCCTCACAACTCAACCGAAGAACATGTTTTTTATTCGTATACGTTTTACTACAAAGATATATTACAAGATATAAGAATAATAACAAATTACTTTCAATACTAAAGTATTATACATTCAATTATGTACAATCAACCATGGAGTGCACGAAAAGTGCCTCTGCGAATGACAATACTCGAGTGCATCAAGCACTTCCTGGACAGTTAACCTTTTCCTAGCTCTACTGATAGGCTAATCTTTATTATACAAATTTTTCGCTGATAAGATAAAGAAGAATCATGTGATATTTTAAAGGCTTATTAAAATTATACATTTTGTATAGCGAGTAAAGCTGAATAAATCATGATGAGAAGCGAAAGTAATTGATCAGTGACAAACACAGAATTACAAATAGAGCCCATTAGTAAAGTTTATCAGTGAAACGTGATGTCTACGTTACTATACAACGCTATCTACCAACTAATAGTCTATGATAAATTGCTCTTGCGAAATTAACCATTCGAGCATTAATTATTTCCTTCCATTTAGGGTTGTCACTCGTTATGAATAGTATACACTTTATAACCTATTGCGTGATTTTAGGATTGAAGAATCTTTGTTTTGATAAGGCATTTATGGATGTCATATTAAAACGTTTTGATTTATAACAATTTAAGATTACTTACAGCTAAGCCTAGTATATAGACTGACTCTTAGTGCAACTTCCGGAACATACATATTAGTATTTTGAGGCAAATTTTCAACTTGAGGATACTAGTTTGCCAGGTGGGTATCAGAAAAAGCCCTATCACTACGCTATAGTTTCCTCACTATGTTTACTTCATTGAAATCTGAGACTCATTACAGGTGGATTCTTCTTCTGTACATACTACTGACTCAGCCATCATTACTTATTTGCTTTGGATGTCATATTAAACCGTTTATGATTTAAAAGACTTGAAAAGGAAATTATTATTCTTGGTTTACGTTCACGCATAATCTCAATCGGTGTTAAGTGAGGGTGTAGCTCAAGAAAGTAACTGATAATCCTAATGTGGCACATGACCTTAATGTATAGCTGTTTGGATGTATCTACAGGTGCTTGATTCAACGTACAGCTTCCGGGTCCATCGTCCAGAGGAAAAATCCAAGTAGATACCAGGCCTGTGACCTAAATTTAAAATGGCCTTTTCTGACACAGCTCAATACTCACATTCATTGATTGTGTTTCTCTTCCTACCCAGTTAAAATGATTGAAGCCTGATCCGCGGCATTAGAAGTGCGTACTAATACAGAACTTTCTACACTTCTAAACAGGCTAATATATTTTAGAAAACTGTAGAGAGATTTTACTAATACCTTTCACTCTCATTTCGACATCGTACTTGGAGCAGATTTTCAACTTGTGGGTGTTAGTTTGCCAAGTGGGTTTCAGGAGAAACCTCTATGCTATGGTTTCCTCACGACGTTTTTCTTCACCGAAAGCTCAAGCTCATTGTAGGCGGTTGGATTCGAACTCATTTCCCATGTCAGAAATATTAAATAGCTCAATAGCTTTCGTCAATTATTGCTCTATCGAATACAAAAATAATATTTGAAATCCGACTGGTATTTTGTCTGATTAGCGGGTTTAAATAAACAAACTTATCCGAATAAGGCTCCCTAATTTTTTCTAGTAAAAAATATAGCATATGTTAATCCGGAATAATGTAGCATTTTAAAGATGAAAGAATTTTTGAAATTGGTTTAGTAGTCTTGGAACTTATTCGTTACAAACACACAAACATACAAATCTTTCCTATTTATAATATTAGTATTGAATAGTATAGATACATAAAAGCGAGATGGATAAAATTTGAAGTGGAAACTGAACTATTTCTGCCCTGTGATATTAATAAGTCCAAGACGTTTTGCAAAAAATCTTGCCTCATTGTCTCTATTTTTCATTACTCTGATACCAAATAAATTAAAAAATATAAATATAGGTTGTCATTTAGGAAAATAATTAACAGCACATAGACATTGAAAACATATACAGTAGAACCTCTATAAGTCGAACATCAAGAGATACGCCAAAAAGTCAAGTTATAGTGTTTTCGACTTACAGAGAACGAAGGGTTTGGTGTTTGAAGGGAAGGGTCGATAATATTTTTCCCGATTTGTAGGTTTTCAACTTATCATGGTTCGAATTAACGATGTTTTACTGTACATACGTAAAAATTAGCTGTTCGTAAATAATTAAGATATTTTTATATTCCATAAAACAGTACTTTTGAATATTTTCCTATATTGTTCCTGACGAATCTGGCTTTCATATACAACAAGCATTTTTCTAATCCGAATCGTATTTGCATCTATTAACGCTTTTAGTATATTACTTCATATGCGCATATCTAATTAATTTCTAGGAAACAACTGGTCTTATTTGAATTAAAATTTATACATAGAGAATGTTTTTTATTCTGAGTTTTCCCTTCTTTACACACTCAGCCGACCGACCAGTAATTTCTTATGGAAAAAATAAATGCAATCATTGTACAATAATTAAGCTTTAATTTGCCCAAGGTTCTTATATTTATAGATGCATGATCCAACTTAAGCAAAACTTACACCATAACTATCTGAAGCACGTTCGGAGGTATTAAACCTTACCCTCTGGTATATATAAATCTAATTTAATCCTTCTTTTTAAAGTGCACTTAATAAGTTTTATTGCAATGTGGGTTTATAAGATTCAGGAGGCTTTGATTTTGACGTTTATTTGAGTTTTATAGTATACTAGCTGTGTCCGCGACTTCGTTCGCGTTGAGCTAAAGATTATTTAACCAGTATTATCTTTCGTAATTTTTATTTCAATATAAAGTATCCTATGTTACTTCTTATAACTGCAAGAATATGTGTACAAAGTTTCATGAAGATTGGCTAAGTAGGTTTTACGTGAAAGCATAACAAACAAACTTACATTCACATTAATAATATTAGTAGGCATTAACGCACTTTTTATTTTGATGTGAAATATCTATTGGCGTGTTTTGTAGGTAAAATCGACCCACTTGCCGTGACGATAAACGGCAAGACGTTGGTCTTATGCTATTATGCTTCCAGGACTTCTTCATTCTCGACTTCCTCGTGTACTATATATTTATACTTACATTTCGTCGCTTTACTCTGTGATCTGTTTATATTTAAAAAAAAATTGCTGTGTTTTGTCATTTTTTACTATACGACTTTGCTCCTATTTATGTCAGCAAGATGCTAAACACCATTAAATCTTTTTCAATAGTTTGTCTATGAATAAAAAAAAATGAAATCCGACCGGTAGTTCCTAAGACTAGCGAGTTTGAACAACAAACAGACTTTTCCGCTTCTAATATTAATATAGATATAATTTGTAATTAAAATAAAAATAATAAGAAAAATATATTGATTTATTAATAATAAACTTCTGTTTTGTTATTGTACTACTTATTTTCTTTATTATCTTAATACTAGGGTTTATGTACGGCTTCGCTTGCATTAATATAGATATTGTCAAACAAATTTTGATAATAAAACAAAGTGTATCATACAAAGTTTATTCCTTTGCTTACCCCACTTCCTATAAGTTTTTAGGAAATACACTTTCCATCACAAAAACAGAACAGTAAAATAAATATTTACTACAACGATTCCACGATGATACGTAATTATTTGTCCATATCAAACGTGTTTGAGTTGATTATGGTATTGTATTTAAATTCTAGAATATGTACGACGAGAAATGAGAATAAAAATTATAAGAATCTACAATTCAATCAAACATAATTAAAATAAACTAAAATAAATATGAATAAACTAAAATGCTATTCAAATTGAATTATAGAATGATAAGAAATAAACTACTTTAAAATAGAAGAACAAAATATCTTTGCAGATACACTGCAATTACGTTGCCGTCAAGAAAATAAATTCTTAACTTCTTTCTCTCGAAAACTGTTTTATTCGATAGTGTATTTATTATTTAACTTTAACCATTATCTGCTAAGAATTCTGTTAGTTTTCGGTAGGTATTTACAGTGAGCTGGTAGCGATAACTTTGCGACTAGCCACCGTGACAAGGCGCATTCAAGACACGCCTCTTGACTCCCTAATATATGGATTGTTTGGCACTGGGAAGCCTTTTTGGTGCGCCGTCTAGGGTTACCAATTTCTTATTCAGGAAACATAATATTTCGTATTGGTATTAGAAACGATGAAAATATTTCAACCATTGATAGCTCAAATTATAAATTACTAGCTAAGCCCACGACTTCGTTCACATGATACTAAAACTTATTTAATAAATTTGTCAGTTTTTGTAACTTATTTCATTAGAGATGTGCTTCTAGTGGTGGTAGTAGGATGTTAAATAGCCTATAACCTTCCCTAATGATTCTCTATCAAATTTTTTTTTTCTTGAAATCCATCTCATCCTGTCTTAAGATTATCACGTTCAATCAAACAAACAAACTTTTCTACCTTATAATATTCCTATAGATAGCTCAGTGGTAGCATATACGAATGCCGCTTCGGCATGAGTTCGAATCCCTGCAATGAGCTTGTATTCTGGGTGAAGAAAACATCGTAATGAAACCATAGCATACCAAGGCTTTTTGTAATGCCCATCTGTTTAGCTACCAGCTTTAAGGAGAAGATCTGTGGCCAAACTAATAGGTGTGTTCCTACAATGCACTTGAGAACTTGTTCATATACATAGGCGTAGTATGTCTACGATCTTGGGCCACATGTTACTTGGTATTAGATAAGATTTTAGCTGTAACGTCGAACCTTTCGAAAAGTATCAGAAAAATTCAAAGAAATATAGAAATTATCTAGTAAATCTATGGGAAGAAATGAAATTATATTTTTTAATTTTATTTCATGTTTAAAATAATTAAAATATAGGATATTTAACACGACTCTACAAATAGATTAAATTAAATGTAGACACTGTAACATGATCTTTTCTGGACACCTACACCTCAGTCCGCCTCGTGACCACGAAGGCTGAAAAGCTTTCGAAATATCGGGATCAAAATTAATAAATAACCGCGATAAAATCCGTGTAGTTTAGTTTTACTTCGATGAGTAATATTCGCGTAAACATAAGAAATCATCATTGTAAAAGATGTTTAGAAGGTAAGCAATTTTTAATGAAGCAATGCATTTCATATACTATAACATATTAATTTTTATTTCTATATTTAAGGTTAATATCGAAGTGAGAAGAGGTTCATGAAATTTGCAACACCAAGGATCTTGCGAGAACCAAAATAACACTTCAATCATTGCTACCTTTGCACTGTGAATCCGAGTAAAAGATGTAAAAGTAAAAATCTGAATGCAGCAGTAATGCGAAGTTATTAAAAGTACATATGCTGCATGCTCATGTAAATAAATTTATAACCAATATGGGAGTGTATTCAGAAGACATTTTTTTTTATGTTATAGCGGGCAAACGAGCTAGCTTGTCACCTAATGGCAAACGATCCCCGTCGCCCATAGACACCCACAACATCAGACGAAAAGCACGCACGGTACCCGCTTTTTTTTTAAATATCGTTCACTCGGTCTCCTGAAAAGTAAAACAAACTTTTTCATGCCGTATATATATTCGTCTAATTACGACTTAAAATATCAAAATTTTATGATATAAAGTCAAAGTCAAATTTTGTGTTGAACCCTGTAACATATTTCATTGGTTTATATAAAAGTTATTTCATTACAAAGATAAAAACAAATAATAGATCCAATTTCACGACTATTATTACTTTGTAACTATGTTTATAATATAAGTAGATTTTACATGCGGGTTCGTTCGCATTAATATTGATTTTGTCACACAAATCGGATGACGTGATAAAAAGTTTCATACAAAGTTTATCTCTCTCTTTACCCCACTTCCAATAAGGTTTTTGCTAGATAAAGTGGCCTATCACCAGTTTCCCATCTATCTCTATACCAAAATTCATCATAATCGTTTCAGCCGTTTAGGCGTGAAAGTGTAACAAGCAAACAGACTAACTCACTTTCGCACTTATAATATTAGTAAGTATAGAGAATATAGTATAGATAGATGCAAGCTATACAACTAAACACAATTGTGTTTATATTTGCTTTCGAAGTGTTTATTTTTATTAAAGGCTTAATGGTTTATGTAGATGCAGAAATAACAATGGATCTAGTTAATTTTATACAATTCACTAGCTAATATGGGAATAAGGTCAGAAAACAGGGATTTATATAAGCTAATATTAAAGTAACTAAATAATTAATTCTGAAGCGATTACAGCTCAGTGGTAGTGTGTACGACTTCGCGTCAAGGGACGTGAGTTTGAATCCACCTACAATGAGCTTGAGCTTTCGGGGAAGGAAAACATCGTGAGAAAATTACAGCATTGTGGTAGGGCTTTTTTAAAATTTCTAGTGGCTAGCAACCACCCTCAAGTTGAAAATCTGCCTTTCAATACCAATAGGTGTGTTCCGGCAGCTGCACCTGAGAGCCAGTTCCTCCATAGGTTTTGCGTGACTACCATCTATGCTGTGTCGTCACTTAAAATCAGTTAAGGTTATGGTCATAACGCTAAAGCCTTAACTATAAAAAAAAAAAAAAAAAAAAAAACAAGAAACATTAAGCTCAGGACTTGTACCTCTGCTTCGAATACATTCTGCAGAGATTTAGTACACATCATCCGTAAGTCCGCTACTTAGGCAAATCAAATCTCGAGATAACTCTTTACGCAACATAAATGCAATATTTTTTTTTGGAAGAAATATATCTTGAGTATAACCTCGTTTATAATCGCTAACCTATGGCTAACTGTAATATTTTTAAACCAGGATGATTTGGAGAGTCGTAATTTTAAATTAGTTATACCATCGAAACATACAGTCACTTAAGCGTGCTACAAAAAGTAACTGGTTAAGAAAAAGGAACAGGAAATGATATACGCCAAAAGGCATATTCTGACAAAAAAGCGAATGTTAGATTCTCGTTAGGTGAACCCTCATCGAATTTGAATACGTCCGTATATCATATCGAAAGTTCCCGAATGTATTGGTGTTTCCATCACAGTATAAAATAACTTGCGAAACACAATTGGACGATACGTTTTACGACACCTTATATTTTGGCTTACGGTGATCAAGTTCCCTTTTAGATGAGAGTATTACGCGTTATGGATCACAAATTTCCTTGGAAACCCGCTTAATATCGAACAAGATAGCTTTTGCAGATCTTGTAAAATTTGCCGCCTGTATAGAATAAGTATACATATATACTTGTTTTGCTTATTTATTAGGAAAATAATTGTTAATATACATAAATCCTTGAAATAAAACTAATTTAAACGGATTTTATCGCGGTTATTTATTAAATTTTGATCCCGACGTTTCGAAAGCTTTTCAGCCTTCGTGGTCACGGGGCGGACTGAGGTGTAGGTTGTCCAGAAAAGTTTATGTTACTGTGTCTACCTTCAATTTAATTTTTAATATTTATAATGTTCCGATCTACGCAGAAAGAGCTCACAGTGTCTTGAGGTCTGGCAATTGGTCTTTTGGGTTCCGATTTAATTAAATGTATAATTGGATCCCAGGCTTGTGCTAGCTTCCAACCATCTTCTCTATTGAAATTTGTAAATGTCTTTGGATTTATTAAGTACACGCTTACTTACTGGTGATCAATTTGAGAATAGAGGATGTTGCATTTAATAATAGCTTCGGCCCTAGCCAAGTTATCGAATGTAGAAAAAGACAAGGTGATAAGAAGTATTTAGGTCTCCCGCAAGAGATTAGAAGAAGGGTAAACTCTAACTGGTCTTTAACTGGTCTCTGGTGACACAGGAGATCATAGAGTCGCCGTGGTAGTTTAGTGAGTATATTGGGTGCTTGCCACTACATATCTCTCTCAAACTCACCAGGGTAATGCGGTTTAAGCGTTGCGCGTGGAAATTAGTAAATGGATTTTCACGATGAAAAAAAGTTTACCTTGATTCAACCGACTTTCACTAACGATCCCAGTATAGAAGTTCTCGACATGTGCTCAGTTTAATGGTAATACCAATGGTAGTTAGATACAAGAGAGAGGTCACTCTGCGTTACCAATCTTTAATCTGCCTTACAAAAAGAGCTATGCAAGTCCAACGCACTACGCTCTTTGGTTTCAATCATGTGCAGAATTTTCTCTGTTGGATAACCAGTAGGACAACCAGTCGGGTAGTAGAAAGAAATTAAAAAAAAAATCTAATTCGAAGAGATATTTGATGCTAACGTGAAACAAGAAAAACAAACTTGAAATGACAACTGAATGTAGGTTAATATCGCGCTGAAAACAACCAGTCAGATGGCGGAGTTGGACCTGTGCCCGATGATCATGTCTATTACAGTCGACAATCTGTTGCTTTTTGGGGTAGGTTTCTATTTGAATGTATTATTATTGTTTAAACCAAGTCTCTAACGATACATTTATATCATATAACATATAATAATAACAAGGTAATTACATTCTCGGATCAGTATATGTACATGAAAAATTCAAGAGGAGTGGTAGGAATCTGAACTCGACTGAATTTGTACCACATTGAAAATGTTCTTAAGCCTATAACAGTGACACTAGGTTTTTTGCCGACTTCTTTCACACTCGTCATTATATATTACTAGTTTCCAGCCACGGATTCGGTCACGTTAATATTGATTTTGATAAATCTGATGACGCAATAAAAAGTTTCAAAGTTTTTTCCTTTCTTTAACTCTACAACCAATGATATTTCGCGAATAAATTAGCCTATCCCATCTCCAAGGCCTGTTTTACCTCTATACCAACATTTATCATAATCGATTCAGCGGTTTAGGCGTGAAAGCGTTACAAACTCACTTTCGCATTTATAATATTAGTAAGGATAAAGATTTCAATTAATTTATGCAAAACCTAAATAAATTATACGATTAAATCTTCCTCATGAATCACTCTGTCTATTGATGTAAATTGTATTAAAATTCATTTGTCCATTTTGAGTTTAACGTGTTCAGAAGTAAAAAGTATATAAACACTTTTGCCCGTTTGTCTAACTATTTTCAATAGCGCTTTTCTCATATTAGTGGTAGTATGATGTTATATAGCTTTGTGATATCTTCAACCATTACGCTTTATAATGTGAGACAAAGTTTTAAAGTCTAATTGGTCGTTCATTGGTCAGCGCATTAAATAAACAAATAAACTTTTCCACTTTACATTATCGATATTCTGTGAAGGTTTAGCATTGATTTTAAGTTCATCAAAACTTCGATAACAAGATGTTAGGAAGAAAAGCATTAAACATTTATGCTTTCATATTTGTGTAATGCGAAATGGAAGTTTGGAAGCCCGGTACGTAAGAAGTTTGTCCTGAAAACAAATAACGTCAATATTTAACTTGACAAAACATGTTTTCATTTCGATATTCGTTAGACATCGACGTTCACACGAATATTTCGATATCTTTGTTATTGTAAAATTACTCACCTTCACATCCTTATTGAATAACATATAACTCGTCGACTTTATACGCTGTGTCTATGACATCGTTCTCACGGTACGAAAAATTATCATTGGTCTATCTTTTATATGCGGTTTCGCTTGCGTTAATATTGATTTTGGCAAACAAATCAAGTGATGCAATCAAAAGTTTTATACATAATTTATTCCGCTCTTTATCCCCCTTCAAATAAGTATTTAACGTGAAAAAGTAGCCTATCGCCGTCTCCAGGTTCTCATCTATCTGTAGACCAAAATTCATCATAATCGATTCGTGAAAGCGTAACAAACAAACAAATACACGCACTTTCGCACTTATAATATTATAATATTAGTAGGAAAACCCCGGCGCGCTTTTTTTTTTACTTTTTTCAGTGCAGCTTTGCGTCTGTTGATGGTAGCGTGATACGAAATAGTATCAGATCTTCATCAATAATTGTTCTATCGAATAATAAAAAACTTTTGAAATACGACTAATTGTATCTGGGGTTACCGCGTTCAAACAATCATTTCCACTTTATAATATTAATATAGATGTATCATAAGAGAAAACAAAAGGAAGTCAGCAATAAAGTAAAACAATTTTGAAGGAATTATGTCTTCTGTAGTATGCACGGATACCGCATGAACACACGTGAGTTCGAATCTCAGTGATAAGCCCGAGTTTCCGGTAAAGTAATAGTATCGTAATAGAAGTATCTATGGGTGTGTTGTAATAATCGCTCTTATTAGTCATTTCCTTTGTAAAGTTTAATATCTTATGTCATATCAGGAGACATTATAGCCCATTACGAAAACCTATGAGAGAAAAAATACAATCTTCTCTTAAACTTTATACAACAATTCTTAAACTGTATACAACAGAGCAATTCATTATTTAATTCCTTAAAAAAAATACATTTGTGTTTATGACATTTTATAAAATAAAGCAGCTCACGTTTTAAAGAAAAATAAACGAAAGTATATATTAATCCCATGATTAAATATTCTGTTTTTTTTTTTACTTAACAAAGCTGAACGGAAAGTGTAACAAAAATTCCCGGGAAAAGGTTAAGTATGTTAAACCTAATAATTTGCGTTAATTACAGATATGTATTAAGAAATTTCAAGGGGGGGCAAAATCATCCGAATAGTTTATGTCATTCTTTTGTTTTAAGTGAAGTGATTTTGTTCATTGTTACGTAGGACAGAATGTTTAATTTATCACATTATTGGTTCAGTTCGCTATTGTGTAGGCGACTGTACTAGTTTTGTAGTTCTCAGTCGGATACATTCGTATTCTACAATCTCGTAAAAATATATGATTTATTAATAAACTAGCTGACCCGGTGAACTTTATATCACCTAAAATCAATGTTCTTGGTTCTTACTAAAACTTAAAAACGGATCGACAGATTTATTTTTTACTAGCAATCTAATCTACAATTTTATAATCAAATAATCAAACCTTCTAACTTCAATTAATTAAGATCAATAGAACTGGCTATATCTAAAAACGTTACCGCTTTTCTTTTTATTTTTGGTAAATGAATAAAAATTGTTTATAGCTCCATACGTCTTTGAATCATATGAAATTTAAATATAGGTGGATTCAAACTAACGTCCTTCGACGCGGCGTCTGTACACACTACCAACTGAGCTGTTATCGCTTCAAACTGAGCTACCATCGCTTCATTACTTTTCATATTATGAGATTTAAATAAAATCGTATTTTTTTTTAAACTTACCTTTTCCTGACTATATTAAGTTATATATTAAGTTTAGTACAGTCGTTCAGAAATAATGCGTGTACATACATTTCATTTTTATATATAGACAGATATTCAATAAATGCCAAATACCTATAGGTGTATTTCGATAGCCAACCCTCACTAGGCTTATCATGTCCATCACGAGCCACGTCTTCAATTAATGCTCAAGCTATAAAACATAAAACAACTCTGTTATATATAAAGCATATGTACGCAGAAAGGAGGGTCAGAGCCCCCACCGTCCCTTAAATACGCATCTAAGAACCTGGCTAAATTAAACAAAGGCTCTGTAATTATGAATGCCAATCTACTTTACAATTAGCCAAAGGGAGTAATGCTTCTGTTGTAAATATTTCTTACCTCGAGCCCGGTTTGCGATTTAATTAAATTTAATTCTGAAGGTAACTTTACTTGTATTATTCGATTTTTAATATAATCTTCGTTAATTATGTTGTTTGGCAAATAAATGAGATTTATTCATATAATATACTATTGTGTTAATTCTGTTCTTGTACCCCTGTTTTGCATGACAACAGTAGTATTTATTATATTCTTTGTCATTTTTGCATAACAACAATGTGGAGGTGATCTTCGCAGTTTATTTTTTATGATAACGAGCAGCCATCAGGCAAACAGTTCATCTGATGGTAAATGGTTGCTTATGGACAGATGCAACATTATGGGTGTTACAGTCATATTGCTGACCTTGGCGGTAATAGTTGGTCCTCGTTCACTATGCCGGAATACAAAGTCTTATACTGAACCTTTATTTCCTGGCAGTCTAAGCCCGAGGGTGGTTGCTAACTAGTCGAGCAATAACACAACCACCAAGGTGTGACGATTCGAAGACAACATTATTAACCATCATGCCCAAAACCGTATGAGTCACTATTTATCAAAGGTTAGACTGTTTTTGCAAAGTGCGTGAACTATGTCGTGCTTATTTTAAAAGTTTTTCTCTTCAATTGAAATTAATTAAATGCAGATATAATATAAAAAATCGATTGCACTCGTGTTTTGGAACGAAGGTTTTTATCGCATGGTAAGGATGGAGGCTAGACGATTCAAAATGTAAGATTTTTCCGTCACGACCTTTTTGTAATGGGTTATATATTGCACTATGGTTCTATAATGTAGACGATCATCTATAGCGCGTACGCTATTGGCTGTCCTTAGTCATAGGTGCGCGCTTATTGGTGCAAAATAGCCAGAAAGATCTTCGCGACTACGCAGATATAGTTTTTACACGTCATACGCGTCAGCTATTTCATAGCATATTATATGTGTATTATAATGAATTAGATGAATTGAATTGTGTACAATAAGATGTTTATTTTCGTAACTAAAAAATATATAATATCCTACCGTTTTTTACCTACTATTATTTAATTAATGCGAGACATAGAAAGAAGGAGAAAGAGAACAAATAAATATTTATTGTTAAAAAATATCAGACAATACAAATTAATCCCACATTAAATGCTATTAAGTATCCAACGACAGTTCCATAGTCAGCTACTTTCTACAGTATAACCTTACACATATACCGCAGCGTTGGTTTTCAATATGAGGCCTTAACGCGCACAGACATCGAGTCGGCGAATGGATAAAAATATATATATATAATGGATAAAACAATAAAAATTTAAAACGTATAACTTATTTACCGTAGAGTATATGAATAAATAGTATGAATAAGCGTGAAAATGAGTATAAATCAAAGCAGTTAAAGGGTAACTGCGATTACGGCAGCGAATTGAAATGGAACTGTAAATGTAAAAATATGAAAGTGAAATATAACTAGGTATAAAATTATTTACAATTTAATGTTTAATAACAACAAATCGTTTTCATTTTCTTTATTCTTGTAACGAAAAGAAATTAAATCTTTATTTATTGTTTACACAAAATAGTTTACTGAAATTATTTATTAAAATCCTTTGAAAGAAATAAAAATAACACTAAAGTTTATTGTTTATTTCATGGCATTACTTTAGGACACTTAAATTTAAATTTGAAATTTAAATTCGAAAAAATAAATAAAGTAGTAAAAGTATTTACTTAAAAAAAAGGAATACGAAATTGTCACAGACTACGAGCGTATAATTTCGTAGAATTAAAACGATAAATAAGGAGTAACTTTTAATGGAAATAGACGTTTCGTTTACATACTTATCTTACTAACACATTCGTTTGTAATTATTTTGATAGTTCCGACAGAACACATAACTAACGTGTCGCAAAAAAGTATCTCTCCGTTCGGATAATTTATATAATTTATGGGCCATTACATGACGTTATTGGAGTTCTGTGAAAATGTTTGGGAGGGTTCGCACTCAGAGGGCTCGAAACTGAGGTGATAATAGACTTGTTGACGTACGACCTTTTAGTATATTCCAAAATTATTTAAGACTTTGTCATATAAACTTGAGGTTTGTTTAGATGCTTTTTATTAACTTGTTGTTTAAAATCCAATCTTACTTCAACATCGCAACGCACAACGTTTTACCCGGGCTCAGGCCAAGGTGAAATGGACATGTTACGGCGACACTGCAAACTCCTGTGTTGCCAGAGACCAGGAACACCTTCCGCACTTCTTTTAATAGGCTTTATTGGGCCTCACTTGTAAATGACTGGCCAATATTAGATATTAGATATACATAACATTCTAAAAGCATGTGTGATTTTAATAATTATGTAGCGATGATAGTTCAGTAACTCGTGTGTAAGGACCCCACGTCAGTGGACGTAAGTTCGATTTCTGCAGTGAGTATGAAATTTCAGTGAAGGAAAACATCGTGATGAAACCATAGTACAACTGTTAGACATTTTTTTTAATAAGCGACCACAGTAAGGATTTTGTCTTGTGTTGCAGGGACTTTAGTGACCTTATGGAAGTAATGATAGCTCAGTGGTATTGTGTATGAGTTTTCGTCAAGGGACGTCAGTTCGAATCCACTTACAATGAGCTTTCGGTGAAGGAAAACATCGTGAGGAAACTATAGTATGGTGATAGGGCTTTTTCTAATGCCCGCCTGGCTAGCTGCCGTTCTCAAGTTGAAAATCTGCCAACAAATACCTATAGGCGTGTTCTAATATTTGTACATGAAAGCCAGTCCGTGTCGTTAGGGTTAGCGTGTTCACCAACTTGGGCAAAATCGTTTCTTAGCATTAGATGAGCTTGCGGCCGTAACGCTAAATCAATAAAATTATATAAACAATAAAAAATAATAATTCATTTTCCATTGAAATGGTTATTTCTTTTGATTTTAAACTATAAAAAATATATTCGCTTTACCAAAATGAATCAGTCAATTTTCTACCGATTATTTGCAACTTTAGTATCGCTTTTCTCTTAGTAAATTACGTAATATAAAATGAAGTGAGACAAATCAATAGATATTAGATAATATCCGAGCAAGTAGCGGATCAAAAATGAGTTAGTTTGGTACTAACAAGTCACGATTTCGGAAATAGAACGTCGCGGACCGATCTGCAATGATTGAAGACGAGGCTAGACCGAGCGTTTTATATATTCATAGCTTCTACCGCATAAATGGGTGCTATAATTTTACGAAATATATTACGGAAACATGTCTTGTGTTTAGAGAATAATTACATCACGTATACAACAAGCCTTTGAAATAATTGTAATAATGTATTACACGCGCAAGAATAAATAGGTTTAATTTTACAGTTTCCAGGTTCAGCGTTATGGCCACAAACTCACCGGATGTTGAATACAACGTGGTACAATATGATGCAAACGCTAAGTGTAGTCATTGACCGACTCTTAAATGCAACTGCCGGAACACACCCATAGATATTTGGTGATAGATTTTTTAATTAGAGCATGGTAGCTAGCCAGGTGGGTATTAGAAAAAGCCCTATCACCATGTTACAGTTTAATCACAATGTGTTTCTGCACTGAAAGCTCAAGATCAGTGCTTGGATTCGAACTCACGTCCATTGACGCCCGTATGCGCTACCTTTGAGCAATTACTGCTTCATAACTGAACATATACATAGTAATATATACGATTACTAAACTCCAGTATAAGTGTCCCTTAATGTAATAATTTTTAATCACTCACACATACAGCGTTCTGATGCCGTTATACATTATCGAAGTTTTACAAATTTTATAAGAACTCGTATTAACTTTTCTCCGTAGCAACAGCAGCGAATTCCCAACATTATCTCACAAAATCTTTGCATTACAATTATTAAGCTCCAATAAATCTTTTACGAACACCAAATCGCCATTTTTATATTTATTATGAATCGATTTCTTCGTACCGGTATTATGGTATCCATAAAAAAGAAGTATAGGGAAAACAGATTGTTCCGGGAGCAAATCCGTTTATATTTTATATTAAAAACCGTAAATATTTGATCAGTGATCATTACCCCAAAAGCGGATGTAATATAAAACTGTATTGGTTTATTGATTGAGATCTACTACCTTGAATGGAAAAACTTTTTTATACAGCTGTTTTAGCGTTATGGCCATAATCTCACCTGAACTTAATACGGCCCAAGTTGTTAGACACGCTAAGCCTGTGGTGGGACCGGCTCTCAAGTAAAACTGTCGGAACACTCTAATGGTATTTGGGGGTAGATTTTCAATTTGAGGGTGGTAGCTAGCCAGGCAGCCATAAGAAAAAGCGCTAACACCATGCAATTATTACAACTGCTAGACATTTTTTTAAAGGAATCACAGTAAGGATTTAATCTTGTGTTGTAGGGACCTTACAAACATAGAAATAACGAACATAAAGAAACAGTGAAATATTTTTATTGTAGAGGATTCGAACCCACAATACTTAGCGCGGAAACAACGTCAAAGCGACCGCTTAAACTACTACCCCAATAGTGCAGTCAAAATATTATTTGCTTTGATTTTATGTAACAATGGGTTCTTTACTGACCACAAAGAAAATAGATTTCAATGGAGTCACAATTTGAATTCCTGCAATGAGCTTAGGCTTTTGTGAAGGAAAACATCGTGAGGAAACTATAGCATGATGGTAGATTTTTTTCTAATGCCCACCTAACTAGCTACTACCCTGAAGTTGAAAATCTGCAGCCAAATGTGTTCCGGCACTTGAAATCCGGTTTCTTCATTAGTCAGCCATAACACTAAATCTAAAATCTATAAAAATTATGACATTATTTCTATATTTTATTTTTCTAGACTAAAATTTTATTCTATTAACTAGTACAAAAAGTAAGGCACATGTTATCAATACATGTCGTCGATAGAGATTTGTAAAAGGTTTAGTAAAACAATGATATTTCAGTGAGCGAATCAGCTGTGAGCTGTGAAGCCCTGCAATGAACCTGAGCTTTCGGCGGAGGAAAACATCGTGAAAATCTTACATCAAATATCTATACGCGTCGTCCACTAAACTACGTTAAATCTTGCCAGTCCATGAAAAGCTACAGCAATGGATGGCAGTTGATCAGTTTGGTAGTGACGAATGTAGAATTTAAAACAAAAATAATACGTACAAGACCTAGCAGGACAAAGTATATGTTAAAGTACCCACCTCCAATAATCACCTTGGTGAATGACATAGGAAGAGCTTAGTGCCTATATTATGTAAAAGATTACCGTATACCTTGAATAGTATTACTCACACAAAATGCATATATAAAAAAACAACAAACAGTACCTGCTCGATAGTGTAAGTATTCAATATATTTATGTTCAATATTGTTGTATGTAAGTATTTATGAATTAGTATGTAATACGTATCAAACAAATGTATAATAAAAAACGGATTTTACATCTGCCAATAAACTGCCATGTAATTTGGCAGAAGTATTGTCGTATAATCGTTTGTAATATGATATGGATAAACACTTTCTCTATTTTCTATTATATTTTATCTTGAACGACATCGTCACTTAACATCAGGTGATATTATGGTCATAAACACATAATATTATTTCAATGAGCCACTTAGCAAATCCAGTGTATGTAATAAAATTCTTATGCAAATAAGAAAATATAATACTGACATCAGAAGATACCTTTTAGTATATTCCACGCTATCCGGCCTCATAAATTACAAATTTTACGCCCGGATGAAACTGGCCCGTGGACGCCGGGTTTACACTTTCCCCTGTTTCACCTCCCCTCTATACCCCATCGCCCGTCCATTTTACAGTCGGTTTTAAAACCGTAAAAGTTTAACGTTCCGTAAAATTCCAACACCTATGCTTAGATTTGAAAATATTAAGCTGGATTTATAATCTGTACTTTTTTTTATGTACACCGTCCTCGTTTGATACATCTTCAAATTTCGCCCGCAAATTGGAAAAAAAATTACACTTAACTAGTTGGGTTTAATACAAAAGACAAAATTTTACATGTAGCTACGTTCGCGTTACAATTGGTTTGATAAACAAATCGGGTGATGCAATAAATAGTTTCATACAAAGTTTATCCCTCTCTTTACCCCACTTCCGGTAAGGTTTTCACGAGAAAAAGTAGCCTATCATCGTCTCTAGGACCCCATTTATCTCTGTATCGGTCGTAATCGATTCAGTGGTTCAGGCGTGAAAACGTAATAAACAAACATACAAACTCACTTTTACGTTTATAATATTAGTGGGGATAAAGATAATCTATATTGCACGTTTTTTCTAATGTAACTTGGCTTCTGTTGGTGATAGCGGCATGTGAAATAACGTAAAACCCTCCTCAATAATTAAGTATGAGAATTAAAAACTTATAAAAAAAATTCAACAACGAAGTAAAACAATTTTAAAGTAAATTTTGGTATCGCAGTGTGTAAGTATTTATAAACAAAAAAACGATGGAGTTTCTCTTTTCACTATTGTTATATTTCACTTATTAAAAGCCATTCCAGAAGTATGTAAGCAGAATATGGTATGGAGAGTGGTAGACTCATTGTTTAGCTTATTTTGTAATGAGATGGAGGAAGAAGGTTGGTAGTAGATAGTATGCTAGGTGATGATAAGTTCTACTATGTTTATTTATGATAATATTTATATTATTTATTTTTTATATTTGTATTACATTTATATAATGATCGTTTATTTTTTTACAAAATTTAAAAGATTTATCGTAAAAATAATGCCCAAGAATTCACTTAAATCATTGTTAATACTTACTTTCTCTTACGCGTGTTTTTTTTTATGTTTAAGGTTTTATACTTACTGCTACAATCTCATCTGATGTTGTGTGATGATGTAGCCTAAGATGAAAAACACGCTAAGCCTAGTGGATGGACTGGCTGTCAAGTGGAACTACCGGAAAACATCTATACGTAGTAGCTATTAGCCAGGCGGGCTAGAGAAAGCCCTACCACCAGGCTATGGTTATGTCACGATATTTTCCTTTACCGGCAACTCGAGCTCATTATCAGTGGATTAGAACTCACGACCCTTGACCCTGCCTCTGGACGCTACTATTGACAAGGGGACAGTGAAGCTTAAAAGAAATATAAAAGAAATGAATTAATTAATTCTTGAATGATCCCTTATGGCATCACAGAAGCACTTACAAGTACTATTTTCTACCGTCCTAAAAGTAAGTCTATTAAGTAAGTAAGTAATTCTTCGTTAGATTCATCAAAGCAAAAATTTTATAGCAGAAAGTGTTTTACTTATTTAATTTATTTTGTTTGACAAGTTAAAACAACTAACCTACCGTATAGAAAACGCCGAGACCACCAAGACCCGAACACCAGACGTCGCGCGGGTTTCCACCCTAATGTGGTAGAAAGTACCCGTGATTCGTACGAAACGATGTGCGTCTTCGTTCATCATACGGACAGCGATGGAGTGGAACTCTCTCCCGGCGACTGTATTTCCATGTACTTTTAATCTGGACAGTTTCAAGATGAAAGTGATTAGGCATTTTTCAGTGTGCGCGCTCCATTGTCGGCCTCATCTATGTTTACCAGGCATGATCAAGATCAAACTCAAACTTATAAAGCATAAAAAAATGTAACAAATGGTGAATTACACACACTGGGGCGGTGAATGTTATTATAAAACATATTATTGCAACTTTTGTTACGACACAATGAAGACATTGTTTACAAAGTTTACTTTATTAAAAGGAGCTCTTTGCTAAACAAAGGTCTGTGTTGAATAAATTATTTACGTTTTTTTCAATTTTCTCTTACTATTCTGTTCGATTGTAAAGACCATTGCACTCTTCCTTTAATTTATAATTGGTGCTACATTCAGAATAACTTAAGTTAAGCGCTTTTTTCTATTTTTTACCATTAAACTCATACTTTAAAAAATTAAAACAGCACCTTTAAATCTTACATATATAAAATTAAATAAAGACCACATTTTTCCCTAGGTTGAGACAACTGAAGCTATATCTGACTGGATTGTAACCGTAATGCGGCTATACACAGCAATAAAACCGGAATTTACTTTCTAAATTGAACCCTAATAAAGTATTTAAGATTTAAGAGTATTGAAGTTAGGTTCGGTAGATATACCATTGAAGATATCGGTCTGCTTGGGCAGCTTGATTGGTAAAATATCTTCATTCTATAGAGATCTGTAACCAAATAATATCGTGTTGTTTTCCTTCGGCGATTAGGTTTCTTCGAAGCGCCTCGGAAAAGGGTTTCCAAGTTCGGTAATGCCTTTGGTGTTAGAAATGGGTATACGATATTACGGCAACAACTATTTCACATCGTACGCGTGTTTGTATCTCAGCTTTATAGCACTGACATAAATAAATTCAAAATAAAAAAAGATAAATAAGTATTCGTAGTAATCTATGGATTATATCAGTGATACTTTTTTTTTTGTTTCCCAGCGATACAAAGTTTTTCGCTTCGCGTAATCACCGGATAAAGTGCCGACTTTTAAACCTTCCGACGAGATCTACAAAATTGAAAAATAACTGAGCGTCTCGCGATAAATTTCTACTCGAAACTTCTACGTTTAATCGCCGAAGCGGAATTCGGATCATTTGGAGTACTGTTATTAAAGTTTTAAGGATAAATTAAAGGTACGCTCGCTTGCCCTTTCGGAGATGTTCCAGACCCTAGACATTGATACAAGTGTCTCTTAAATGTTTTCATAAATCTTTATAAAAACAATTCATTATTAGAATGATTTACAGGTGTAGCGTTATGGTTACCATATCATCTGATGGTTAGTCATGATATGGCCCGAGATGGTAAACGCGCTAAGTCAAGTGAAGGGACTAGAACATAAGTGTAACTGCCGAAAAACAACTATAAATTTTTTACGATAGGTTTACAAGTCCTTAATGGTAGCTAGCCAAGTGGGTAATAGGAAAAAGCACTGGAAATTGCTTTCTTCACAAGGTTTTCTTGATCGAAACCTCAGACTTATTGCAGGGACCGAGGTTACTTCTATCGATGTTTCGTCCATAGATACTACGAACTGAACCAATTGCAAATTGTGACGGTGAGATTTTATATTATTTCTTATTGTAAAACATGTACAATAAAAATACTAAAACTTTACATTTAGAATAGTTTGGGAAATTCAAAAGTGCGAGCTTCATAAGCAAATTATAATTAAATTTAAGAATTAAGCGTTCATATTTAATTGGAAGTGTTCCGATGTCATTGTAGAGCTACTAAAAAGAAATGGTCCTAATACATTCAGTTTACTTTGCGCTTAATCGTTACATGCACACAGACATCCAGACGTCCACAAAAAAAAAACATAAGTTTCTTTTAGTATATAATAAAATATATGAATTTAAAAATCATCTAATATGGTTCATTGAAGTCTCGAAAATTGCGCGCCTTTGGAATGTTGAGCCCAATGCATAACCTCAAACGCTTCGGGTTGTGAGGCATGTAATGAAGTACTCTTCATTTAAGTTAAATGTGTGTCTTCACTTTATACAATTATCAACATATTCGTTAATATATAGGCATCTCACTCATCAGTAGCTTTTTACCCACCTACAAATGATAAATTAGACAGTGTTGCGGAAACATTTTTAACCTCCTCTCAAAAAAACTTCTCAGTATATACATATACGTATTTGTGTACATATATATTCGACTTTAAATTTTTAATTACATATGACACAGTATGATTGTCTTAGCGAGCTTTATGGTAGAACGACTGCTTACTGGTTCCTCTAGTGAAGTATAAATATATGTGAATATGGAATGTAATTTGGAATAAAACAGCTAAACACAAGATATATTATTAACTAAATTTATGTAATATACTATACAAATATATGTATACCGACAAGTTATTGAATAAATCATTATGATATCGCATCTCTCGAACATGTATGAATATGTTATACAAAGCTTCGTATTCGCATTCGACTGAATTCTGCTTTAAACATTCAATTGCTTGAGACGTAGTAAAGTTGTCCACCAGAGCTATGTTAGCAATTAGAGCTTGAGGCAACTTTACGAAGTTGGCGTTTGACATATTTATTCCCATATCGACTGCCTCTCGCAACGTCAGTCTTCGAATCTCAAATTCCTCTTCTCACAAGTGAACAAACTCATTACGGTTGACAGATGCTTTAACATATCCCAGTAGTATTGATACAGTCTTGTAGGTATATTTTTATTTCAACTGATTTTTGATTTGAAAATAAGTGTTATCAATCTCTATAATAATAGCTACAGAAATTCATGCGTTACATCAGTCAACGTGGCATGTTTAAGCGTGTCGCTTTCTGTTCGCGTTTAAGCGTAAATCTAATTATCAAACGTGGTGGCAAAGATCTAAACCCGACTGAGTCAGACTTAGTTCTTTTTATATACCTTAGGCTTAGCGTTGTGGCCATAATTTCACCTGATCTTAAGTGACGATACGGCCCATGTTGGCAGACACACTAAACCTGTGGAGGAACTGGCTCACAAGTGCAACTGCAACATACCTATTGGTATTTGGCAGCAGACTTCCAAGTTATGGGTAGTTGCTAGCCACATTAGGTGGACATAAGAAACCGTACTACCATGCTATGGCTTCCTCACGATATTTCCTTTACCGGAAGCTCAAACTCATTGTAGGTGGATTAACTTGAGAGATAAGATACTTTTTATCTCTATAAGTGATCATAGCGTGATGCATGACACTGTAGTCGATGTGATTGACTACTCGAAGAGGCAAAACAACGTCTTCCAGGTCAACTAGTATAAATATAGGTTTTATTAACTGTAGTGAACGTGAGTACCGATACTATGAAAATACTTGTTATTAAAATGCTTCTTGACCTGAAACGCGATGTTCGATGAAAGATTTTAAAACATAATCTCCACCGCCTCGCCTTGCCGTTTTCATTATTCAGAGTGCTAGTGTAAATATATTTTTCCAATAGAAATATATTGGAAATACCGAGTAGGTATCTAAAGTACTATAAAAAATGACCTACTTTCGTAATGTATACCGTAGACCTCATACAAATATAAATGTTAACACCAAAGTTGAAGTGAAACTCAGGGTAATTATATAACATTACGTTCGCCCGTCAGGTCTATCAGCGACGTAGTTCCGTCACGGCCTGAATCAAGACTTTTCACTATGTTTAGTTTCAATAAAAAAATGTCGTATGTACATTAGACAGATATATGAATAAATTCTAAGCCTTTTTCGTACTTTGTAGATTTAGCGTTGTGTCGACAATCTCACCTGGCATTAAGCACGGATCTGGCCCAAGATGGACAAGCTAAACCTAGTTGAGGGACTGGCCCTCAATTGAAATTGCCGGAACAAACCTATAGTTATTTGGCGGTAGATTATGAACTGGAGGGTGGAAGCTAACCAGGAGGTCATCAGAAAAAGCAATGTTCTCATCACTTTTCACATTTATGTGATTAATGTAATTCTAAGTGTATGTAAAGAAGGTAGTTAAAACAAAATAGTAGCAGTATGTGCCTTAACAAGTCCCTGTGTATCTGAATATGTTTCGATGCATGCTAAGATTAGATATCCAGCAAAACAAACGTCAACCCTGTATTACGAATTCAACCGATCAAGTATTTTTACAACAGTAGAAAATAAAATTTTTTTTTATTTTTTTTTTACAAATCGTCTCGTATTTGCACTTAAAGATTGAAAAATGTTCATATTTTTTTATATGTTAACTTTAATAACAAATACAATAAAATTACTTATTTGGTATATAAAACCTTCATAATAATGAGGAATCTACTTAAGACTCGTTCAAGTATAGGAAGAATATACCAATCGTTTGCATTTCGAATTTAAATACATTCAATAAATTATTTCATATATGTATATATATCTCGGGATCATATCATACAATAAATAATATAAAAGACAAATCATAAACATACGTAATGTCATCGAAAATACGGCAGACCCGGCGCGAGGCACGTGTCAAATATTTCAAAGTAAACAGGGTTTGGACGGTAAAATATACCAAGGATCTATATCTTATATTGACATTTATCTTATAGATCAGTGGCTCCCAATCTTTTTCAGTCTTCGGGACACATACATTTTTCCTATTTTGAATCGGTGCCCTAAGTTATCTAGATGGTTAAAATAGATAAGTACAATGATTTGTTAGTTAAATAGAATCACACAAATTAAAAGATTCACATTATGCAACCGCCAAACAGATAGCTCACTATCAGCCACTTTGCTATTACTGTTCTACCTATAATTTAAAACTAAACAAATTTTAGACAACTAAATTCGGTTTGGCCACTTACATAACACACACACACACACACACACACACACACACACACACACACACACACACACACACACACACACACACACACTTCACTGTTTTTTTTTTTCATTTCTCAGTTATTATTATTATTACATTGTTTAACTTATTTTTTTTTAATTTCAATGTTCCCTTAAATTTTGTCAGTATCCGGAGGTGGGCGCTGTTAACTGCGACACAGTTAGATTACTAACTACTGCAGTTAGCAACATAAAATTGTACTATATATTATATTGTTGTTTGTACAAATAAAGATTTATTATTGTTATTATCGAAACCTATCACTGCCACGTTGTTAACCTATATCTAAACCGCTGAATAGTTAAAAGCATTCTGTGATTACTAGCGTCACGTACATTTCAGATAGTAGGTAAGTTTCGGTCAGCACTCGCAAACACGTCCCGCTGTCCACCGCGACGCGACTCGATGCGGCCGGGAAACAAATAAAATTGAACAGAGCGCCACATGCACGTAGGTTGTGGATGTTATTCACCGAGAGAGAACCTTTTAGAGAATACCCGATAATTGACAGTATGTTCGAGCACCCTGCCAAGCGGGTATTAATGTCAAAGCATAATATGGTGGATCAATATGTAAACGACGGTGATATATGGAATTAATACCCCTCTGTGTGTATCCGCTAATAACTATTGTAAATACACACATTAAAAACATTATAAAAAAAAAACACATGAAGTTTCTTGCTAGTTCTTCTTTATGGCTAGGTTATTTTCCTATCCGGTGGTTGTTTTGACGTTCAAAACCGTCTGGTTAGATCCTAAATTGAATAAAGTGTTTTGATTTGATTCTTATATGGTTTAGTGGACATCAAAAAGCGGAGAGAAGTAACGTTATTATGAAATGGTAAAGGAGTGTTTTTATAATAAGCATCTTTGAACTCTTTTTTAAAGATTTTGGGCTTTGAATTTACAAACTTGGAATATTATTGTTTTGCTAAGTATAGACATAATGGACTATACGGTCTGTCTAGCGGTTTAGGTGATCGCCTCGCTACTGGCACGTTTTCTGGGGTTGAATCCCAAACAGGACAGTTGTCTGTATCATTCATAAATAATTATTCTGACTCTGGGTGTTACTTTGTGTTTGTTGCTTGTACGGCTGTTCTCAGTTGACATTGGCAAAATTGCGTATATAGACAGATGTCAGAATATAAAAAAAAGTAGAAATAGTGTATCCTTATGAAGATATTTTGGGACGACGGATAACAGCTAGTAACAATGTGAAATGTATTCGTTTATTCATATTATTTAATTTACTCTACCTACTATGGTAGTATTTTTTTCTTACTAAAATACTGCTAGTTAGCTGGAAGAAATTGCCTTTAGGTATTAAGTTTGCCAGTGTACATATTTAAAATGTCATAAAGTATTAACTCCATCATTCATTCATCCATTCATTCATTCCCCCATTCGTTGACCTATTCACTCTTTCGTCCATCCATTCATTCATCTATTGATAAAGTTCAATTTTTATTTCATTGGCATTCGTTGGAAAAAGCAGTTTAAATAGGTTTTCTTTTTTATCCTTTCTCGGTAAAATGACTGTACTTCACCTAATGGTAAGCTTCAGTGCAGTCCAGTAATAATAGTGACTGCCGTAGGGGCGAAGATCCTTTATTAGTTACAACTGTCTTGTCGGCTTAAAAATAACGTACTTTATTTTTCAGGATTAGACAAGTGATTCAAAATCACAATGTTACAAACACCCGATAACGAATGATTCAATTAGAGAAGAAACAAGCTTATATTTTACGAAATGCTCAGTACCTACTAATAAATATTATATTTCAAATAAAAAGTTCTAGGTACGCCATTACGTTACTTGCTTCAAATTGTAACCCGAAAAAACAAAAGCAAAAGTCACTCATAATAAGACCCGTTTATTCCCCGTTAAGGGTCAAGCCACACCTGGAGTAAATTGAATTCTATGAATAAATTTTCCACGTACTGCATCGTTCATTAAGATAGAAGATGTTAGCGTATTAAAAATAGATTGTTCGTGTACTAACATAGAAAAAAAGAAATAAATGAAGGTACTTTGTTTTCATAACGAATAGATATTGCATGTTTATTTTATGTAATTCTTTTCATATTTGTTTCATATAATTATTATTTTTTGCTTTTTAAACTTATGTGAATAAAATTTTCACATGTTCTGTTCATGTGTCAGTATTAAAATACTGTTAGCAATTGTCCTCCACGACGACACAACTACCCTCATCACTGCTCATAGTCACTGCCTATAAAAGGGCAGCTAGAACGCCGATGCGCTCACGAGTTCGGTTCGATTAGCCACAGCGAACGGACGTGTCCGTGAGCTCTGCCGATTGTTCTAAACTATTCGACCGCTGCGCCTTACCGCGCCGCTATTGTTCTCGGTTTCTTTTGTTCTCGCACCTGCGACGACGCACCTGCAACAAACCGGCTATTGTTGCTTGTTCGCGATACAGTGTCTTTGTTCTCTAAACCATATTGTTTGGTTATCGTGGTATTTAAATTGAGAGATATCTCTCAGTGTTTTTGTGCCGTGATTCCAAATATTGCTTTGTTATCGTGATTAAGTGCAGTGAAATTAGTGTCACCGCCTGTAAGTACGCCGGTCACCGGCTCCCAGATAAGGTAAAATTTAATTAATCCTTTTTACGGGCCAAGGCCCAGTACATTTTGGAATATTGTTCTTTCCTTTACTATTTTTTTCGATTTTACACGCTATTCCTTCGTGTACATACAAGTTAGATTGCCTAACGCAGGATAGTTTCTCTATTTCCTTTTAGCCGCGCCCCCCTGCCCTTCAGGCAGGGAGGTTTTTTCTGACGTAAGTCATACTATTACCTTACTCTTTTATTTTTATCTGGACTTATCCATCTCCTCAAGATGGAGAAAGTTCTAAAATTTCTGGAAAGAGAGAGTCCGGAACTTTTAAAAAAGTACCTCGCGACCGAGTCTGCGCCCACGCAGCGCGTCCGCGCCCCACCCACCGGCGCAAACGCGCCGTCCGCCGACCCCGCCCACTACCACCTCCCTACCCGTCCGGGCCCCCGCCACCAAGGCAACCGCCCCGGCGCGTCGTCCGGCGTCGCCGCCCCTACCGCCGCGTTCACGCTCTCGCTCCCGCTCGCCGGTCATCCGGCATGCGGTAGCACCCCCCGCGTTAACCGCCACTACCTCGTCGCGGACCCCGTCGCCCTCAGCGACCCCCGCCGCCGCACCCACGCCTCGTCCGTTCGAGGAAAAAATTTCTTACGCACCCCGACCGATACCCACGGCGAACTCTTTTTCGCCACTATCACCTGATCCGGAAATAGACATGGACACTGCTAATCCTGAAACGGACTTTACGGACTTTACTACAGTCTCAAGGGCGAAGCCCTAACACAAACGGGTGTTATCACCCGAAACCACACCCCCAGCCGCCGCAAAAACAATGCGTGCCGGCAATAACCGCGTCCCCACATCGCGCGACACTCACGCTGCACAAACAGCAGCTCCCACCGAAAGGGCGGTGCGGCCACCGCCCCCAGTCACAATAACTGACAAAGCAGCGTGGCTAAATATTTCCACGCGGCTGAATGCCGCCAAAATTAGATATACTCACGCCCGGAGCACCCCATCCGGTATACAAATCAAAGTCCCCACAATCGCGGACTACAAAAACCTGACAACATTCCTCCGCGAAGGAAAATTCCAATTTTTTACTTACACGCCCGAAGAAGAGCGCCTTCTGCGCGTAGTAATCAGGCGCGTCCCTAAAGAACTTCCCACGGAAGTCATTCTTGCCTCCCTTAAGGAGCAAAACTTACCCGCGCACGAGGTACACCGAATGTACCACTCCTTCACAAAGGAGGTTTACGACCTCGTCCTTATCACCTTGGACCGCTCCAAGGAAGGCAAGGAGATTTTCAACCTCCAATCGGTCTGCGGCCTCTCCGGCATATCCGTAGAGATCCCGCATAAAAAGCATGCCCCTACGCAGTGTCACAACTGCCAATCTTACGGACACTCGGCGAGAAACTGTCACATCAAGCCGAGATGTGTCAAATGTCTAGGAGATCACTCCACAAAGGAGTGCCCCCGCATGCCGGAAACGGTAGAGCCACCGAGCTGCGTCTTATGCGGCAAGGCCGGTCACCCCGCGAACTATCGCGGGTGTGAACGCGCCCCACGCACTAGGCGCACTCGTACGCGCGTCCCACAGCGCGCTCCTCCAGCGCACGCCGCGTCAACGCGCCCTGCCCCGCCACCGCTCATCTCAACCCAGGCCTTCCCGAGCCTGCCAAGTCCAGCGCGAGTCACTACCGCGCACACACCATCACAAGCCCCGCCTTCCGCGTGGGCCGCTAAAGTACAACCGCCTAGAGTTGTACCTTCGAGCTCGGAAGCTCCGTCCTTCGACTTCCTAGGCCTAACCTGGATCGCAGGTATTCTTAAAGATTTTGACGTCGAAGACATCATCGCCTTCGACAAAATGGCCAGCTCTCCCGTCGGAATAGACCGACTTAAGGCCGTAGCCGCCTACCCTGCCCTCGCACGTGCTGTGCAAGACCTTGCCCGCGCTTCCCCATAAATAGTTTTCGGAATGCAGGATAAAATTAGACCCCGGGGCCTCTCTTTATCCTTTTTTAACGCGAGTAGCTTAACTCCCCAACGCGACTTAGTAGCCTGCTTCCTTAAGGAGCGGCAAATCGACGTGTTCCTCGTACAGGAAACACTACTTAAACCGAAGTTCCGCGCCCCTGCGATCGCAAACTACAAAATAATAAGAGACGATCGCACCGGCGCAAGAGGCGGAGGCACACTCATATATTTCAAAAAATCTTTATATTGCACGCGAATAGAACCTCCTAAACTTACTAACCTAGAGGTATCTATATGCAGAGTGGGCATGACCGATCATCCCACGATCCACATCGTTTCAGCGTACCTCTCGCCAAAGAAAACACTTATCAAATCAGATCTGGAAGCGCTCTTCGCGCTCGGTGAATCGGTAATCGTGGCCGGCGATTTTAACTCCGGGCACATTTATTATAATAACCCGCGTACCACTGACAACGGTAGAATACTTGTCCGCTTGGAACACGAGCTAACTTTCGATGTGATAGCTCCTCCAGAGCCAACACACTTTCAGAACAACTGTCGACCATCAGTCTTAGATATTGCTATCCTCAAAGGGGTCGCCCTCCAGGTGCGACACATCGAAGTCGCTCACGAACTCGACTCAGACCACCGCCCAGTAATTCTACTCCTCGGCCAGCCCGACGAGCATAACCTGCCTCCCATCAGAGTTGCCGATTATCCCAGTCTTAGGCAATACTTGGCTACTAACATCTCCTCTCCCGAGCTTGACAGGATTCCAGACGTGATAGACTCGCCGGCCGACGCCGATCTGGCGGTCGACTCCCTGGTCAGTCACCTCCAGAATGCCGTCGAGGAAACCTCGAAAGAGGTAAAAGTGGCGAACGATCGCCGCTTTATACTCCCCGACGACATTCGGAGGTTGATCACTGAGAAGAACGCCGCGACTCGCGCCCACGACGCCTATCCGACAGTAGAAAACCGCGTCCGGCTACGCGCCCTACAAAGACAGGTCAGATCTCATATCTCTGAATTTCGCTCTCAAAGATGGGACAGCCTCCTGGAGGACCTCAAGCCATCGCACCTGGCCTTCTGGGAGCTCGTCCGCAAACAAAAGAGCAGTTACTCTCCTTCCACACCCCCACTAGACAGAGGCCCCACTCTCCCTCCTGCTTTCGAGAGCAGTGACAAAGCGGAGCTCCTCGCAAACACCTTAGAGGAACAGTGCTCCCCCAATCCGTACAAATATCAGGACAGAGATCCCGAACACTGGGAAAGGGTCAACCGAAAAATACACTCAATAAGGGAGACCCCCCCAGCAGAACTCCTAGACCCGGTCACCACCGACGAAGTCCTCTCAATAATTAAAGGACTCAAACCTAGGAAATCTCCCGGTCCTGATGGTATCAGGAATGAAGCCCTAAAGCTTCTTCCTGACAAACTCATAGCGCTTCTGGTCTGCATCCTCAATGCGGCCATATCTCATTGCCACTTTCCAGCCGTCTGGAAAAGGGCCACCGTCATAGGTATCCGGAAACCAGCCAAAAAAGCCTGCTCCCCAGAGAGCTACCGTCCGATCAGCCTACTAAACACCTTAGGCAAAATATACGAGCGGATTATTTTAAACCGCCTCCAAGTCGTCGTAGCCGACAAATATCTTTTTCCGGACCAGCAATTCGGCTTCCGGCCGAAACATTCATGCACCCACCAAGTTCTCCGCCTCACGGAACACGTAGTCTCCAACTTTACGGAGTTACGCCTTCCTAGACGCACTCTCGCTGTCTTCTTCGATGTCGCCAAAGCCTTCGACAGGGTCTGGCACGAAGGACTCATATATAAGCTCCACCAGTTCCAAGTTCCGGACAGACTTGTCCACTTAGTTATACAATACTTATCTAACCGCTCCTTCTGCTACAAAGTAGACGGAGCTCTCTCCTCACCCCATCCTATTCGCTCTGGAGTCCCCCAAGGCTCCATTCTAGCGCCCTGTCTATTTAATCTATACGTCAGCGACATCCCAATCTTCGATGATGTCCAAGTAGGCCTCTACGCCGACGACACAATCATATATAGCTCGGGAAGGCACAGAGCCAATCTCAAAAATCGAGTTCAACAAGCCATCTTCGCCTTCGGATCCTGGTGCCTCAAATGGCGCATAGGATTAAATCCAGATAAAAGCTCGGCTATCATGTTCGATCCCCACAACTTCAAGCCACTCGAAGGCTCATTACACTTATTCGGTGTCGATATCGCCTGGGTAAATAAAACCAAATACCTAGGCGTAGTACTCGACAAACACCTCACCTTCACCCACCATATCGATTACGTAATCAAAAAGGCCAACACCGCCTCGGCCCTGCTACGTAATCTCACTTCTTCGAAAAGCAAAATGTCACTCAGACATAAGCTTACAATCTATAAGACCTGCATACGCCCAATATTGACTTACAGCTGCCCAGTTTTTGCCCATGCAGCAATAACAAACCTGGAAAAACTTCAAGTCTTCCAGAATAAATTCATTCGGACAATGGTCCAAGCCCCGCCTTACGCACGCAACATAGATCTCCACAAAGATATGAATCTCCCTTCCATATACGCCTACATACGCGAACTCACCAAGAAATTCTTTGAAAAAGCCGAAGCTCATTCGAATCCCGAAATAGTAGAAGCAGTCAACTATACTGCAAATCCTCAAGCCGTTTGGTTCGCACGCCGGCCACGAAACTGCTTCACCGATCCCGTAGACGACATCACTAGGGAAAACGCGCTCCTTCCTGCCGTCTCTTCAAACCGTTCGTGTCCGCGCACACGCCCGCGTAACCGCAGGTCTCGCCGCCGAGGCCTTACGGTTAATTTCACTCCCGCACACCCGCCGCGGCCTCCCTCTGCAGACGCTCGAGCCTAGGTCCGATCCTCCGGAAAGGAGCCCTCGAGCGACTCTGCTCGCGCGATACAGTGACACTCTACAACACTGAGAATACAACATCACACTGCATACCATCCGTGCACACCCACACGCTAAGTACACGGTTCTGTAAGGGACCAAAAACCTGTGGCCCTGCCAGTTGTTTGCCTTTGTAATTTTTAATAATGGTTCCTCTGTTCACAGTCAGTTTCATACAGTTCATGGGCGTTTTAATGCGAAGACTACGTCCATCCAACACCGATAACTCAATCTTAAAACAGTACAGTACAATCCACTCCACCGACTTCCTTGCCTCTCTTAACAATTAGTATTTTTAACATTTCACAAATTAGTAATTTATCTAAAGGTCTACTCCAGTAGGCTAGCTCTTATTATTTTATATAATATTTTCTCTTCCGGCAGCAGTCCATGCCAAGGGCCAGCCACAACGGCACCCTTGTGCTCGCTGCCTCTGGGCTGAGTGCCCTCAGCACTCGCCCCAAGAAGTCCTGCCAAGCTGTAAAAGCCCCTCCGGCTAACAGCGTATGTCTAGTCGAAAAAAAAAAAAAAAAAAAAAAACCGATGCGCTCACTTAGTTCCGAGCGTTCGTCGCGTGCATATCAGTTGTGTTGCGTTAGCGTTAGGCCGTAGCAAAGTGGTTTCTTTTTATTAAGAATTTCTGCTTCTGATTGATAAAATCAGAAGTGGGATAAGTAACTTCTAGCCCACAGATCAAAGTAGTTTTAGTAAATATGACTGGCGGATCCAGTCGTAGATCGTAACGTCGTTCTAGTAATAATAGGTCGCGGTATCGGTCACGTAGCCTAGCCGATCGAATGTTTCAACGCGGAATTGTCGGCTACAGCGTCGTTCCCACACTACACACCGAAACCCTAGACGTGATGAAGACGGGTTTTGAGTCAGGGTCAGGTGAGGCCGAGCCCACATAAGGTCGAGGCCTTTGTAAATTCACCGGTTCCTGAGAACATTCGGCAGAGTTGTGAAGGTTCTACCAAATGAAGAATATGAGCTTGAAACTGCATAGCGGCAGTTATGAAAAACTACACAAGCAGCGGCGCAGTATATGGTGCCTTGACGTGGCGAGTGGTGCCCTGAGTTATGTGCAGCCTTCTTTGAGGGTATGTAAAAGCTTTCATTATCTGAACTACAGGCGTAAGGCCTTGGCGTTCATTATCTGAACTACAGGCGTAAGGCCTTGGCGTTCAATTATCCGAACTTCGGGCATATTGCCCTGGCGTTCGTTGAACTACAGACCTAACATGGTCTTGGCGTTCATTATCCGAACTACAGGCATAAGGCCTTGGCGTTCATTATCCGAACTACAGGCGTAAGGCCTTGGCGTTCCATTATCTGAACTACAGGCTTTAAGCCTTGGCGTTCATTATCTGAACTTCGGGCATATTGCCCTGGCGTTCGTTGAACTACAGACCTAACATGGTCTTGGCGTTCTGAACTACAGGCTTTAAGCCTTGGCGTTCATTATCTGAACTACAGGCGTAAGGCCTTGGCGTTCCATTATCCGAACTTCGGGCGTATTGCCCTGGCGTTCGTTGAACTACAGACCTTACATGGTCTTGGCGTTCATTAGACTTCAGGCATATCTGCCTTGGCGTTTTACTTTCATACACAGCCTGGATGGTGGCAACGACTGGAAGCTCAGCTGGAATAAAAGCTCTGAATCTACGAAGAAAATGCCTGGGCTTGATGAAAATACGCTTGCACACCAGCCACAGAATAGCGCATCACGCTTTGGGGCCGGTTACTCTGTGCCTTCCCTAAATGTACACCAAGATCTTGGAGCTGCCGTTGTTGTCGGTCCAAGCAGTTTGATTCCAGGCTCAGGAATCACTGTTAGTGATTCACTGTCCACTATCACTGGAGGCAGAGACTTGGTCAGTCAATGAAAACGGCACCAGACCAGGCTTCAGCCACGGAGCTTGTGTCGAGGGCGACACTTGGTCAGGACAGGCCGTGTTAGCAATTGTCTTCCACGACGACACAACTACCCTCATCACTGCTTATAGTCACTGCCTATAAAAGGGCAGCTAGAACGCCGATGCGCTCACTTAGTTCCGAGCGTTCGTCGCGTGCATATCAGTTGTGTTGCGTTAGCGTTAGGCCATAGCAAAGTGGTTTCTTTTTATTAAGAATTTCTGCTTCTGATTGATAAAAATACATTAATCTGTCATATTTTTATCCTCTTCTTTTCATTTTTCTTCTTGTATTTTTATATTTTCATGCATTGTCATCCACTTCTGACCTTTGGTCCAAAATTCAAGTATCTAGCTCATCGGGAATTTACATTTAAAATTAATTTCAAAATTCTACCCTAAAAGACAAGAAAGCGGGTTAATAAAACATGCTATAAAAGAGGTTTTGGCTGTATTACAATATTTGGTTTTATGTAGTGCAGTCACTATACTGCATTCCACCTGCTATTAAGTACAGTACAATCCAAATCAGCTGCGACCGACTATAAACGATATTTGGACCGTTTATTTTGAAAGTGGTGTAAGTCCATTTTCTTTTGTTTCGAGAAAATTAAAGGTTACTATATTTGTTGATAATGCAATTTCATTTACCGACCGATTTTAAGTTGTACAAAGCATGCGATTTTTTTGAGAAATTAAACACGGACTAGTTATATATAAAAAAATTACATTCAATTAAGCACGAATTACGTGATAGCTCATTTTTCTCAAAAATGGACTTACACCACTTTCAAAATAAACGGTTCACTTCACTGCCAGTCTCCGCTGTCATACTAGCCTGTTTAAATACTTTTTCAAATCTCTTTTTAAGGATCCTATTAACTATATGTCGTAGGAAGGAGGGAACATGTTAACGGAAAGATAGTTCCGCAGGTCCATGCTACCAGAACATTACGAATCCGCAAACTTTTTGATTCGCCATTCAATCGGAGTCAGTATAAAGAAATAGACATATTGAAGTATCTTACCGGCTCAAATCTTTCATTTTATTTTTTAATCGCATGACACTGGCAGTACCGGACATTTCTCACGTGTCGCCGTTACAATTCAAAGAAGATGTTTAGTCTACACAGTAGATCTAGGAGTCAGGGTCTAGGGTCAGGGCAATTACTTTCTTTACTAGTAAGTATGGTGTCTAATTTTGTGTTCATTAATTTTGCTTCAAATATCTTTTACATAGTGGCGAGAATTACCGGTGTGATATTAAAAGAAAAAAAAAAACTTAATATGAAAATTTTCAAACAAGATATATCACAGAAGCAATGAACACAATATAAGATGACCCGCTAAACGCTTGTAAAATGCTCCACACATAACATCTGTCCTCAGGTAACATTTCATCGGAAACAAGAACTTATTGCCACCCGGTCCGTAAATAACTTAATAATATTAGATTACGAATAAAACGTGAATTCCTTTAGTGTTTTGATTTTTTTTTTGTTCTCTTTGACCGTTTAATTTAAAGTTCTGTTTCTATTACATGGTACATTAAAATCTTATTCATGTTATTCTATAAAAATTAACATAATTTATAGCACTAATAAAATACAACATAAAAGTTTTTTTTTGTAGTTTAGATTTAGCGTTGTAACCATAATCTCGCCTGATCTTAAGTGAAGATAAGGCTCAAGTTAGGATACACGCTAAACCTGTGGAGAAGCTGGCTTTCAAGTGCAACTGGCAAAACACACTTATTGGTTTTTGGCGGCAGACTTCAACTTGAGGGTGGTAGCTAGCCAGGAGGGCATCAAAAAAAGCCCTAACACCATGCTATGGTTTCCTCACGATGTTTTCCTCCACCGAAAGCTCAAGCTTATTGTAGGTGGTTGGATTCGAACTCACGTCCCTTGACGCGAAGTCGTACACACTACCACTGAGCTATCATCGAATTGAACCGCTTGAATAGTTAGTGCGAGATCTTAAAGCGTGGGAAAAGTGCATATCTAGCGATGAAAATATTTTAATGGTTAATTTGAATAGTTTATGGGAATTACTGTTATGGCCCTCAATCTCGCCTGATATTCAGTGACGATGTCGCCCAAGACGGAAGACATGCTAAGCCTAGTGGAAAGACCGCGTGCAACTTCCGGAACACTTATAAGTATTTGCTGTCACATTTTCTACTTGAGGGTGGTAGGTAGCCACGCGGGTATCAAAAAAGCCTTATGACCATGTTCTGGTTTCGTTATCACGTTTTCCACCAGCAAAAGCTCAAGCTGGTTCCAGGGATTCGAACTCACGACCATTGACGCGCCGTCCGTACACACTAACAACGAGTCTATGTGCTAGTGTGCTATCACTTTGCACTTTCTATACTAATATTATAAATACGATCGTAAGTTTGTTTGTTACGCTGTCACGCGAAAAATACTTAACCGATCATCATGAAACTTTGTACACATATTCTTGGAAGTATTAGAAGTAACATATTTTTTTTTTTGTATACGTAAGGTTTAGCGTTGTGGCCATAATCTCACCTGATCTTAAGTGACGATACGTCGTAGTTGGTAGACACGCCAAACCAGTGGCGGAACTGGCTCTCAAGTGCAGCTGCCGGAAGACACCTTTTGGTATTTGGCGGCAGATTGAGGGTGGTTGCTAGCCGGGCGGGTATTAGAAAAAGCCCTACCACCATGCAATGCAATAGAAGGATACGTTTATTGAATTTTTTTTACGAAAGAAAAAAAAACATATTTAACGGCTTCGATACGAGCGAAGTCGCGGATAAAAACTAGTTTGAAATAATAATAAAAACGGGTTACTTTCTTTAAAGACTGTTTTACATTATGGAAAGCGGTGATATCTTAAAACCGAGTCTCAGGAATTCATAAAATTGCATATTTAATACGGCTATGAGTCCTTATATACAGAGTTTGGTAAATTACCCGCCAACTGTATAAGAGAATGGACGCATTATACAAACGTAACAAACAGTTCAACGCAGACTCGTACGGGCTTGCCACATCGTGTTCAAGAGATAGCGAATAGATGAAATGCTATATGCAATGTTGTATTTATTGCACGCCTCGTAAGCGAAACGTTGAGACGGGTACTACTGACACTTTACGCAAAACAACTGATTTTTCAAACTTAAAATGTCTCTATTTATCATATATTGCAATTGTAAAATAATATATACACACACATATCAAGAAAAAAACATATTTAAAACTGTTTAAAAAAGTTCTGGCTTGGACGTCCGTGTGACTGTATGTGCGAATCCTGTATGTTATCACGATTACTACCGAAATACTTTACGAATCGAGTCTTTTTTTTTTCTTACGCTTCAGTATAATTAGGAATAGAACCTTATTACTTTTCATGGTCTGATTCGATGTGGTTTGATTGTTATTAAATAAATTAAAAAAACTGAGATTATGAGGCGTGCACTAATTTTTTGCTTAGATTTTCCAAACTTTTATAGACTTTTTATAGAATCGATTTTTCATATAAGACCGCTGTTATGAAAATTTTGCAAAGAGTGAAGTAAATACAAACGTTAACTCAAAGGAGGCGTACGTTTGTTCAAGCTTTGAAAATTCATTTATTTAGTGAATAAATTTGTTTTTTTTTATAAAAAAAAATCTCTTCTATATGCCAGATGTGTAATTTAGAAGAAGACGTATATTTCTTATTTTAATGAAATGTACCAGTAACGAATCTCTAAAACGATTAATATTTCAAAAAATATTTATAATACGTACGTAAGTAAGTAACGAAATACTGACGAGCCCAACATTAAATGAAGCCAAATTAATTTATAGGTGGGTGGATATCGGTATCTTCTGGGCTGATAAATTAATTGCAGCATACTGTGTGAATGTCACTGGCATGTTCTAATTGAGCAAACCCTCCATATGGTTTGAAAAAGCGATATTTTTTATGCGTAACGTTTCTTACGCACCTTTCAGTATGACAATCATTACAAATTCCAGTCGTGCATTGAAGCTATACACACAGTTTTTTATTTCTTTCACTTCACGTTATATAAACTCAAACAGTGACCTTTCGTCTATTTTATACAAATCGCTCACGCTTCCGGTTAAACAACGTTCCGAAGCTAAAACTTTCCGACAGCATTTATATTCGGCGGCAAGTATGCTTAAGTTTCTTACTGTAGCAAAGTGGATATAATGGGAACTAGAAAGTTATTTCACTTAACACTCGAAACCTTTTTGCGATGCCGTATAAATAAAGTCAAGAAACGTCGGTAATTGCTTAGTAAATGTTATTTGTTTCTCTTTCTCAACTCTCATAATAGTCCTTGTTATTGATTTAGGATACGATTGCGAACTGAGTTTCAACTTATTACAGGAACGTGCATTTTGGTGTGCAGCTAATGAAAAATGAGCTCGATTAGTATATATTTAGACAACCTACGTACAATTTTTTATGGAAGAGGTGGCCAACGAGCAAGCGTGTCATCTGATTGTAAGTGATCACCGCCGCCCATGAACGGAATTGGCTCTCAAGTGCTAATGCCGGAACACACCTAATGGTATTTGGCGGCAGATTTTCAACTTGAGGGCGGTATCTAGCCAGGCGGACATCAGAAAAAGCCCTACAACCATACTGAGGGTTCCTCACGCTATTTTCCGCCACCGAAGGATCAAACTCATTGTAGGTGGTTGGATTCGAACTCACGTCCCATGAGACGTCGTTCCTACACGCTACCACTGAGCTATCATCGCTAAATAGTACTAAGAGTAGATTAGTATAATAATATTTATTTTGTTAACGCGTTGAACAAAAGATATACTAAACAAAAGATAACTATGTAGCAACCAATTGAATATCGTGAGTGATCAATTCAAAATTTAAATCCTAAAAGAGAGTAGAACATTCAAGATTTAATGTCTCTGTTTAAACTATGTAGCAACTACATAGATTGAACTGAATTACTCAACATGTTTGGATCCAGGGTTCCTTCTACATATCCTCGTAATTCTATTGACATTCTCAATTATCCTCTGAGAAAAACTGTATCAGGTACAAACACTTCTGTGTCCAGAATAAATAAATTACATAATAAATATAAAAACTTAGATATATTTGACATAAACTTTACAAAATTTAAATATTCAAATATTTTAATTGTTAAATCGTAACTAAATTTAAAAGGTTTAGCATGAACGTCTCAATTTTTAATTATTATCACTATATGATGTGTTGGGTTAAGAAATTGTTCATCGTAGTTTATTGTGTGAAGAAATAATCCTTGTATAGAAAAAGTCGATGTAACAATGATTGTAAACTAATAAATAATATAAAAAGGTACCTCTTATGCAACACTGCTACTTAAAAATAACCTTCTGATATGGGAAAGGTGACCGTTATGTGTTTACCGTTGAAGATAATAACTCTTATAAAAAATAAACAATATTACTAGCTCCATAGGTTTTGTTCTGATTAATCCAATAACCAAAAACGTGATTACAAAATTACACACTGTGTGCAAACTTTAAGATCGGTTTAGTAGTTTATTAGTTCAGGAGTTTATCACAAACAAACAAAATTATACGTTTACACATAAAAACTGGCTTTTACCCGCGGCTTTGCTCGCGTTAATATTGACTTTTTTCTTACAATTCCGTTTCCGGTACTTGCTATTGCACATAAATTATATCAAAGGAGCCTGTTATAAGAACATATGTGTTCGTAGTTATTTATACGAGAGTCGCGCAACATTTTGGAGATACTTGCTTATGCTTAAAAGATAGATATATGCTGTCACTGGCTTTTTGTAGGACTATTTAACGTTAACATATCCACTATACATTACACACGTGTTACTCTAAACGTTGTTGCAGTGCACGCCAGAATATCTAAGAGATTGCAGAATTTTCTCCTACTTCCTTGACACCTATCGTTATATTTTTGACAATATAGATAATAGCTTTTTAAATTACAGCCTATGTGTTATTCTGATGCATAATCTATATTATTGTGAAGTTTCATTAAAATCCATTCAATAGTTTTTGCGTACAAGAATAAGAAACATCCATACATCTTTATCATCATACTTACAAACTCTTACTTTTAGTATATTAGTAAGGATAAGGTCCAGAATCTACTTGATTCACGTCAAAAGAAATCACTCTCGTAATGGAATTATATGAATCAAATTAGTGACGTCATCACAATAAGTCCAGTTATGGTAATACACTATTTAAAGAAACTGTTACCAATGATATCTCGAGAAAAGTGTCTATTGACGCCGCGTCAATGAACGTGAGTTCAAATCCGTGCAATGAATATGAGCTTTCGGTGAAGGAAAACATCGTAATGAAACCATGGCATGGTGATAGGGATTTTTGTTAGCCACTAATATGAACTTGAAAATCAGCCTCTAAATACTTATAGGTAATCCGGTAGTTGCATTCGAGAGCCAATCCTTCCACTGGGCTTAGCGTCTAATATAACATCGTGTATGCGTGTCGTCGCATAACATCAAGTGAGATCGAGGCCTTGACGATAAACCTGTAAAGTGTTAAAGAATATCTTTCTGTATAACGTAAAATATTGCATTTTTGGTAGACAAAAAATTACAAGTGTAACAGATAATATTAAAATCAATTACAGTAATTCAGTCGCCTAATGGCTAGAATCGGTTTATTATTCAGATGTTCCAAGTTACGATCTCGTTGGGGTCCAGACGTCGTTCGCGCTGCGCAAGAAACACTTTCTGACTATATCAAATGATAATTCTAAAACTTATGAAGTATGTTATTTAAGTAATTAGATTTTATAATGGTTGCCTTCTACAACTTGCCATTTGCGATTTCGTTCGCTCGCAAATAAAAAATATTTAATATTTTTTGGTCATTTTTGTAATTTTTTGATTAGAGATTTGTTCATATTGATAGGTGGTAGCGTGATGTAAAATAGTCTGAAGTCTTTCTTAATGATTACTCGATCAAATGCAAAATATATTTTGAAAGCTGACCAGTGGTTCCCAAATTAGCGCGTACAAACAAACAAACTTTTCCGTATTACAATATTAATAAACAGATTATCTGATTTGGCACTGCCTTCTCCTGTTCTTTCTAGTAATCACAACTTGATCCCAGATCCACTTCTTGCATTTATCATCAACAATTTTCTTCATATAAAACATATATTGGTAGTTGGCAATTTCCACAAAGATTGGTGTTAGAAATATAGGTTTTATTCCTTATCGAACATCAATAGAAGTAAAGTTGTATTGAAATATTAAATAATTTTCAGTTCCACGGCGAAATAAGGTGAGTTCACGACTGAAAATACACATACATATAATAAAAGTAGGTTCATAGATTTGAGCTTTTTTTTTACGTGGGGAAATGTATTTCTGCATCCTCTCCCAGCCCATTGGGGACTAAGAGGGTATGTTTTTTTTATATTTATGGCTCAGCGTTATGGCCATAATCTCACCTGATCTTGACTGACGATATGGTTCAAGATCGTAGACACGCTAAACCTGCGGAGGGACTGACTCTCAAGTGCAACTGCCAGAATACAGCTATCGGTATTTTGGGGGTAGACTTTCAACTTGAGGGTGGTAGCTAGCCAGGCGGGTATCAGAAAAAGCCTTTCCACCATGCTATGGTTTCCTCACGATGTTTTCCTTTACCAAAAGCTCAAACTCATTGTAAATAGTTGGATTCGAACTCAAGTCCTTTGACGCAAAGTCGTATTTACTACCACTAATCTATCATCGCTTCAAGCGCCGGGAATACCCACTAATACCCCACGGCCGTCTGACGTCTTCCTGGGGTGACGCGGGTCCTGGGGCGACCCGGGTGAAGATTTGAGGTTCATAGTCGGTATGTTATATTTTTCTTTTTTATTTGAAGTACTGGTACGTAGGATGAAATTACTGGTTAATTAGTGTTGTGGGTAAAAGTAATTATTACTGATTTGTTACACGAAAAAAGTATAAGTACCAGGTAAGTAAGTAATAGTAAGTCAGGTATCTCCTGTGGCGGAGGAAAGAGTGGCGAAGTTCTACTATGAACAGGAGGAGGGCGAGCGGTGTCATGGCGGTCCTCCCTCCGAAAACGTCCAAAAGAAACAGATGTAAAGATGTAATATAGAGTCCACTCGTTGGGAACGTTTGACAGCACAGCGGTCAGATGGCGCTGGATAATTAAAAGTCGTGTACGCGAGTTCGAGGTTCAGCATAAAGCTTACCTTGATACCATACGCGACCAATTAAAGGCTCACTCACCTGCTGTCATAATATATAATTATGAGAACGGTGAACTCACGTACCCTCAGTGTGCACGGAGTTTCGCCACCAATCTTCGAGCGCACCAGCCCCATTTCTTAGACTAGGAGTCTAAAGTGGTGTTCAAAAAATCTCTACATATCATTATGTTGGGGGGAGGTGGTCAAATTAATTCTTTCGTAATATTTCGTGAATCAAAATTCAATATTAAAAATCTAATACTATTTTTATTGTCGTACAAAATACATAATACTACGTAATGTAAAAGTGTACAGTCGAATTTTAATTTTATTTAAATAATTTTTATTGATTCTTGAAATAACAAAAATTTATTAAAATTTCATATGTTTTTATTGTTATTCATGTTTGGTTATATAGAAAAAATTATAGTACGTTTTTTCGTGTATTATAGTATTATTATTATAAAAAAAAAAATCTAACATAACAGTTTCTTATTTAGAAGATCAATATACATAATTTCTTATTGAATTATTAAATAATTGAATGATTACGTCAGAAAGGAGAGGGTTTCGAGAAATCATACGTATACTTACATGGGGGTAGGGGATCAAAAATGACCAAAATTACCCTTTAGTAATTAATGAATGGCCCCTTATATACATATCGCGGTAAGTAACGCATAGTATATTTATAACTTTGTAGTGTGTATTACTTCTTTATTATTACTGATAACCATGACATCGATTTTAGATGGACAGCTAGAACATTATTTTAAAGTTCACCGTAGCAACTGTGCTGAGATTGGAAATAGTTAATCACCAACTCTGTATCTTTTAATATCACACTTACATGTCTTGTGTTCGATAAATGAAAGCTTTATTTTTTACTATCTTTCAATAGAGATCTTAATGTATGTAGCTTATAATTTTTTTTTAAATATTTTAACAGAAAATAATTTCGCAATTTTAGTTTCTTATTTTGTTATTAAAAAAATATCTCTCTACAAATATGTTAAATTCTGCTTATATTTGAATAAAGCCCCACTAAAGCGACCGAAGAACTTGCTTGGATATTTATAGAAATTATTATACTAAGACAATAGGTCAAATAAAGCTGGATTGGATGGAGCTCTAAGTCAAGTAGATCTTATTTTAACAACGTTTGTTTTCGAGCTGCGGATCCTGGGTGTAGTCATTATTGTAGGCTATTTTCTGCTGTTCTACTGATTTTTAAAGGTAAATTTAAGTGTTAATGACGATATATAACTGTGTTCAACTACTCTTTAGTTATATCTTCACTTAATTTTGTGCGAATTTCTAGTCAAATATTTACGTACATTTGTATACAATTTTACTCAACTCAATACGAAAGTGATTGTCGATCTCTGGTTAGTAAGAGTTCTTCATGGTGAGTTCATTTTTTTATATGTATTAGTTTAGTATTTCTGGTCTAAATTAGCTGAGTCCCATACGCTCCTCTCGTATTCTACTAAGCCAAATGCGAGTGGAAGAGCAGAAAAAGGATTTGTCTATGTTAAAAAAATTAAATATAGTGACATTATTATAGATATTTTAGATTTGCCAAGTTGTAACATGCAATACTAAACACTTCTTAATATAATTATTATAATATTTTAATTATAATCTTCTTTATTTCATTATGTTTCACGAGTATTGACATAATTATTTATTGATATTTATTATATTGTATTGTATTTATAGTATTTCCTTTTATATACGTTTATATATGTATCATAGTTAGTCTTAGTACTCTAGTAGATAGTTTTGTATTTCATTTGTTGTTTGCTTTACAGCTTCCGCATTTTATCTCTGCACCAACTTAAGGTTGACTGTTTAAGAATGCTTATGGTATTAAGCCAGCTTTTGTACCATACATAAAGTGTAAAAGAATAAAAAAATAAATATTTTATTTATCACTAAGGCATAATAAGGTATCCGAAAAACGTCTACATAAACGATCCGCTAGTCAAACCAAAACATGGCAACAATATGAAAAGAAATACAGATTAAAGTTGAAACAGAAAGAAATATTGTACTGATTTAGGTATATTGTATCAATTAAGACGTTTTTTTTATAGTTAAGATTTAGCGTTATGGCCATAATCTCACCTGATATTAAGTGACGATACGGCCCAAGTTGGTAGACACGTTAATCCTGGAACTGGCTCGCAAGTGCAACTGCCTGAATACACCTATTGGTACTTGGCGGCAGATTTTTAATACGAGGGTGGTTGCTAGCCAGGCGGTCATTAGAAAAAGCCCTAACACCATGCTATGGTTTCCACACGATGTTTTCCTTCACCGATAACTCAAGCTCATGTAGGTGGATTCGAACTCACGTCCCTTGACACGACGTCGTACAAACTACCACTGAGCTACCATTGCTAAAAAAATATACAGATAATTTGTATAGTTAATAGACAGTCTTGCTTTAACAAAAGAAGCTGCGGCAGGTGCTTCGGAAACCAAATCGGAACGTGAAAGCATTACGCCATAATGAGTTTAGTTTGTATTCCGAAAAAGTAATTTTGTTCCTTCAGCTAAAAATAGTTTCTCGACTATGTGTGTACCAATAGAATTTTTCGCCACGGACCGATATTGCAGCGTTGAAAATTACATTTGCGTGTATATTAAACTCCGTCGCCACTATCTGTATGTAATATTAAGCGAATTTAAATGTCGTCGAGTGTTGGTCGGTCATTTTTGTGAAAATATCAGTCTCGCTTGTCGACTTTGTGCCAAGAGATGTTATCAACATTTATTTGTACTCCGTTATTTCAAAAATGTTATTATAAAGCGTTTAATTCAGGGATAAACAGAAGTTTTATCTATCATTTGCACTGGAGGCATCGTTCGCGCGAATCTAATAATAATTAAAACATTTTTGGCTGCTTTTGCACCTTTTTAATACAGCTATGCTCCTATTGGTGGAAGCGTGATGTTACTTAGCCGGTATAAATATTCTATTTACTGTAAAAAGAACCTTCAAAATCAGTCCTGTAGTTTCAGAGATTACCCATTATATACAAACAAAAAAACAAAGTTTTTGTCTTTATGATATTAAGTATACATACATTAAAAAATACCCAAATAAATTTGTATGGATTTAAGAGTACTTTGTTTTTAATTGAGATTAAAGCGGAAACTAAATAAAAAATTCTTTATACCTGCGTAACACGATGTTACTTATATTTATTCTTGTCAACAATGAACGAGTTGCATATTCAAAGACGTATGTTCCCATTTCGTATTCATCCCCATATCCCATACTGGGTACTGCTAATGAAGCCATGAAGCTAAAACAGTATCATAGATCGGACTAGCCTTATTACTAAAATATAAAATAATTGCTGGCACTTTTCATACTAAATTAATTTTAGTAAAGAGTGAACGAGGTAACAACGAAATCGTGCCCCTAACCTTGTTGTGTTTGAACAGTCGCTTAAGTTAAGAAAAGATTAAAAGAATTCTAAAATAATTTTGAAAAAATAGCTTCCACCTTCAAGTTTAAAACCTGGTACCTTTAGATATGTGCCGGTAGTTGTACTTGTGAGCTATTCGTTCCACTAGGCTAAGCGTGGTCACCATGAGTAATGGATAGAGATTAAACTTGCTAATATATTTTTTTCTACGTTTCATAGCTGCATGCAGTTGAATATATAATATACAAACAATAAAGTGCCAAAAAACGAGATTCTCGAGCGGCATCAGAAACTCTGTGATACACAGAAACAGCATTTCAAATCTTATCCCAATGATTGTCTATTTTCCCTTTCATTGTTCCTTCCTTCCATATGCCTCCAACACCTATTTTAAAATCATCCCGTGTAAAACGCGAATAAGGTCGCGGGCACGGCTAATATTTCATATAATGTATGCAAGTTAAAGATATTCAGTACGATCAATAGCAGAACGTTATGGTCGGTAATTATTTATATAATTTAGCGACTTGTGCCAGTCACAAGGAATCGCGAAGCGTCAAGAAGATTAATGCCTCCAGACTAATTAGAAAAGTTTTCAAACAGCTATTTAAGGACCTCAACCCGAACTAGGAACGGAAATGCTTTTGTTGATATCGTGTTTCGTTCTATTGATGTTAACTAGACTATATATTAAATATGAAAGAGTTGGTATTTAATATGTTTTATGACAACCGTACAGTGAGTAGTATTTTAGAATACTTTTCACTTCATTACAGACAATCTTTCACACAAAATTGAACAAAGTTTCTGTGAAGTACTTGCAAAAAAAAAACTCAATGTGCGACACATAACATCGTTATTTTAATGCAATATTCTTAGGGTAGTGTACTATATTTTACCAGTCGAACCGTTTCAAGTAGTGAATCAATCATGGCTCAGTTTATAGTGTGTACGCATAGCACGTCAATGGACGTGAGTTTGGATCCGTGCAATGAGCCTGAATTTTTAGTAAAGGAAAATATGTTGATGACACCATAGCATGCCAGTATCGGCTAAACCTTTTACTAATACAGGCCTGGCTAAAGCCTATAAATTATTTTTTAAAGTAATTAAATAAATCTCTGAAATGATTCCTCTGTCTGTTAACAACGAAGCTATAGAGTTGTTAATAAATACGCGCTGGTACTCGAATTAATTGGTCTTCAAGACCCATACTAGTTAAGTGGGCTATTTAATACATTCTCAATAGAAATGGAAAATAACGTTATTCAAATAATACCTTAGCAGACACTGGTTTGAAAGTATATTCGTAATATCGAAAGCAGGCAAAACTGAAATAAGTTTATCAATTTTTTCAACCCATATAAGAAACACGCGCACCGAGGTCGCATAAAAGAAATAGGTTACAATGACGACAAAGGAGCGTTTTATAAATTCATTTCAAACTACAACGTCCCGAGGAGAGAATATAAAAGATATTCCGTTTATATTTTACAAGTTTCAACTTTATAAGAAAAACAACGTGCAAGAGTACAGATCTAAACGGTTATCATTATCTTTCAACGAGGCGGTCGCGGAATGATGTATGAAGGAGTTGTACAACAATAGCTCTTGATAAATTGCGTCTCAAGTTACAAAATGTTTGCCGACGTTAGAAATGTGTTTGCAGAGAAAATACGGAACGGGATTGTTTGTGGGAATCTGTCAGTATGGCAAAAGTCCGGTTTTTATGGCACAACGCATTAGATAGACGGAGAAATAGGAATTAAGCTGAAGGGGGGAATAAAGAAGGGTGTTAAATTACATTTGAAACGGATTAACTGCATTTGTTTTGGGTTCATTTTTCTTTTTACATTACAAACGAATCCTCTTTGTTGTAGTAGATCATTACTGCTGTTATCAAGTTAATAGCGTTGTTTTGTAGAGATTCTAGTATCTTGTTAAATTTTCAAGGAATTGTTGGTGTGTATCTCAGTTTTATTTTTTACAATTGCCAACAACATTCAATATGGAATGCCAAAGTCGCTTTGACAGCGTCATTCCTTACATTTTTTACGTACGTTACGTACAAATATGCACTTGTACCCAATAACTAAGCTGTTTTATGTAAAATACCAAATTCGACAATTCTATGATGGCATTCATTTCGGCGTGAACCAAACAGTTTCAGCGTTGTTGGACTGTCGAGCTATTAAATTCTCTCTCAGATAGTGTATTCCCTCCTTCATACAAATAGAAATAACAGTGAATACTGATAACAGCGTCATAGGTTTCTCAATGCTTACTGTCGTATTAAATACCATGTGCATATCATCAGATATAATGGCTTATATAAAATTTACCGCCAACTATCAATAGGTATGACAGCCAGTCCTTCCAGGCTTGGCGTATCCACCATCTTGGGCCGCATCGTCACTTAACATCATGTAAGATGTAGTCATAACGCTAAAATTATAAAGTATTTAAAAAAAGAATATATATTTTAGTTCTTCACGATTGCTAAGTATTAAATAACTACCTAGTGAATCACTTTAATCTCAGCAGCTTATCAAAAACTCCGGAGTAGGAGCATGATGCGAAAAAAAAAGACCTACCACTAGGTTGGAAACTTTTCCATTTTTCTCCTCTATAACCAAGGATAAGCTCACCGACAAACAATAAAGTAGCCGCGGTTGCGCGTACCAGTAATATGAATATCAAACATCCTGCTCCAATATATGGCACACATCCTAAGCAAATATAAAACTAGAATCTTCCAGCGGTTCTGCTTGCATTGACATATAACTCAATAAGCTAATAGAAATTTGCCAACAGAAATGGTCTTATTAAAAAGTACAAACTAATTTATTTTTTTAATAATTTAGCGTTATGACTACAATCTCACCTAATGTTAAGTAACGATAAGATCGAAGATGGTGGACTTGCTAAATCTAATGGAGAGACTGGCTCACAAGTGCAACTGCCGGAACACACCTGTAGTTATTTTCAACTTGAGGGCGGAAGTTATCCAGTTGCGCATTAGAAAAAGCCCTGTAATCCAAATATTACTTTTATATTGGTGTGCCAACACTATAATATATTTGGGGTGTAAGGGATATCGAATACCATCTGAGTTACCCAATCCAACCTTACTTGCACGCGGTGCACCCTGCCAAGTAACCAACGAGGCTCTGGCGACTGTTGGTCCTTTATTTGGATGGTCATGACAGTTAACCATATAATGCTTGATCTGTCACTGCTTGGTGGTACGGTTATTGCCTGACTGGTTAGCGACCGCCCTAGGGCTTAGACTGCCGCAAAATAAAGGTTCAGTATGAGTCTTGGTATTCCGGCATAGCGAACGGGAACCAGCCCTTGTTGTCAAGGTTAGCAACGTGGCTGCAATACCTATAGTGTTGTCACTGTCTATAGATGACAGTAATTGCTTACCATCAGAAGGGCTGTCTATCTGTTTGCTGTCAATTAACATAAAAACAAAAAATATTTCTATAATGTACCACTGTACAGTCCTTTTTACAGAATTCGTTTTAATATAGATAATGCTCTCAACCGGATAATCCGGTTATGACCGGTTTAAAACTGCAACAAAAGCCCATTGTCACGGTTAACCGCGATGGCTATAGTTAATTTTGTTCCGTTTTTAGCATCATTAACGAAATTTAATATGTTCACTATTTTATTGAGTTTCTAGTGTATGAACAAAAATCCAGCGGTAATTTTGTTTTATTAACTATTATTACTTATTATATACATACTTATTATTACATATTTATTAATATATATATATATATATATATATATATATATATATATTTTATAAGGTTTAGCATTATGGCCATAATCTCACCTGATCTTAAGTGACGATACGGCCCAAGTTGGTAGACACGCTAAACCTGTGAAGGGTGGAGGAACTGGCTCTCAAGTGCAGCTGCCGGAACACACCTATTGGTATTTGGCGGCAGGTTTACAACTTAAGGGTGGTAGCTACCCAGGCGGGCATTAGAAAAAGCCCTACCACCATGCTATGGTTTCCTCACGATGTTTTCCTTCACCGCAAGCTCAAGCTCATTGTAGGTGCTTGGATTCGAACTCACGTCCCTTGACGCGAAGTCATACACACTATCACTGAGCTATCATCGCTTCAATTATTTATACGTTTATATACTTATTATTACGTACAGACCGTTATTAAATTTAGCTTTGGTGACCACCGAGTTCGGTGACGTCATTTCGTCCTACTTTTATCAAAAAATAATTCTTGGCTATTAGTGAAGGACCACTTTGATGAAATAACGATAATAATGTATTTAATAATGCTCATCAAAAACAAATTCACTAATGTTACTTTAATTATCAACGAAATAGTAAGTTACGCAAAGACACTTGGAAGCTAATCTCATTTCTATAATAAATAAGTTGCGAACTTCGTTTGAAATTACTCTTAAAGCCAAGTACCAACACCTTATAGACAAGTATAAATCTTAATTGTTACGTTAAAAATCTTTTGACAAGTAAGTACATTTTGGCAGGGGCACTTGAAAGCCAATTTCATTTATATAATCAACAAATTACGATCTTCGGTTAAAATTACAATATGAAGTAAAAATAAATTATAAAATCTTAATTTAAAATTTACTTTAAGTATAAATGATTATTACATATAAAGTATAATATGTGGCCACAATCACATCCGATATTAAGTGAAAATGTAGCCTACGATGACATACATGCAAAAAATAAATATTAATATTTGAAAATGTATAACTAAACACCAATTGGTGTATTCCGCTAGCGCACTTAAGATTTAGGTCCTATTTTAGACATGCAAACATGAAACTGGGCATGATAAGACGGTGGCAGTTAAGACGTCCATAAGCTCCTTTGGGCCTAAACTGAATAAAAAGTTTAATTTGATTTAATTTAAACAGTTAAGTCCAGTGGAGGAGTGGACGAGTCATGTGTAACTGCCGCAACATACTGATAGATATTTGGTGTCAAAATTCAACTTGAGGGTAGTTGCTAGCCAGTTGGGCGTTAGAAAAGGATATATCACCTGAGTCATGAGCTTTCACCGAAGAAAAGCATGTCGAGGAAACCATTGCATGGTGGTATAACTTTTTGTAATACCCAACTAGCTATCTACCAGCCTCAAGTTAAAAATTTGCCGCCAAATACTTGTAGGTGGGTTCCAGCAGTTGAGCTTGAGAGTTATCCCCTCAACTAGACTTAGAGTGTTCACCGTCTTGAGCAACATCGTCACATATTAAGTGAGTTTAGCCATAACGATAAATCTATAAATATTAAAATAAAGACTTAATGATTTCTTAGGTTTACGCGAATATTATTATATATATATTATTATATATTCAAAAAATAAAGACTTCCAAGCATAGACACGTAGAAACGAATTAATTTATGCCATGGTAGCTGGTCGGTAATTGAACCGCATGAAGAGCTCGTCGCGGCCGCGATCCGCTCAGAATCGAAGAGCGTACGCCTGTCCATTTAATTGGTGGTTAATCGATAGCCGATTTACCGACGCTTAACAAACTCGACATTATTCCACGTTCTGTCTGAGGTTAGATTAGGGCGAATTTATACCTACTTAGTTCGTTTCCTGATGATGTATATTACTTTCGCTACTTTCGCGTGGAACTGATAATTACGTTTCTATTGTTTGTTTTCTTTCTGGTTAAAAAGTCCTTTATGATTTTTTCTATACCCATTTTTATCGTGGGGCATTTACACATCTCCTCCCAGTCTGGGGAGACTGAGAGGGTTATTTGGGCCTCGCCCAGTTTTAGTCGCTGGAAATACCCATTAAAACCTCACGGTCATCTATCACCTCACTGGGGCGACGCAGGTTCGAACTGGCAGCCTGGCTAGCTGCCCTCTTCTGTACCCTTGACAACGTATATGCAAAATTTTATACATACGATTGTATTTACTAAAGGCCTGAAACAATTACAAACAAGCTCACTTTCTCATAATATTAGTAAGCACTTATAAGTTTAATTTCTTTAGTGAAAATTTTCTCTTGATAGTTTCGTTACAATAGAAATATTATTGCTTAATGTAAGCGTAGTAGCTAAAAATGTTTTGAGTTTATTGTATGTAATAAGGCCACTGAATTAATTTGCTGTATCTTAAACAGTTTTAGAAATAACATAAACTTTAATATATGTAAATATAATTTCCTTTTCGAAGAGTTTGTTCCCCTACGTTTAGCAGATATATTACATCTTCGTTCCAATCATGTTATATACTCTTTCGTATCACGAGCGCACAGTAAAATGCAAGAAATATTACACGACAAGTCTGCTGTGTTACAAACGCGCAACCGACATCTTTCAGGAAGAGAAAATAAACGTCCCGCTCGACTCGCAAACATTCAGTTTCAAGTGTGCACACGGAAGAGGATTCCCCTACTGAGATGTTCCATCTCATTATTTAATCACTTTAGATGGAACGGTAGTAAAGTAGTGTTACAGACCACGTCTACCGCTTATTAATATGGAAACATAATAAGTTACAAAGGTAGTCACTATGCTACAAGTTTTTTAGAACCTGTATATATGATAACTGAAGTCAAATCACAGAAAATCTAAAGAAGATCTATGTGACGAGGTTGCTGCATTATATTCACATCTTTATATGTTTAGTACAAATCCCGCTTAATTATCAAATATAATCCAGTTACTAATTGTTTACTATTATAGAAGCCAACTTCTTAGTAAACCATGGATTTACCGTGCGGATGTCAGGTTTATCATATGGCAGAGTGGAAATCTCCGAGCAGTGTCCGAGACTTGTGACACGGATTGAGATTTAAGGTCCTTACTTTCGGATGTGCGACAACACTCACCTTCACCAATCGTGTTTCTCTCCCTGCCCAGGGAAATTTTGTAGGACAGCCTTGGCAATTTTATAAACCGGTATATGTAGCCAAAACATTATTCCTAAGCACTTCGCTTCGACTTTGTAATGAGAATTACTGAGTAGGGGCGTTTCTTTATATGTCACACGAGATAGCAATGTCTTCCATGAATCGTGTGTCCACCGCACACCTGGCTCTTTTTGCAGACGGATGCGGGTACGTTGACCCTGTTACCCGGGTGAGTATCAAAAGTTTATCCGGTTTACGGAGCAACCGGGCCTGAGGCTGCCGGAGCACATGTAACTTAAACTTTTAACGCTTTATCTCAACAATACATTTGTTTAACTGCTTCTAATTACTTTGTACATTTTAATGAGTGAATATTTACCATGCTGTTGTATTGTTCAAAGAAGTTACTTTTGAAATTCGCAAAAATAGCATTAAACATATGAATAGTTATCTAAGATCTGTATTCAAGTATCTATAAATGCGTTCCGGTAACTTCACCGGAAATACCGAAAAAATAATAATTAAAAAAATAAACATGTATGCTGTTGAAGTATAATATTTTTGCATGTACGTTTTCATATTTATTTTATGTACTTATAGGTAATTTATTGTCACTTGAAACGTTTTGTGATTATATAAATATGTATGTGCGTGCGTGTATATAAAAATGTAATTGGTGTCCGCGTCTAATAGGATTCAATTTGACGTTGATTATTGTAAACAGTCTAAACATTTGAACCATTTATATTGAATCCAGTTTCGCTAAAACATTATAATATATAAAAATAAAGGTAGATAAATCATGAAGCATGTGAAATTTACATTTTTACTAGATACGAAAAATTTGTTTTAAAAGTTATGAGAACAGAAAACAAGCAGATACACAATAAAGTCCTTAATTAAGGCAACAACAGCAAAAGATTTTTGTTAGACTCAAAAAGCACTACGGACAGTGGAAAAACAATTTACTTTAAATATCTATAGCAAACGTCAATAAAATAACATTATAATATAGAAATGAAGCATTTGACAGTACCCAAAAGTATTAGGCCCATAATTCCTCCCCACTCAGATTAGAAAGTAAAAATAATTAAAATTTCGAAATTTTTAACCAGCGAAAATAATTTTGGGAGCCCTTAAAGTAAAAGACGGTCTATTTAGAAGGGCAAAATCTTACCTTTTACTACCCTTACTGTTTAGTTAAACCTTTTAGTTTGCAATAAAAAAGGATGTATGTATATTGTATACAAGCGTCTTTAATTCTTCAAGTTCTGTGTATTTTATCGAAGAAAATGCACTGAAAGTTGATCTAAGACTGCTGGCGTAGATAAACTATTCTAGAGAGTTTACAACAGGGAAGATAGACGCGATGTGCCAGAAAAAGCAATTTAAACTGTATTCAACGTGAAATACGGTGTAGAAGGTGAGCGTAGAGCGAAAACTAAATTAATTAACAAATTAAGTACTAACAAACTAAGGACAACTTAATTACTCATATATTTGAAATGATTTTATTATTATTACTTAGTATATTCACAATTTTCGTCTCAGGTTTCATCTTAATAAATATAAATTAAGTCAACATGTAATGATTCTAATTTTAATTAAACTTATTATAATGTTTTGTCTATAAATAAATTGATGTAAGTATCTGTCATATCTTCATGTCCTTTCTTGGGAGCTTAGAAAATATAATGAACTATTTATATCCAACTTTAATAATTTCTTCTAATTCCGATTCAATCGAACCTTAGGCATTACAGCTACACAAAGTTTTATAAATTTGAAAATATCTATTTTCATAGCATCTTCATAGTCAGTTGAACCAGAAATTATTTTCGTAAGTCTATATTATTCTTTAAATATATCATTAATGGCATTCTCTCTATTGACTTGTTATTAACTCTGCCATACCTTTGGTGTCATCGTTTTCAGGTGCCACTGAGCAGCACGAGGTGAAGAAAGTTTTGGGAAGATTATATCTGGTAGTAAATATCTGTAAGCTGATATAATAATTATGATTCTAACACAAGTATATCGCATTTGTATTGAATACCTTTTATTTTCATTCTCAAGCTTCATTGCCTTTCAACGCCCAATGTTAACAGTTAATGTTAAAGAACAAATAATGTAATTTATAAATACAAAGAAGTATGTATAAATTAAATTTATTAAAAAACGCAATCGCCTATACCTGAAAACGCAAATTTAAACTTTAAATACAATGTGTCACAAAGAAAATGAACGGAAACTCCTTTACCTTACAAATGTTTTGAACTTAAAAGGCTAAACAATGTATTTATTTAGTTGTTGTGCTTTATTCAATAGTATAGATGTAAGTTTTTTCTTAGGGTTGCAAGGAAGGACGTATTTGTTTCATTTAACAGTCAAATGTTCACAGTTGATGGAAAGGCTTCGATTAACAATTATCATGAGTGATATCGATCTATAGACAGTAACCTAAGAACATAGCCTAATAATTTAAAGTGACGCATTGCGTTGTGTCGATAAGCACAATTTTGTATAAGTCTACGATCTTTTGAAAAGTACGCACATGTTTTTGGTACGCAAAACCCACTGTTTAGACTGAACCACGACTACACTAGGTATATTAAACACAACAGTCACAGATTTCAGTGGTTCACGTTTCACCTAATCACGTATTTCGCAAAAGCAAAGAGACAGCTCTAGTGGCAGATGAAGCGATGATAGCTAATCTGCCGCCTAATACTAATTGTTATGTTCCGGCAGTTGTACTTGAAAGCCAGTCACTCCACAGATTTAGTGTGTCCACCAACTTTGACCGTATCGTCACTTAAGCTCAGTTAATATTATGCCCATAACGATATACCTTAACCATAAAAAGTAAAAAAAAGTTAATTGATTGTTTGCTTATTTTTAATATACTAAACGATGTTATACTTAACAATACTAATATGCTATTTTTATTATCGCTTTGCTTTCGCAAAATACATTATTAGTGGGTCGGGCAGGATATAAGATAAAGCCTGACTCCACACCCGACTGCGTGGGGACCATAGATTGAGCAGCCGAAAGACCTTACATCCCAGCATAACAGAGACTACTCTCAATGAAAAATGGCATACCTACGTTGTGTAATTCTTGACAGGTTAACTCTTCACAAATATATTCTAGTCAATGTGAGAGATACTTCATACCAGCAAAATAGAAGGTGTGCATGGACCTAATTGAAGAGGTAAAAAATTTACACATTTTCATTCGTAATTTAGAACCACTTTTATATTTTGTGCATAGTTACTTTTACATAGCATCGCATTATATCAGCTTCTATCTATCTTGAAAAATTGTTACTTACTAATAGGTATTCTAAATATAATCTATAACCAATTGATGGTCTATACAGCGAACAACTATACAGAGAAAATATCCGAACATACGAAGCACTAGTTAGACTAATCGTTTTAAGACCTTGAGCGTTCGAGTTTCGACCCAACAGAAATAAGTTTAAATAGTAACTACTGAACAACGTATTCTATTTATTATCTGCAAAGATGTTCAAATAATGTTATTTAAATATATTCATAGTATAATATGCTGTACAATACGTTAAATTTCCTTAATCGTTGTTTCGTCCATGAAAATTCTCGTTACACTTCTTTGCAAAATAATATTTATTAATTATAAGTTTATAACAGATCCATTCCTAGTGCCTAGGTATATTTGAAATACATTTATAAAAACCACAAAATATACATTTAACTCCATCTAATTTAATATAAAAGTTTTTTTTTGGCAATCTATGAATAAAGGATGTATATCTAAAGGTATATTTAAAATCTTTGTGAAAAATGAAAATTAATTAAATATAAAAAAGACACGAATTTGTAATATTTACAGAAATAAAAATAAAAATAAAAAATCTTCATTTTTTTTTACAATCATAGTCAAAAGATAAATTTCCTTGTCTATTTTTATATATATTTGAATTGACCAATGAGAGATATGATACGAAAGAGGCTTGAAAAAGGAGATTCTATGAGATTCTAGAAAGATTTTTGACATGGAAAAGAAAGGACGTTGGTAAGGAGATAGAGAAAGGATGGGGTGATATGAGGCTGACGAAATTTTATGGGAATATAAACAGGGAAAGCACTGAGTATAATTATACATTATAAGCGTATACATTGGTCGTAAATGATTAAAATCACAAAGAATAAGTTAAAAGAGTCGCGTTTTTTTAAAATTCATGCAGATTCCAAAGAACTTAGGGAAGTTATCAGGGTTAGGCAGTATTCGTAGGAAGTTGAAGGACATTACTGCACTATGAACATTTGTGCCATCTTACATGTATGTATTTTTTTTTTTTCAATAATATACGGTATGAAAAAAAGGGTGGCGACAACTCTTGCCTATACACTCTTAAAGGATTCAATAAAGATATCGAGGCTGGAAAGCATAAAATGTCGTATCACGCATAAATCCGAATTCGAGTAATATACATTATACGAATACAGAAAAAAATACGTATCAAATGAATTTGGTCTCGTTCTTATCTGATGAAATAAATGTTCTTCAAAAATTTAAAAATACTATATAAAAAATCGGTTTATCCTTTTATATCTAGATATATTGATTTTAATTTTTCTGACTCTCCAGTAAAATTAAATTTTGCGATATACAATATATAAACTTTTCAACGTCAATATTAAGCGATACTATTGACAATATTTTGTAACAAAGGCTCGACCGCAGACAAAAGCTAATAATATGGAGTGTATTAATTGAAAATGTTCAGCACCGTATATCTACAACTAACATCAAACTCCTGAACATAGCCGTAAATTCAACTATAGTTAATAACGACTGTATAATACCAGACTAGAACTTCCGAGCATTGTTGAGTTAACAAGTTAACTAAGGCTAGAACAGGATACTGAACGTGGCCTCTATATTTTTATTTTTGAACGTAACACAGTAAACTGTTTTTTTCGACCTAAAATACGCTGTTAATTGTAAGCTTTGACAGCTTCACCGAACTTTTTTGGGGTGGATGTCAGAATGGTTGAAACTCAGCTTGTGCTACTACCGGAAGATGAACAAAGATTCATGATTCTAAGTAACCAACATATCCCAACTTATTAAGTTGAGTGGTCCTAACAATGACATTGGACAATCCGCGAAAGGACCGCGGGGTAGTCCCTTTCAAAACCGTGTACTTAATGTGTGGGTGTGCATGGATGGTATGCGGTGTGATGATGTAGACTGCCACTGTATTGTGCGAGCAGAATCACTTGAGAGTTCCTATACGGAAGATCGATCCTAGGCTCAAGCGTCTGTGGAAGGAGGCCGCGGCGGGTGTGCGGGAGCGAAATTAACCGCTCGACCTCGGCGGCGAGGGCGGCGACTACGCGGGCGTTTGCACGGACACGTGTGATTGGTTGAGACTCCAGGGAGGAGCGCGTTCAATCTTGTTATTTTGTCGACGGGATCGGTGAAGCTGTTACGTGCCCAGCGTGCGAAGCGTTTGGCGTACGGATTGGGAGTGTAGCTATCTACGTGTACTATTTTGGGGTTGGGCTGAACTTCGGCCTTTTCGAAGCAGTAAACTGACGGAACGTGAATCCATGACATTTTTATGGTTTACTAGCTTTTACCCGCGGTTCCGTTCGCTTTAATATTGGATAACACTATAATAAGTTTATTATTTCCTTTATACCACTCCTAACAGTTTTTCGCAAGAAAATGTAGCCTGTCACCGATGCTAGCTTCCCATCTATCTCTATACCAAAATTCAACATAATCGATTCGGCAGTTTAGGCGTGAAAGCGTAACAAATAAACAAACAAACCAACTCACTTCCACATTTATAATATTAGTAAAGCAATGAGGGTATCGAACATTATTGAAGCTCGTGGTACTGTAATTTGTCTAGGAGATTTCATTCGCATGCTCTAATGGTTGATAATATTCAGGAACGTTTTGACAACAACAAAAAATAATTTGATAAACCAAAACATTTGTAAATAGGAATCGTCGCGACAATCTTTACGACCAACGATCACATTCACGGCACACTCACACTTATCAAACAGCCCGTTTTCTTCTCCTCATCCGCTCGTAACTTTTTATTGTTTCGCCTTTTTTGCCCTGTAACAATGTAAACTGGCGTTTGTGACTCGCTTGTAATGGAATATTACATTACATTGCTTTGTGTATCCAGTGAAATGTCAAAACCGGCTAATGGTGTTCATAATTTGCTTTTGAGGTTTGGAAGATCAAAAAAGGAAAAAGTTAAAAAGATTAGATTTTCTTAGAAATTACGTCTTAGTTTACAAATTAATTTCATCCGGTGCGAATAAGAAACAGTCTACTACGATGATTCTTTATACGATATTCTTATGCGTTTACGTATATAATTTTTTATCAAGATCAGTTTCAGTATTTTATGAGCTTCCATAAACTTTATTTTTTATTGCTGTAATCTCACCTGATCTTAAATAACGATACGGCTCCAGTTGGTAAACACGCTCTAGAGGGACTGGATCTCAAGTGTAAATGCTGGAACACACCTATTGGTATTTGGCGGCAGATTTTCAACTTGAGGGTGGTTGCTAGGCAGGCGGGGCTTAGAAAAAGCCCTACCACCATGCTATGGTTTCCTTACGATGTTTTCCTTCACCGAAAGCTCAAGCTCATTGTAGGTGTTTGGATTCGAACTCGCGTCCCTTGACGAGGAGTCCGTACATTATACCACTGAGCTATCATCGCTTACTACTTAGATAGTCCACATTAAAATGTATATATAAATATATTAAGATATAAAATGCAATAGGGATGGGCCTACTTTAGAGATTCAGTGCAGAAATTAGCTACTGCAAGCATCAACGCTATCTTTCTGTAAACTTTCTATATATCATTTAAATATGGAGTTGTTAGACGTATTCTTTGCTACCTGTAAACATCGTGAGGAAACCGTAGGTACATGGTAAGGCTTTTTCTAAGGCCCGCCTGGCTAGCTATAACCCTTAAGTTGAAAATTTGCTGCCAAATACCAATAGATCTGTTCCGGCAGTTGCACTTGAGAGACAGTTCTTCCAAAGGTTTAGCGTGTCTATCAACTTGGGCCATATCGTCACTTAAAACCAGATGAGATTATGGCCATAACACTTTAACCTTAGCTTTAGCCTTAACAATAAAAAAAATACTTGCATGGTTAGCTCAAAGTGCTAATTTATTTTTAAGTAAAATTTTACTTAATTTTAAATGACGCTAAAACAGAATAACTGTAGAAGATTATATATTTAACTCTCATTTGTAATCTAGAAAGTTTTACCCTTATACTTAATTATTGGAAAGAAAGTAAACCATAGATATTAAACTTGAAAACGATACAGTGTCAATAAAAATGTGATGTTACCGTACACACCCGTAGCAAGGGAAAGAATGTATGACCCGATATAAATAAAGGGTTTATTGATAAATTAATTCTACTTGATTTTACTTTAGTGTGTACAGGCGAAAAAATTAAAAAGCTTTCAAAAAACTCTTCCAAACCATTGTGTGAGAGACCACGTTTTATATCATTGCCCAGCACTACTTACAAGTTTTTACAAGTTGTTGAACGCGCTTCAACCAGTTCTTCGAGTTGGTGCGGAGAGAATTCACTGTTAAAATCGACATATGTGATTCTATTACACAGAAATGTATTTACTCTTTGTTCTATTTCAGGAACTGGTGGTTTGAAAATTCGTTTTGCGTTGTAAATCTGTCGTCGAATAGCTACAGATATATTTTTAAAGCTACACTTTACAGCCAATCTCTCTACTAAGTTAAACTCCTTTATATTATTGTTTTATTAAATATGCACACAAAACTGAACTTAGCCGAACTATAAACAAAGTGTATTTTCTTGTTGATAATTTATATGTTTCCCACGGCCATCTGGAAAATGAATAAATGTTAAAATGATGATAACTAATATTATGAATCTAGATATAGGTTACTTTATCTCATAAAACGCAAAAGTTTCAACGCCATTTGAAATTAAAAGTTAAAATATTAATTTAAAATATAATATTATTAATTGAACGTTTTGAAGAGTTTTATTGCAATTTTCTCTGCTCGCTTGCTGACAGCATGAGACAAACTATAAGCTAATTTATTTCCTTTACCTAAATAAGGTAGATGGTTGATTGATTTATTAAGAATTCGAAAGGGCAGGGCGTTTGCTGATGTAGTTAGCTTTTATCATTAAAATGTTACGATTCTGTGTGACAAAATCCATCTTTAAAGATAAGCCTGCCGACGCGACGCGGAGCGTCGTCCCTTCTGCAAGCAATTTTATCCCCATTTCCACTCGCTGGCAACTTTAATATAGTTTGTAACTATTTGATAAATTCGACATAAAAAACATATTCTCCTTTTCTGTAACTGTAATTTTATTTTTTATTTTTATGAATACCTTTTCTACTTCGTATTATTTTGCATAACGTATTCATATTTTTCGAGATGTTGGTGAACAAGGGTAGGTATATAAATGTAATGAAAAACAACCTGAAGCTATGATGACTCAGTTGGTAGTGTAGTCAATAGACGTGAGTTCAATCCCTATAATGAGATTAAGTATTCGGTGAAGAAAACCATCGTGATGAACTTATAGCATGGTGGTAGGCCTTTTTAGATCCCTAACTAGCTAGCTACCTCCCTCGAATTGAAAATCTGCCGTCGAATACTTATAGGTGTTTTCCGGCAGTTGCACTTGAGAGCCAGTTTCCCACTAGGCATAGCGTGCCCACCATCTTGGGCCACATCATCACTTCTTCAGGTGACATTGTGGTCATAACGCTAACCCTATAAAATATTAAAAAAATATAGAACTGATTTTTATGATAAGGTTGGGACTATGACTGGATGAATGATTATTATATTATGAGTTTTGCTTAATAAATACTGTGTAATATAAAATTTATTGTAGGAATTCCAAAGAACGAATGGGGGCGTCTATATCAATCATTTCTAGTTAATTCAACAATAAACGAGTTGTGGCGTTTCAAAGTGGTAACGTCGAAATGACATTTAATTAAAACATGATTTCTATTCTACAATTCACTGCCTGAAAACTACGGTTTATGATTTATGTTATGTTTAATACAACTTTATCAATACAACTACTTTAAAACAGCACAAGAACTATATGTCTTTTAATTCATATGCCGAAAAAAGACAAAACTCTGTATACACGTGATCTATAACTAGATCTGATATTTGCACTGACTGGTTTGTATTACTTATTCAAGCCGGTCAAGATCGCTTCGAACAGCTGCCTGTGTATTGAGATGTGCCTATGTTTTAAGATCTATCGCTATTTATATAATGTATCATATAGAATTTATTGAGTTTATTGTTAAACGTAACATAAGCTCTGTTTCAGTTAGCATTTACAACCCGCAAAACATAGAGTATAAATGATGTGAGTGCGAAACGGAACGTATCCTTAGTAAACCCAACTCACACATCATGCTATATACTACTATAACAAAATATAATAAATAATCTAAATAAAAAAGCGGCTATTTTTAGAATTTCATCTGTCATTTTCATTTCAGAAGATTGTCCTAAAACTTCATTTGCCGAAAAATCAAGAAGCTCGCCTTACTACCTTCGATTACTAATCGATTTGACCATAACTATACAAAATATGATTTATGACCCTAGCAGCAAATCGTAACATGATGTATTTAAATCATCATAGAAAAAAAACTTTGGCTTTTAAATAAAATTTAATATCTGTTGGGCTACAATGAGATATCCAATTTGTTGTCTCTTAAGTACACATGCAAGTGACGAAGCCAAGTTTTCATGTACTTTTCTCATTGATTCCAAGTAATTTTTGTAATATTGTATGGTTGGTTACGATGGGACTGACATGTCCTTGTTGGACAAAAGTTCCAAAAATAAAATAAAGATAAAAAAGGCGTTTCAATTTTTATTGTTATATCATCAAAACAATATAATACATACAACATAGTTGAAGTGATTTCATAGATTAGTCATGACTGGATATGACAGAAACACATGTGCTCTAATGTCACAATACAATCACTCAAATATGAAGTGTAATCAGTCAAGAACTAATTTGTTATCGCTGAGTAGGATCATTCATCTCAGTGCGTATGTCTCTCCTGATTAGTCTGATCTAGTAATGCTGGACTTGTGACGTCAGCGTTCCAGCGATCTTATTATAGACATTGTCTAACAAATCGATAAGAAAAAAGTACAACAAGCTCTTGCTTTCGCAAATGGTGTTTATAAACAAGTTCTTTTATTTTATTTCTTATATATTTTATTTAGAACGACTTCCATTATCTAGTTGTAAGAGTGATAATTATTTGTCAAGTGCAACATTGTTTCCACAATGTACTCATAATAACTTTACGTTTTCTTTTGATTAAGTATTTCTAATCAAATCGAGTGCAGTTTTAAGTTCCCTTCCAAGTTTCACTTGCAGGTACGATTATAATAATTACGTTTATTTTGCAATATATTATAATACAGTCACTAGAGTCATCAAAAATGTTCTCGAATCCTCAATTCCCAGCGCCGCCTCGTCCAATTTTCAGGCGAATAAAATCTAAAAAGCATTTTTACATTCCAAAAATATGATAATAACAGCGAAACGTAATACGTGCACCGTAGCGGGTAATCTAATTTCAGACGAGCAACAAAACGCTGTGCTCCCCGGCGCTTACAAAAATAAAGCAGTGCGACTCACAACGAAATGAAACAAAAACTGTTCCGAACACATAAAAGTATGTCCTATCTGATTTGCCGCGTCTATTTTGAATCGATCATTTTATTACGGCTGTCTCTATGTCGTTTTTATTTTGTTATTGTGGTAACAAAATCCCTTTATAGACTTCCTCTCGTATTGCGTTTAAAATGCGCCTATCAGGCCGCAAGATGATGTGTTGATGTTTAATGTGGCGATGGATTGTCGTTCTCTCGATGGTCGCTGCTGTTTTTAGACTTTACTGTACTTAGTGCAGACACTTTACCGAACTAACATAAAAAAAATGTGATAAGACTTATCAGGTGACAAACACCAGTGCAGTACCTATTAAAATTGACTTAAACAGATTGCAGAGGCGGACTGTCTGCATTATAAATGATGCAGATATCACCAACACTTTAGAACCGCTGCAAATACCTCTCTGAGCATGTTCTACCGTCTGTATTATGGCGAGTGTTCCTTCTTCCTTCTTCTCCGTTCCACAATAGAACCACGAAGGCGGAACTTCGGAGTCACAATTTCACGGTAACACCTACAACATCGAGCACGAAAAAGTTTGCCGACTCTTATTTCTGACAGACCGTGAAGTTGTGTAATTGACTTCCTGTAAGCGTGGTTCCATCTTCCTATGACATGGGGTCTTTCAAACGAGGCGTGAAAAGCCACCGAAGCAGGCAAGTATGCCAGCATTGACTGGCAGTGAATTTTGATTCATTTCGATTGTACTGTATTTAATATCAGGTGCAGTACTATGCTGCGCAACATAAAAAAAAAATCACGACCCACGATGACTTTGAATACCTACACTACCAATGTCCAAGGAACAGCTCTTACGAGTTTAGTGACGTCTCGAAGCCTAGCAACAGGGATGAAAGTAAGTTGCTTCAGTTTTTTTGTTAAACTTTGGTTATAACACAATATTTACTACTATTTATTTCAGGATTACGAGCCTGCTGTAATAACCGCAATTATGATATTATTTGATACGATCAAGCTCTGTGTGTATAATAATTAAGTGGGGGTGTACAAGATTTTTACGCATCGGAGTTTACAACTATACCTTTTCAGGAAAAACATCGTAAGCGACTATTGTAATTTTTACAGGAGAATTTTTTGATACCTAATTTAAAAATATTTATGATACCCTTATTTAAAAAAAATGTTGGTAATTGATGTTTATAATTAACCACTGATCTATAAGAATAGTGTCTAATAATATACTGTTTCTAATTTAGAAATATATTTTTAAGAGAAGATAGTATAAATATTTTTTAAGATTTTTGGCGCTTTGCATTTATAATATTACTAGGGATGTACATTAATATTAAAAAACGTAAAAATTTGTTTGTTGGAACGCGTTAATCTTAGGAGTTTTCGATCAGATTTTAAAAAGTTTTGTTTAGATTCGATAGAAAAATTATTCTGAAATGCTTTAGGCTATTTAACATGACGCTATCACCAATAGGAACAAAGTTACAAAAATGGGCAAAAATTATGAGATAATTTTTAGTTCCACGCGAACGAATTCGCGGTCACAGCTAGTCTGTAAAAGATTATCATTGTTCTTAGAATTAATTTCTTATAACATCAACTGATAAGGAATATTTTTACACTAAACTTTTTTTCACTTTGAAATCATATTTCAAAGACCGTCGTACTTAGAGAGTAAACTCCAGTCGTACGTTGGAGCTGATTTACACTTTTTTTCTTCATTTACGAAGGACATATGGTTTTAGTTACGAGTGAGGGCAATTTGTACCAAACTTTGAATTGGATTTAATATTTTAAAGCAGCTTTTAAAACTGGCAGGTCTTTATGTTTCTAAACAACTACACTAAACATGGCTTAGAAGTAGATTTAACTTTTTAATGAAGCAGTGCTGAGTTAACAACGAAACAACAAAATAACTTGCATCACGTTTGCAGACACACTATGATGTCAAGTAAAGTTCAAGCTAATAGAATTGGCGAGCAACACCGTATGTAATATTACACGAACCATTTGGAGCCACTTTTGTAACCCTCATAATTCAAAAGCTATTCGACATAAACCAGTCAAATTTAGCTCATATATTGAGACTTGTGAGATACAATATATTCTTTGAATTTCATGAACACACCTCAAACAGTTACTTAGACATTAACGGGCAAAAATCGTCGTTTTAGTACTGACCTATAGATTAAAAATAAGTCCCAGTTCTAGATGACATAGAAAGTTGAAATTTGCCATCCAGATAAATAGTTGGGTAAATACAAAGGAATAAATCAGAATGTTGTATTTTTTTTATTTATTATTATATTATATTTACACGCAACGACAGTGATGACAGTAGAGTTATTTCGCACAATACACTCGCCTATTGTCATCGCGTAGATTGCCTTCAGTGGAACGTTTATAAAATGTAACGGTGGAAGAGCGCTCCACCGATTTACGTGCGTGCGTACCGCTTCGTATTCAAACGTTGTACGTAAAAAGCCGACTGCGAAACAAAAATGCGTTGTACGTTCTTGTTAATGTATTTACTGGCGAACTAGCTCCCTATTGTTTTTCGGCCGTACGCTGTAGAGAGATTTATGAATTTTCCCGAGGGTACGAGCGGTATGTTTTGTGTGAGGAATTATATTATGTAAGTAAAGGATATAATGGCGATTATTATTTTGTTTGGATCTACATTGCGGAGATTGTTGGAGTCGATTATTGTTTTCTATTGAAACGCCACCGCTATATATCCGTATTCCAGGATGAACTGATGTACTCGTATATTTTTATCAATCGAACGTTGTTGTAACGATTTGTATCCGCCTGTATTTTTATTGGTCACTTTTTAGAACCAGTTGGTGTATATGATTTTGGGATGTCAAGGATATCGAACACCAGCCGAATTGCCCAAGCGAACCAACCTCACTTGTACGTGGTGCATCTTACCGAATAACCGACGAGGTTCTGGCCTATTGTCGGACCCATTTTTGGTCATGATGATTAACCATGTAATCATTGATCCGTCACAGCAGGTGGTAGAGTTATCGCTCGACTTGTTAGCGATCACCTTCGGGCTTAGACTGCGGTACAATAAAAGCTCAGTAGAAGCCTTTGTGTTTCGGAAAAGTGAAAAAGAACCAACTATTTCCGCCAAGTTCAGCAACCTGGCTGTAACACCATTAGTACCCATTTTACTATCAGATGGGCCGTCTACCTGTTTGCTGCTCGTTAGTATAAAAACAGACCAGCGGCTTGTAGGCAGGCATGACCTCGATGCACTTTGATTAAGTATTTAACTTTCTTAGGTCATTGTTGTTTTTTAAAAGAAATTGCTTATGGGTGTGCTTTGAAATTCTGATCCGCAGGCTTTTCGTTTGAAGCTCGTTTGGGTAAAGTCAGCTCGAGGCGACTAAAGGCGAGGCGAAAGACTCAAGCACACACCACGTGAAGCTGCGTCCGCTTATGTCGGCGTTCCACTTAGCGTTCACAACACTCAAAACATGCCTTCATTCGTTTCACATGACGACACCAGTCAATATGGTCGCGGAAAGAACGTCATTAAGCTTTCGTATAGAAGTAGTAAAATACCCTACGAGTTATCGTATGTAGTTATATGTTAATAATATACTGAGAACACGAATTACACTATATATTACCACAATAAGAGGACATATATTTTATACTATCTTAAAAAAGCTGCGAATGCTAATTGATGTTAATTATAGTACAAATAATAAAGTAGATTTATCTATTAATCTCTCATCAATAAATCAATTAAAGTTCTTAGTTAGATTATCCTTTTGTATGGTGGTGGTATCCACAATTGTACTGTTCTAAAAACCACAATGAAATCTGAGTTAACATTGCTCGTATTTCAAGGCGCGAACACTCAACTGCAACATTGAAAAATATTCCAACCCTTGTAAATACTTCGAAAAATGTAATTCCGCACGAAATCAGTTTTACTTTGCGGGTTAGTTTTTAAACCACAGCTTTCGAAAGTTTCGCGGTTAGAGTACATTCTGTTCGCAACACACACTTTAGGGAGCTTTACAAATGTATATTTTTATACAAAGTTTCCGTAGAGTATTTTTGCAATGCTGACCAACGAAAAAATTGATGAAATAGGATTTTTTTATTGTTAATGTTTATCGTTATGGCCATAATCTCACCTGATCTTAAGTGATGATATGGTCCAAGTAGGTAGACACGCTAAACGTGTGTAGGAACTAGCTCTCAAGTGCAACTGCCGAAACACACCTATTGGTAGTTGGCAGTATATTTTCAACTTGAGGGTGGTTGCTAGCCAGGCGAGCATTAGAAAAATCCTTACCACCATGATATGGTTTCTTCGCGATGTTTTCCTTCACCGAAAGCTCAAGCTCATTGTAGGTTGATTCGAACTCCAAAACTTGACGCGGAGTCCGCAAACACTACCAGTGAACTATCATCTTAGAATTACATATGATAGAGATGCAAATGTTACAATTGATGCGTGGGTTAACTATAATTGAGAAGATAACGAATGAACATATTCTAAGATAATGTATTAACATAACAAGAGTTGTAAAGAATGTAGGACTAACGTAGAACGAAGAAAATATGTTCGGGTTGTGCGAGGAATTAAATATGTATAAAAAAGTGAATACTAAAATGGAAACTAATTAAAGAGATCGATCAGATGATGTAGTATGTTTTCGTTCACCGAAAGCTCAAGCTCATTATAAGTGAATTTGAAATCACGTCCTTACACACTACCAACTAAGCTGAAAATTAGGGCGATAATTCGCCCTAATTTTCATTTTCCAAAAAAGATAAAAAATCATTTCCGTCCACACATAAACGTTAAATGTATTACAAAAAATTGCAATTCCAAAAACGATCCGCTTCCGCACGAAATTCCCCCTTTTATTCATAACAGGAGGTCGCTATTTATCGCCGGCCTTTGTTTATGAATCACTGAGTGTTGCCATAATTAAATTTATTATACGGACGTAACTGCCAGTTTGCTTTATTTACAGCGTTTCATTTCCGATTTGCTTTGGATTTTTTCGGTCGTGTTCCTTTCTGGCGCCGATATTTATTTTAATTCTTTTTCGCACTTATTTACGCAAGGGTTGCCGGTTTTATTAAATTAGATATTCTTCCTTCCTTTGTGTAATTTATGAAGGTGTTGAGTTTTTTTTTATACTCGTATCATAATTATGCAAATGCACTTCGAGATTAGCGTTAGTATTTTTCCAAACAGTTTTATTTATTGAATCAATATTGTGAAGAGTTTTAAGAGACCTCTCTTATATAGTTCTTAATTATTTTTCAATCGAATAGTTTTAGATTTCTCTCTATACAGTTTAGTAGGTATTATAAGTGACCTTGTAAATACCGTAACCTGGTTATGGAGAAAAAGTGATATATATTACAAATAATAAAATGGACTTATAACATTCATGATCATGACACCTATTTACCAAGCCAGAATATAAAGAATTAATATTTTATCACCGAAATAACACAAAATCACAGATTACAAACACATAATCTAGGAAATATATAAATCCAGATTAAAAGCTATTGGCATACATATTATGACCGCACTTAGACTAGGTAATCCTGGGTTTCTTGAAAACAGAAAGTTTTGCAATAATGTATAATTTAATTAACACCGGCTTTAGCAAATGTAATGAGACTAATCAGCAATATAGTAGTTACATTTTGTTAAAAGTCTCCGCTAAAACAAAAAACGATGACTGCATAGAAAAATCATTTACAAGGACAATCAAACAATAGAGCTCGAAGTAAAAGGAACACCTTCTAAACATTTACTCTGCGTCCGAGAGAAATCGTTCGACGTGTGTAATGATTCAGCAATTTTTTATCTAACAAAAGCCGACCGAGAAGGGGGAACGAGCGAAAAACGTACGAATGGAAAACAATTACGAGGAGGCAAGTTTCGTGCGATAACGACACAACTCACTTGTCCGGGCGTGGAAAATAGAATTATTGCTACATTTTCGCTTTTCTCTATTTACTCTGCAACAATTACCAGCCTGTAAATGTCATGTATCGAACAAAAGCCTTTTACCGAAATAGGGCCTCAATAAACACGGCAAGCCACGACATATTGGTGACCATAAAATCCCAGAAATCTACAATCTTATACTATCTCGTATTCATTGGTATTAAAAATCATTTATTGTATGATGCCTAGTATCAAGCTAAGGTCAGAACAACTGATTTTATGCATATAGAATTCATAAATATTGATGTGCACCGACAGATTAGCAATCCTTCAAGTCTACCACCAATGTTATCCCGGTTTTACTATATTAAGGCTTAGTGTAATAGTCACCACCTCACCTAATATTAAGCAACAATATTGTGGCACAAGGTGGTGGACACCCGGAGAAGCTGTTATAGTACTTTCGGTCAATAGTAAAAAAAGGCAGACAGTTTTTTTAAAGAACAAAGCGATATTGTATAAAAACTATACTAGAACTGTAACTATACTCATAGTTCAATCAATTACATCAAAATCAAGTACATTAAAATAAATCGAAGTTGAAAGAAATTGTAAAACAACAAAACTATATTGCGTGCAAAATATCTCGAAACAACCACGGCACGACTGTGCTAGATACACTTAGCTGAATAATAAAAAAGGGATACTCTAGAGAGTAAAAACAGCATTGGTATCCTACTCCATCAGGACAAACATAGACAGGCAAAATGGCGTCATTTAACCCCCTTTAAGAGGTCTCGTGTCTTATTCAGCCATTGTACCCAACTATTTAATAGCTTTAAATGCAGTAACTGTCAACAGACCTTGATTACTTGGCAATAGCGACAATTGGGTTTTTGAAAATATTTTTTTTTGTGATAAATGGAAAGATTATATATTACTTTTATAACAAAACTATTTTTTTTATGCAATAATTAAAAAGTTATTTCAAAATAAAAATTAATTTTTGAATCCAGTACCGAAGACACGCCGACAACTCCCGAACAAACCCGAGCGCGTGTGACGTCATAATGTTAGTTTTTACTCATTGCAGTTCATAGAAAAATAATAAATACAGTGTTTTGATCTATTTAATTTTGTTGACATTATTAAATATTTAAATTTATATTAAAAATGTCGAACCTCAAAAGTTATCGTTCTTGTTTTGTACCATTATGTACGAATACTACAAAGGCAAATCCTGACAAAATGTTTTTAAATATTCCTCAAGATGACAAACGTCGAAATAAATGGTTTCAAGCAGTGCACCGTGATAATCCCCAAACAAAATCGTTTTTTTTTTTTGTTGTGAAGATCATTTCGGTGTAAGTATTTCTTAATACCATTGTTATTAATTATTATTTATCTAAGTATACAAATCAAATAATTATTATATATTTAAGTAAAGTTCAGTAAATAAATTTTCACTTATTATATTATTTTTTAACATACTTACCTTGATGCCTTGGCACCTCGAACTTCAGCATAATTAAACAGAACGTCATTTTTTTTTAAATCGGTGATCATAAATATATCAACATCAGGAATATTATCAGACTTTGCCTTAATAAATCCTTTATCACACATAGCTAATCGGAACCAACTAACAACTCGTATTTTAGCAATAAATTTTCAATATTATTGTCTAGTCACGTGTAATAGCCGTAAACGCTGTACTGTTATTAAATAGCTATAAAATTATGACGTCACAACTATGGTGACCAATCATGTCGCGTTTATAGTCACGTGATTTTTATTTAAATTTCATCAATTTTTAATTGTTAATAGATAATTGAAAAAAAAATTTTGAAGTTTTTTGCATTAAATATCAATATTATTAATAATAAAGTTTTAAAATACATAAAAAAAATCATTTTTTTTTTTTTTTTCAAAAACCCAATTAGTGTAAGCGAAATACTGAATTCAGATTTAAAAAAAAAAACCTGCATGAGCCAATCTTACCTGTGAAAACGAAATGATTAAACTATTTAGTTTTAAATTAAAAACAGATTTTAATGGAATTAGTAAAAGTCATTAAAACACATGTTTCAAGAAAGTTGGGAACGTATAAACATACTAACGTTTTAATTATGAAACCTGAAAACTCAGCAAAGGAAAGAATCGTGCTGCAAACATTAATGAAAACACATTCTTTAAATCTTGCATACAATCTTTTGGCGATGAGTATTGTGGTAAAGCACTATATTTTTAAAGCACACACAAATATCAGCACCTTTCTGTGATAAATACATGACAGTCGACTACAATATTACTTAAGATCAGGTGTGATTTCGGTAAAACGCAAGCCTACATACATATAAAAGGTAAATATGTATCTACATGCTACGTTATCGAAACATATTAGAGCACCCTCGATAAACGGTGTTCGTTTTACCTGGAACGGTTTCGGAGCAAAGTCACGACCTGTTTCTGAAATTATTAACACCTCAGGAGGCTTTCAGCGGAATTAAATGACGTCGACCGATAAACGGTTTTAACCTGACACGGAACTCAGTTTGCCTCGTTACTCCAGTAAAAAACTTAAGATAATATTTTTATATTTTTACGTACATCGACTGGTTTTATATTTCTTGATAATCTTTATATAGTAATAGTACAGAAATATAACTGAAAACCAAAAAATGCACTGAAATCATTTTGAAAGTGTAAAACTTTAAAAGTTTAATCTATAAAAAGAGGCTTTCCTATAAGCCGGTATGAAGTTGACGACCACCAAGTAATTTTAACACCGAAATTTGTAGATGCTTATGGACTGGACAGGTACTATGCAACCATTTAAGCGAACGAACCAAACCAGGTTTGTTTTAGCACACTGCAAATTTCGAATTATGTTCCAGAATTTGCTAAAGAACTGACATAATAAAAATTTTTCCAGTCTAGAGTGGTGTTAACAAGCACTTTAATTCACTTAAAATCGTATTCTTAGGTAATGTTTAGAAACGATATTGCATTGGATGATAACGCGTTCAACTTAATGAGTGTGGATATTGAAACAAGTTGAAAATCAGTCACCAAATACTTATAGGCGTGTTCCGGTAGTTACACTTGATCATCAGTTCGTCCACTAGGTTTAGCGTATCTCTCAATTTACATCACATCGTAACGTAAAACCAAATAAGACTGTGCGCCTAACGCTGGTCCTATAAAACGTATCCCAACTGGGTTTGCAGAGAGAGAAACCTAGTCACGCAAACATTAAAAAATTATATGTCACTTTGCACGCTGAAATTTCAAGTTCATTGTAAAACACGTATAGTATCGATCGACAACCTAAATGCGAAAAAAGAGCTGTTGTACCTATAAAAGTCTTGTAACATAAGGCCACCTTTGAAGATGACTAATGACTTAGTAACAAAAAGTAACGGATAACGATCGGAAGGGTCCACAGGTAACGTTCGATAAGCTTTGTTCTCACCCTTGAGCCTTAAATCTCGCGGGAAAAAGATTTAGTAACGTATCATTTTCTGATTCGGATAAGTCACACACCTTTTGGTGGAATTATTACCATCAGCTTTGTTGTGTGTGTGTTTTTTTTTCATGGAATAGGTGGCAAACTAACAAGCGTGTCACCTAATGGTAAGTGGTCACCGCCGCCCATGGATACCCACAAAACCAGAGGAATCGCAGATACCTTGTAATTAGTAAAGGTAATTAGTAATTTTTGACGTTCATAAGCGTCTTCTTAGGGCCTAAATTGAATAAAGATTTTTAGATTTTAGATTTTAGTTACCGGTCTTTGTAGGACGGTCTGGCTCTCAAATGCCACTACCGGAACAAACCTAATGGTATTTTTTTATGTAATAGCGGGCAAACGAACAAGCGTGTCACCTAATGGCAAGTAATCACCGCCGCTCATGGACACCCACATCACCAGGGGAATAGAAGATGCGTTGCCGGCCTTTATTTTGGAGAGACTGGCTCTCAAGTGTAACTACCGGAATACACTTACTGGTATTTGGCGGCAGATTTCTAATTTAAAGGTGGTAGCTAGCCAGGCGGGCATCAGAAAAAGCCCTACCACCATGCTGTGCTTACATTACGATGTTTTTCTTTACTGAAAGCCCTTGGGGCCCGGCTTACCACCAGGCCGGGCCGGTCGCTCGGGTGACGCGGTGATCGCATGCATGGATCCGCTTCGCCCCAGAAAGGCGACAAACGGTTGTGGGGTTTCAGTGAGTATTCCCGGCGCTTAGCGCTGGCCGAGTCCCACATACCCCTCCCAGTACGCCCGGGCTCATTGTAGGTAGTTGAATTCGAACTTACGTCCGATGACACGGAGTCCGTATACAATACCAACTGAGCTATCATCGCTACACTACTTTACAGATATCTCTTTTTCGTTTTACGTTTCATAAAAACAAAATTTGAAGTGTCAAATGTTTAAATAAATATTTATTAGTATTATTTTTCTATACTAATATTATAAAGATAAAAGAATTGTATTTTTGTTTGTAACGTAAAAACTCAAAAACGATTGGATCGATTACAAAAATATTTTTACCATTAGAATGCTACATTAGCCCTGAGTAATGTAGGTTATATAACTTTTTTTTTATTCATGTAAATGATTAAATAAAATTGCAGTTCCATGCGAACGGAGTCGCGGAACATAACTAGAAATAAATACAATTGTTGTTTACATTTGGCAGCAGGTTATTCATAGAGATATCACTCCGGACCACCCAACAGGAGGAGAAATCCCCAATGGGATTCCTGGAACTGACCGAACACCGGCATGTCATGAAAGAGTTCGTCCGGATCGCTCGGACCGTTCAATTTCAATTATTTGTTCTTATGTATGTGTACTTTTTAAGGCCAACTTTACGCTTCTTTTTTGCCAAGATACATTAAAATTCAACATAAAAGTCAAGTTAATAAAAAAAAGCTTTTACTAAATAGGCAATAACAGAAATTCGCCAACTTTATTTTTATTCACCAAGATTGAAAATGCATGTAAAATTATAGATGCTTATGTCTACAGAAACAAAAAATGTTTTGCGAATATTGAATTGGATAAGTAACCTAAGAACATTGTAAGTCAAATAATAATAGAAGTGTGCGTTAATAGAACAGAAAAACGAATAAACTAAAATTAAGCGATGATAGGTCAGCGGTAGTGTGTAGGAACGCCGTATCATGGGACGTGAGTTATAATTCAAACACCTACGATGAGTTTAAGCTTTTGGTGAAAGAAAATATCGTGAGGAAACCATAGCATTGTGGTAGGGTTATTTTCTAATGCACGTCAGGCTAGCTACCACCCTCAAGTTGAAAATCTGCCGTTAAATACCATTAGGCGTGTTCCGGCAGTTGCACTTAAAAACCAGTCCCCCTATATAAAGGCCGGCAACGAACTTATGATTTCTCTGGAGTTGTGGGTGTCCATGGGCGGCAGTAATCACTTACAATCAGGTGAGACGCTACCTCGTTTGCGGGGTAATAAAACTGGAACTGAAGAACCTGAGAAATAGAAACATTTTTTTAAGTTATAATCGGAATGTATAGATACTTATATATCAATATACAAAATAAAAAACTATATGTAGAAATATATATATATATATGTATAATGTTTGTGTGATTGTATAAATGACACGCGTCGTGGACGATGACGTCATAATTATGTATGCTATCAGCTTTATAAGATTCTTAAAAATAATTTAATAATTTGCACTAATTCAATTACTTCAAAAAATGATTAATACTGTAAACATATAATTGGAAAATTACGACATTGAGATATTTGAGCGTATTTATTAAAGAGCAAATTTATTATTCCTTTAAAATGCAACAATACCTTTTCTCTTAAACAATCTAGATGTTCAGACAAGAAAATTGCAGTGTACGGTGCCAAATTTTCTTATCATACGTCTGGCACAACATTTCCTTGGTTTCGTGCGTGCATTCAATTTTATATAAAGCTATTAACTTTGCATCTCTAGGGGTATCTTTAATTGCGGTTATTTCCTATTGAAGTGTTTATAGATATCCGGGTAAATGTATTGAGAATTCTTTCCTGTTTCTGCGATTTAGAAAAAAAACCTAATTAAAAAGTACTTCACCGGTGCCGCTAGGCAATGCACCCAAAAGGGCAGTACTAATTTGCTGCAGACGCTCGTTTGTCTTGCTTTTTAAATATACGCTATGGAGTTATATCATTTTTTTAAACACATACGTCAGTCATATCCGTCCACTTTCATATTTTTTATATCTAACTATATCAAATGTTTAAAATAAGCTTTAAATAATATTTTACTACAAGAGCAGATTGGTAGTTTCGCATTAACCTCTTAAGTATGCAGATAGTCTTCCTGACCTCCTTGTTATTTATATTTCTATCTAATATTTTGTAGTTTTGAGTTCCACTATTATTATATTACCTCCACGTATCACTAATACTGGTATGTATTATACTATATCCTTGTCATATATATATATGACATATATATATATATATTTGTGGAATAACTGTCTAAGGGCTGTGTAAATAGTTTGTTAAATAAATAATAATTGGTTCGGAAAATAATAATGTCAGGATGACATACGAACTTCTTAGCAAACGACAGATTCACAGTAAGGGTGCCGGTTACATCGTGAAATCTAATCATTATCGCAGAGAGAGGAAAACACGATCCAAGACTTGCAACTCAGATGTAGGTTTAAGGAGGCCTCCTTTCGACAACTGTCAACACTCACCTTCACCGCTCGTGTTTCTCTCTGCCCAGTATAAATAATTGGACAAAAATACCAAAGCAGTGATAATAATAGAGAAATATAAATTACGCCTCAAGCGCCAAGCGTAGACTGAACCCAGGGCCGCATTTGCATAGCACTTTATACTAAGCGGCATTATAAACTACCCTCCTATAGCTATATTTTGGCATAAAAAAATCCATCCTATAACTAATATATTCATTAATTTCTACTAATATCCGTGACATCACCATCAGTGTCCAACCAGAATACCACCGCTGCACTGATTCAATGTAGCTATTATGCTGAGACTGGTACTAATTTACCCACACATTACGTTGTTTGTTTTCTTGTAGTTATGTTTTGTAGTTGTATATAATATCTGTATCCTTTATTTGATTAATTATCTTGTTTTTTGTTTTTATAACATTGTTTATAACTGCCCTAACACACCTATTGGTATTTGACGGCAGATTTTCAACTTGAGCGCACTTTGAACGCATTAGAAAAAGCCCTACCACTATCCTATGGTTTCCTCACGATGTTTTCCTTCACCGAAAGCTCAAACTCATTGTAGGTGGGTTTGTACACTCGTCCCTTGACGCGAAGTCATACGCACTACCATTGAGCTATCATTGCTTGTAAAATGTGCCGTGAGCTGGACGAATAAAAATTTATTTCTTTCTAAATGTAGTCTGTACATTAAACTAAGTAAAACTAAATAAAACATTTATTTTCACTTTCACTGATGCCTCAGTCGCTAATATTGTGATATATTTGATATTACGTTCATACGTCATGATTATGCGTAAATAAGAGTTTATGTCTTTGATGTTTTTTTTTTTACATTTGTTATATTTAGTTCGTTAGAAAAGATAAACAGTTGAAAGCGAATTGTTTGTCTTGGTATGGACATATCATCAGAATAGAGGAAACACATATTGTGAGAATAGTAATGGATATATACGTTGAAGGATGGAAAGTGAGAGAAAGGCCGAAGAGAAGGTATTTTTAGGAAATTTTTTTGAAGTGAAGATAGCTCAATCGTAGTATTCGAACGCTGCATCAAGGGTCGTGGGGTTGAATGCACCTAAAATTACCTTGAGTTTTCGCTGAAAAAAACATCGTGAGGAAACCACAGCATGGTGCTAGGGCTTTTTATGCCTGCCTGGCTAGCTACACCCTCATGTTGAAAATCTACCACTATATACCTATAGATACACTCCGGCAGTTGCACTTAGAAGCCGGTCACTTCACTAGGCTTAGCGTGTCCACCGTAACCTGGACATAACACTACACCTTAACTTTAGAAAAAGTGTAAGAGAAACAAGTTTGGTTAGGGGCTCGTGTATTAACATCCATGACTAGAAGTGAAGAGTGACAGCTGTTCTAGGACTCTCGTAGTACGTCGAATTAAGACTGATCGTGGTATCTTTTAGTAGGTATTTTTTGGTGTTTACGATATCACTTGACTCCACTCGACGTCTATACTGAATTCTCATACTGAAAGCCAGCGCTGCAGTATATACCGTAAGGTTATAATGTTTCAAGTATTTTTTTTTTTTTCGACCTGACATACGCTGTTAGCCGTAAGGGCTTTGACAGCTTGACCGAACTCTTTTTGGGGCGAATGCTAAGGGCACTCAGCCCCATGGCAGAGGGCGCAAGGGTGCCAGAATGGCCGAACCTCGGCTTGGACTACTGCTGGAACACGAACAAAGATTCGCGATCCTAACTAACCAACAGGTCCTAGCAATAATATAGGGCAAGCCACGCGAGGGCCGCAGGAGTAGTCCCTTACAGAACCGTGTACTTAATGTGTGGGTGTGCATGGATGGTATGCAGTGTGATGATGTACTTTCAGTGATGTAGAGTGTCACTGTATCGCGCGAGCAGAGTCACTTGAGGGCTCCTATCCGGAGGATCGATCCTAGGCTCAAGCATCTGCAGAAGGAGGCCGCGGCGGGTGTGCGGGAGCGAAATTTACCGCTCGGCCTCGGCGGCGAGAATGGCGGCTACGCGGGCGTGTGCGCGGACACGTGCAATTGGTGGAGACGGCAGGGAGCAGCGCGTTCAATCTTGTTATTTTGTCGACGGGATCGGTAAAGCAGTTACGTGGCCGGCGTGCGAAGCGTTTAGCATACGGATTAGGAGTGTAGCTAAGTACGTGTACTATTTTGGGGTTGGAATGAACTTCGGCCTTTTCGAAAAATTTCTTTGTGACATCTTTGATATATGCATATATGGACGGAAGGTCCATATCTTTATGTAAATCTACATTGCGGAGATAGGGTGGAGCTTCGACAGCTATACGCATGAATCTATTTTGCAACACTTGTAGTTTGCAAAGGGTGGTGCGCGAAGCGTGAGCGAATACGGGGCAGCTATATGTAAGAATGGGACGGATGCATTCTTTGTATATTGTGAGCTTATGTCTGAGTGACATTTTGCTCTTAGAAGAGGTAAGATTGCGTAGCAGAACCATAGCCGTGGAGGCTTTTTTCTGAACGTAATCTATATGTTTGTTGAAGGTTAGGCGCCTGTCTAAAACTACACCAAGATATTTAGTATGATTAGTCCAGGGGATATTGACACCGAAAAGGTGTAATGTTTTTCTTATATTCCTCCTTGCGTGAGGATCAAACATGATAGCCGCACTTTTGTCTGGGTTTATTCCTATGCGCCATTTGAGACACCAGGACCCAAACGTAGAGACGGCCCTTTGGACGCGGTAATATAAATGAATCCTATTCCTGCCCGAGCTGAAGATGACTGTGTCGTCTGCATAGGAGCCTACTGCGACGTTGGAGAATTCGGGAATGTCGCTAACGAACAAGTTGAACAGGCAAGGCGCTAGGATAGAGCCTTGGGGAACTCCTGAGCGTATTGGGTGAGGCGAGGATAGGGCTCCGTCTGCTTTGTAGCAGAAGGAGCGGTCCGATAGGTAGGCAAGGATTATGCGGACTAGCCTGTCCGGAACTTGTAAGAGATTGAGTTTAAATATGAGACCTTCGTGCCAGACCTTATCGAAAGCTTTGGCTATGTCAAAAAATACGGCAAGTGTGCGCCTAGGGCGCTGTAACTCCGTGAAATTGGAGAGAATATGCTCCGTGAGGCGGAGCACTTGGTGGGTGCACGAGTGCTTGGGTCGAAAGCCGAATTGCTCGTGTGGTAAAAGACATTTATCTGAGACAGTTGATTGAAGTCGGTTCAGAAGGAGTCGCTCGTATATTTTACCAATCGTATTGAGAAGGCTTATCGGGCGGTAGCTTTCTGGAAGGGATGCCTTTTTTCCAGGTTTACGGATACCTATTACCGTTGCCATTTTCCAAGCGGCCGGAAAATGGCAGTGAGTTATGGCCGCATTGAAGATGCAGACCAGAAGAACTATAAGTTTGTCAGGGAGAAGTTTGAGGGCTTCATTTCTGATTCCGTCGGAACCGGGGGCTTTCCTTCGTTTAAGCCCTTTTATAATTGCGAGTACTTCGTCAGTTGTAACTGGATCTAAGTTTTCGATTGGGGCGGTCTCTCTTATTGATTGAATTGTTCGATCGACCCTCCCGAAGTGTGCGGCATCTATGGTATGATATTCATACGGATTAGGGGAACACTGTTGTGCGAGAGTGGCAGCGAGATACTCTGCCTTGTCAATACTTTCGAAGGCGGGCGGATTGCCGGGGCCTCTATCTAACGGGGGCATTGCGGACGAATAGCTGCTCTTCTGTTTACGAACGAGATCCCAGAAGGCGAGATGAGACGGTTTGATTTCCTCTAAGAGGCTGTCCCATCTTTGACTACGGAGTTCAGAGATACGAGATTTAACTAATCTTTGTAGGCTACGTAGCCGTACGCGATTTTCCTCCGTCGGATAAGAATCGTGAGCGCGTGTCGCGGCGTTTTTCTCCGTGATCAGTCTTCGAATGTCATCAGGAAGTATGAAGCGGCGGTCATTTGCCACCCTTACCTCTTTTGAGGTTTCCCTGATGGCATTCTGGAGGTAACTTACCAGGGAGTCAATTGCCACATCGGCATCGCTCACAGACTTTATCTCGTCGGGGATACTGTCTAAATGAGGAGAAGAGAGATTAATTGAGAGATAGTGTCTGAGTTTTGGATAGTCAGCCACTTTGACTGAAGCGGGAGTGTGGTCACCCGGGTGGCCTAGTTGCAGAATTACTGGGCGGTGATCGGAATCTAGTTCATGTACGACTTCGATTTGCCGTACTTGAAGCGCGATCCCTTTTAAAATAGCTATATCTAAAACTGAAGGGTGGCAGTTAGCTTGATAATGAGTTGGCTCTGAAGGAGCAATTACGTCGAAGGTAAGCGCATTTTCTAGCCAGTATAGTGTCCTACCATTAGTGGTAGTACGCGGGTTGTTGTATTGAATGTGCCCGCTATTTAGATCGCCAGCCACTATAACAGAGTCACCGAGCGCGAAAAGCATCTCCAGATCCGACTGGAGGAGAGTTTTATTAGGCGAAAGGTACGCGGAAACGATAAAGATAGTGGGATGACCGGTCATACCCACTCTACACACCGAGACTTCTAAATTTGTAAGTTCGGGAGGATCTATTGGCATGCAATAAAGTGACTTTCTATAGTATATGAGCGTGCCGCCGCCTCTTACGCCGATACGATCATTTCTTACTATCTTGTAGTTCGCAATCGCGGGATTGCGAACGCTCGGTTTTAAAAGAGTTTCTTGTGCTAGAAACACATCTATTTGCCGCTCCTTAAGGAAGCTAGCTACCAAGTCGCGTTGGGGTTTCAGGTTGCGCGCGTTAAAAAAGGACAAAGATAGGCCTCGGGGTCTAATCTTATCCTCCATTGCGAGTTTATTTAGGAGAAGCGCGGATAAGGCGTTGCATAGTCTTTGCAATACCTGGGAAGCACTTAATGGCTTTTAGACGGCCAAAATCTTGACTAGCGCTAATCATGTCGTCGAACGCAATGATATCATCTACGGAGTGTTCTTCTAGTAGTTCGGCGAGCCAGTCGATGCCTTTGAAGCCAGTAGAAGGGCCGGCCGCGGTGACTTTTGCGGGTTTAGCCTTCGGAGGCTGCTGGTTGGTAGTCCACGCGTTGGTCGGAGCTAGTGTGGGTTTTTGGGGAAGAGATAGGTTCGCGGAAGTAACTCGCGCTGGTTTTCCCGGGCTCGGGAAATCCTGATTAGACATGAGTGGCGGCGGTGCGGTACGTGCAGCCGCTGAGTGCGCTGAAGGCGCTTGTGTGGAAAAACGCGTGCGTCTCGTGCGTGGGGCACGTTCACACCCACGATAGTTCGCGGGGTGCCCGGCTTTGCCGCATAAGACGCAGCTTGGTGGTTCGGGGGACTCAGGGGTACGTGGGCACTCCTTAGTAGAGTGATCTTGTAGACACTTGACGCAACGCGGCTTAATGAAGCAGTTGCGGGAAGAATGGCCATACGATTGGCAATTGTGGCATTGAGTAGGACTGTGTTTTTTGTGCGGTAACTCGACAGTGATGCCGGAGAGGCCGCATACGGATTTAAGCGAGAAGATTTCCTTGCCTTCCTTAGAGCGGTCTAGGATGACAAGAACAAGGTCGAACAATTTTTTAGTTATGTGGTGGTACATGCGGTGTACCTGGTGAACCGGAAAGTTTTGTTCCTTAAGGGACGCAATGATTTACTCCTCGGGGAGTTCTTTGGGGACGCGCCTAATAACCACGCGCAGTAAACGGTCTTCTTCCAGAGTGAAAGTGAAAAATTGGTGTTTTCCTTCTCTAAGGAAGGCGGTGAGATTTTTATAGTCTAAAGGCGTATGGACTTTAATTTGAATCCCGGCAGGGGTGCTACGGGCGCTAGTATAACGGATTTTTTTAATATTAAGCTGCGTGGAAATATTTAACCAAGCTGCTTTGTCAGCGATAGTGACGGGTGGTGGTTGGCGGACTGCTTTTTCAGTCGAGGCCGCGGGGCCAGGAACAGGAGTCGCAGAGATTGAAGGGGTCGCAGGGACGCTTGGCTACTTTCGGTTCGGTAGTTTCTGGTGAAAGTACCCTTTTATTTTTAGGTTTGACCCTACTGACTAGCGTGAAGTCGCTGTCGGTATTAATAAAATCGGTCTCCTCCATGTCTGCCTCGTTGGTTGGTGTCGGGTCCGAGTTAAGTGGCGAGAATGAATTCGCCGTAGGGATCGCATGCGGAGCATATGAGATAAGTTGCTCAAATTGTCGCGGCGTTGGTACCTGGGATGTAGGTAGTATGGGAGAGACAGGTGCCTGTGAATGACAATTTAGATTCCTTGTTGGGGAACGCGATCGCGAGCGAGAACGAGAAGTCCCGAGTGTGCGGGACGGAGAAGGAGGGTGCGCGCGGGCGCATTTACCGCCGCTGCCGGTATACGCACATTTTGCGGTGGTTGGGGCTGGGTAGCAAGGAACTCTTGAAAGAGCTCTGGGTGTACCTTGTCTACGAAGACTCGGAACCTATTTAGCAAAAGCTCTGAGCGGTTTGCCATTCCGGTAGCAGCCTTGGTGTAACGTAGGTTTAAAAAGAAACCTGTATAAAAAACCTCCCTGCCTGAGGGGCAGGGGGCGCGGCTAGCAATAGTTAAACAAACTATCTACAGTTCGACGAAATAAAATTTAAATACAATCTAGTGCACGTGCAAAAAGTAAAGAAAAAAGAAAAAAAATATATAAACAATTTTTGAGACCTTGCCTGTAAAAGTAGTAAAAGGCTTAATGGAAATTAAGTTTTACCTTTGTTGGCAGCCGGTGACCGGCGTACTTACAGAGGCGGCACTTTTATCACTGCACTATTTCATGATAACAACAAACAATACTTTGAATTCACAATAATAAACTACGAGAATTCTCACAATGTAATATTAGCACGATAGCCAAACAATAGATTGAGTTTAAGAATAAACTAATTATCGGTAACACGAACTTTATTGACGGCAATAATAGACGGATTATTGCCGATAAGACGTAAGAATAACACAAAGAAACAATAGGCGGCGCGGTAAAGCGCAGCGATCGGTTTCGAGAACAATCAACGAGCGCTCACGGACACGTCCGTTCACGACCGCGGTTGAAATCGAACTCATGTTTCAAGTAACTGACTATGGAGCTGTTGTGGACTATGTTTAATGGCTTTTTTATGGAATAGGTTTCACGAGCAAGCGTGTTAACTGATGGTAAGTGATCACCACCGCCCATGGACACCCACAGCATCAAAAATCGCAGGTGCGTTGCCGGCCTTTATAAGAGGGACTGGCTCTCAAATTCCACTACCGGAACATAACTAATGGTATTTGGCGCTACCTCCATGCTATGGTTTCGTCACGATGTTTTCCTTCACCCAACACTCAAGCTCATGGTAGTCGGTTGGATTCGAACTCACGTCCCTTGACGCGAGTCCGTACACACTACCACTGAGCTTTCATCGCTTAATGTGTGAATATTTTTATATAATCTGATATTGTCTAACGATATATTTTCTTTCTTGTTTCATAAGTCTACTACCATTTGATTATATTTCACATTTCAGAGTTTCTTGGAGACTTTTTGCTAATATTTGTTTTTAGCTTTGAAATACAAAATTATCATATCTGTGAGGCCGTAGAGTAGTAGAATATTGAACACTTAACCTTACAACCTAAAATAATATAGTAGTAATAAAATATTATCGCACTGGAAACTTTCGCAGTAAAAACATACAGTGATATAGGAGTAGCTACCTTTTAATAATACACCTATATTTTTTCTAATATGTTACTCATTTCTGTTATTTGATTTAGCATATTCCGAAGCGCTTACTCACTATATTGTAGCATAGTTCCTCCTTTTTTCGTCCTAAGTATTTACTTACTATTTCTTTTGCATTAGAAAGTTTACAATCGCTGGTTGTCTTTCACAAATCGTGCCTAATAAATTTTCATTTCAAGATCAATATTTGACGACATTTAGTATGTTTTTACAAAATTCTAAAGCCAACGTCATTCTTAAATGACATTCCTTGCATTAGTCCTGTATTTTAAAAGAAACTTGCGTACTCCTGGACACCGGCAGCCTTTTGGAATCTCTTTATTAACTGGTTACTTCTTATGCTTTGGTAGGTTTGTAAGCTCTTGTGAAGACATCAATCGTCATTATCGAATCAGTGTTTGCTAATTGTAGACGTCTTTTAAAAATTATTTTTACTCTGATACCGCTTTTACGTACGGTTTTTTTCTCAACCCATTGGTTGCTGATATATAATAATATTTTCTGCCCGTTTTTGTAACCTTTTTCAATACAACGTGGCTCCCATTGGTTATAACCTAATATAAAATAGCCTAAAGCATTCCTCAATTGTAACTCTATCAAAAACGAACTGATTATTCGAAATTCTACTTATAGTTCTTAATGTGGCTGATATAACTAGAGTTCAAAGGCCTAAACAAAATAAAGGATAAAAAAATTAGTTTATTCAAACAAACTTTTCTGCTTCAAAATATTCATATGGATTTTTGATAGTATCAATTTTTTGTTGATTATAGGCAACACTTTAAATGATTCAGTTTTCTAACCTAGACTTTGGCATCCAATCATTTCTATGATAATCGATATACAGACAGCATACGATATACTTTCTTGAACGGTATAGCACTATTGAACTACAACTGTGTTTATTTTGCGGAGAAAAAAATAAAATTAAAAGGTAACCAGTTTTTATAGTACGGGTTTCGTGAAATACATCACGGAAGACGTATCTAAGAAAATATGAAGAGTATTGTTCAGCGTCACGACGGTCCCAGGTCAGAGCAACTTGCCGAAGTTTATTTTTATCCGAGCCCAATTGGACCCTCGGAAAACAAATTTCATGAATAAATTTTTCCTTTGTAAACAAATCGAGCGGTCCATATTAAATTAAGGTCCGCTTGTGACCAAGAATGCTATAAGAAACATGTATTTTTACATATGATATATTCTCCGCCAATATTTTTAGATGTCTGTATCAACTTCACTATATATAACGGTGCATTGCTTATAAATAATCTTTTGTGAAATTGTTCGTCGAGTTTTTTGTTGGTCTGTAAAATTTTTAACGTATTTACATGGACTAAAAGCCGAAATATTAAGGCTGTAACTATGCCTCCATAAATACGAATAAATAAAATATATTTAATAAGAGAGTACAAAAAGCATTAGGACTTAGCCATAACATAGTAGCCTTGGTTATCATAAGTGTAGCATTTTAATATAATCGCATAAGTCATAAGTTAAGCGAAAGAACTCTTTTGTATATTTACCGTAACATACCTAGAAATACACGAAGATATATTTTTAAACTGTTTATTTTTTTGAGTTCATCTAGTCCGTTATTTAACAATTTTAAAACAAATTAAGTCATCAAATTTTTGGCCATCTTTCGGTAGCTAAATTTGAATGTAATTTTGTCAAAGTAAATCGATGATATTTTCGTTCACATTGCCAATGATATCAGGTGATTTAGACTCAAATTCACTTTATAAAATACTTTATATTAAGTGACAGTGTAGTACAAGATGGTAGCAACCGAAGTTTATTGGAACGATCAGCTCCTGGATTTTTTTAATAACATTTTTATAACCGAAACAAGGTAAAGCGATTGCTCTATAGTTTACCCTGCACTCTGTTTTTGGTTCAGAAAAGCCAACAAGGAGACTTCTCATTTGATTCCTTATGTTTACTACCTACGGTATCACAGCCATTATGTTAACCTTGAACACCGTATTTCAATTCTTTTTGAAGAGCTCCATAGCTGAAACCCAGGGAAAAAACCGTACTGGGTAAGGCATTCCCTAATACCAACGTAGATACACAATAAGAGCGTCTCTGCGTTTTGTAAGCACTATTTATACTGATTGTGATTTGGATGGCACCCAATACCCATGACATTATAAGCACTTTTAACGTGGATTTGAACATTGAGTTTATTGATTTAATTTAAATGTTCAATAACGCAACATTGTGGACACTTACTTGTAGAAGTTGTTCCACAATTTTGAAACAGCGCCCTTAAGCTCGCAATCGGCAATAAACCGAGCGTAATACGCCTCTAGTTCTTTATCTTTGTAGATAATTCTTAAGTACCTCAGTCCAGCGTCTTTACGGTCGTGTAAAGTTAAAGTCTTTGATGTTATAAAAAAACTTTAATAATGTCACGTTGGCACTACCGGGTTTTTTAAAGACTCATAAATGAGATGGGAACAAATTCGTTATTACTTGTACATAAGTTTTTGTTACGTTTATACTACAAATTTTTATTCCAAAATTATCTGCACCCGCGACACCATTCGCATGATGTAAATTATTTTTCGTATAATATTAGGAGTTATTTCAATTCCATGGATATGGTATTATTATATGGTATTGATACATAATATCACGCATCTCTCCCATAAGGGTAAGCAGAGACTACATCCTTCCACTTGCTACGATCCTGACACACATCTTTCGCTTCTTCTACTTTCATAAGCACCTTCATACATGCTCTTCGATTACAGGTACTTTTGACCTGGCCTTTCTCCAGAACGTCCTCGATCTGGTTGAGATAAGTTCACTTAGGTCGACCCTTACCAGCTTGTCCATCCACACTCGCCATGTAAATTTGTTTCGTCAATCTTCGTTCATCCGTCCTTTCTAAATGTTTGTACTAATTAAGCATCCCTTTCTCTATCTTTGTCACTACATCCTCTACCACACCATAACGTTCCCTTATCACACTATTTCTTACTTTACCTATCATTCCTATGCCAGCTATAGTTCTTAGACTTCTCATCTCTACAGCATTAATCTTCCTTTCATGTTTCTTCTGCCTGACCCAGCACTCACTTCCATACATAAGTGTAGGGACTCGCACACCCCAATGCATAGCCAAACATGCCTTTGTTTAGACACATTCCGGCTGCACATAAAGTTACGCAGGACCCCGTTCACTCGATTCCCTAACACAACTCTTCGCTTAATATCACGGTCACAGTTTCCATCTATGGTAATCATTGACCCTAAGTATACAAACTCTTCCACTTGTTCCATTCGTGCTCCATTAATCAAATCTGCACATTCTGTCATAATTTCTTCCTTTTCAAATACCATTGGTATTATTATTTACAGCTATTATTAGTAATAATATTATCAGTTTTTGGCACCTAGCTTTATATTATTATGTATAATCAATAATATAGTCATAATGTACATAGAAGTAGATTTATTATTGCTACTTTTATCTCCTTTCGTATTGTTTATAGGTTTAGCGTTATGGCCACAATCTCATTTGATGTTAAGTGATAATTCTAGTGAAGGAACGGGCTCTCAATTGCAACTGCTAGAACACACCTATAGACATTTTATAAGATAAAAAGTAACCTACATATTAAGCCACATTATTAGATATGTTATCCAATACGTTAAATTGCATCAACAATTCTCAATTCCTTTAAGAGTGATGCTTCTACAAGGCGAAAGGCAAAAATTCAAAATGTCCTTTTCCTTTTAGAAAGGCAACAAAGTACACTCTAAATCTAGTTTATTTTTTTTATTTTTAACAGATTTAATTGTCTGTGGTTTTATATATGTGTTATTTGTTTCTTATATATTTATAAATAATTTTAATCATGTCTTTTTTGGGATTGAATGAAGAGGTTTAGTTGTGTTCGTGCGCTGTGAGGACATGTCGCTGATATTCTAAAAAAAATCTATTTCATATATTGATATATTTAACTAATACTGAATTTTGTATCAAAGTTATAAATAAATAATTGGCATCGTTTATGCGAATAGAATTTCCCGATACAGTCTTCGATATAACTTAAAAACAAATTGTATTAACCTGTACAACAAAAAAAAAATACAAAAGTATTTTTAATGAATGGAATTCTACGTTCTCGTTTCTGTTCGAGAGCTTCCGATTGACAACAGGATTTGTAGAACCTGTGAACAATATCAAGTGTTATGAAGTTATTCTTAAATTTAATTAATAAAAACGTTTTTACTTAAATTAATAAAGTCGTTTTCACTTCAGAAAATTGTAATCTTTTATATATTCTAAAGTATCTAGAAAGTAAACATAACTCTGTTGAGGCTGATTAGTATTCAATGTATACATAATATTACCAGTGCTATTTCATTTACTAAATAAGTCTATTTAACACCCCTTTTTATAGTTTGTAGATTTTAGCGTTATGGCTACAATATCAACTGATGTTAAGTGACGATGTGACTCCAGATGGTGAACACGCTAAACCTGTGGATAGATAAGCTCTCGAGTGCAACTGCCGGAATACACCTATAGGTAATTAGTGGCACATTTTCAACTTAAGGGTGGTAGCTAGCAATTTAGAAGAAGTGCTAAAGCTGGTCCCTGGTCTCTGGCAACACGGAAGTTTGCAGTGTCAGCATGGTGCGTTTTGGTTGGGTGATTAGTACCCGATGAGTCCACACATACTTCTCTCCTTGGCCTGAGCCCAGGTAGTGCGCTAAGGGTAAAAAAGGGTGGCTGCTGGCCATGTGGTCATTAGAAAAAGCCCTACCACCATGCATTGGTTTCATCAAGAAGTTTTCCTTCACCGATAGCTCAAGCTCTTTGTAGGTGCTCGGATCCGAATTCACGTTCCATCACACTACTGAGATATCATCGCTTCAAATATCGTCATTATGGAAAGATTGACTATTCAACATATAAGTTAAATCAATAGGAGCAAAGTTGTGTTGAAAAAAAAATACAAACGAACAAAAATCATTAAATAATCTTTAATTTCACGCGAACTAAGTCGCGGGCACAACTAGTGGATTTTACATTAGATAGCGAGCGGTCAGAGCAACTGGGCTATAGTTATTCTAGTATGCGTTCCTGTGGTTATCTCAAAGGAATAAAAGTACATTCACTCGCCGTCTATATAAACATCGAGTGGCGACTGCGAGCTCGGGTAAAATTGTATTACTGTAAAAAAATATTGATGAAGTTATGTCTGTAGGAGTACGAATCCACAGGGAGACTGCGCGGATAAAGTTCTTCATTATGAGTTGTTTTTTTAATGATTATACATTAATAGCATCATACTGTATTCTACTCTGTAATTTAAACATGTTTATTCGTAATGGAAAGGGTTTTTTAGAATATTATAAGCCGAGCATCAAGGGAGATGGTATAAAAATTGAGTTTTGCGGTTTTCGACTTATAAAGAATGGAGGTTTTGGTGTTTGAAGCGAAGGGTACAAAACATTTTCTCGTGATTTGGAGATTTTCAACTTATCCAGGTTCGACTTAACGAGGTTCTACTTTTTTTTTATATTTATTATTATCCACCATATAGGACCACATCGTAATTTAACGTCAGTTGATCAACCTATGAGGTATTAGCAACAATTAACATATGTAATAATTATGTGATCATAAAGAACTCTCAAGAAAACAGAGTAAATTCTGCATAACGTATATGTATTTTCACGCCTTGTTGTTACGCTTTCACGCCTAAACCGCTAAATCGATTGTGATGAATTTAGGAACGGAGATAGATGGCACCTAAGAAACGGAGATAGGCTACTGTTTCTGGCGAAATCATTATTGGAAATGGGGTAAAAAGAGGCATATAATTGTGTAGTAAACTATTTCTCGCCTCATCCGACTTATTTCATAAAATCTATATTAACGCGAGCGAAGTCACTTGTAAAACCTATTCTAATATAAAAATTATTGTAGATCTGGCATTTATCATTCCTTCATATATAATACGTACCTTAAAGCTTAATAGTTCCTTCAGCTTTGCCCAGGGAGTTGGCGCTGACGCAGTTCTACGTTCCCATGCCGCTTCTAGGGAACTATTTGATAGTTCACTTCATTATAACTTTGTACGAATGTCGCTCTTTAGTTATAACGTACTTTGGCCTGGAAGTAATATGTGAGTTACTATGGGATTACGTAATAGAAATGCGACGTTATAATGAACATTGTTTCTTAAGCTTTAAACTTTCCGAGAACTTTGTTCGATTTATGAATATAGAAATTAATTAAAAAATTAATTGACCACTTCTTTCTTGATCTACTTTAGCTATGAAGTGTTAATATTCTTTTAGCGTGGACAGAGCATCCGTTTAGCGATTTTTCTAAGTTTATAGATTTAACGTTATGGGTACAAACTCATTTGAACTTAAGTGATGATGTGTTCCAAACTGGTGGACACGCTAAACCTATGGAGACACTGAATCTCAAGTGCAACTGCCGCAATACTCCTTTGGTATTTTAGCGGCAGATTTTGTACTTGAGGGTGTTCTACTAGCCAGGCGGGCATTATAAAAAGGCTTACCACCATGCACAATGACCATACGATCTGCATAACTGAAACAATCTACTCGTGATCAACGATTTCTAGTTTTTATAAGTAAATTTATTTATTAGCACAAGACTCGGATCCTATTATACATTTAATTCAATCGGAACCCAAAAGACCAATTGCCAATTTTCTGCGTAGATCGAAACACTAACAAAATAAAAAATAAATTGAAGGTAGACACTGTAGCTTGAACTTTTCTGGACAACCTACAGCTCAGTGTGCACCTTGACCACTAAGACTAAAAAGCATTCGAAACGTCAGGGTCAAAATAAATAAATAACGGCAATAAAATCCATTTAAATTAGTTGTATTTCGATGGTAACCATACCTTGACACATACCTATATATTCAATTGCTTACGTACATTTTCATACTAATATAAATTACAAAAGAAATATAGTGTTGTATATTGTGCAATTACGAATTGATTTTAAACACAGTTTCGTCATACGTATGGATACTCAACCCCTTAAAACTAGACGCTTAGCAGTATAGACTCGCTGGATTTAACAATATTTAAGGAATGTATTACAGACCTGGGAAGGTATGAATGTTTCTAGACTTTGCACAAGTCCGAATTTACACGGGATGTTGGAGCACTGAATACACGAGGCTGTAACCTATGCAAATATCCAGGACCATTCAGTACTTTTGTTGTTTAGTCAGATACATTCTCAGTATGAAAATTTGACGGACAGTGAATAATCTAATCTCTTTATAATCTTCAACAGTTGGACACGTGTATAGCTTTCTAAACATGACCTTAAGACAGAGCGCTATGTACGCGTCAATATTCTAACAATATTATAAACGTTATTATTTTAAGTACTTGAATAAGAAATTAAGACTTCAGTGTTATAAAAATATTATAGTCTAAATAGACTCTAGATCTATTATTAGTATAAAGAATTCTGTATTCAAAATGAAGATAGAAGAACCTAAGAAAACAGACCCGAAATGAAAGCGTCCTTACAAAACCCTTGAGTTCGATCGGAACGTTTTATAATAAAGAGTTCATTTGAGATGATTGATCCTTGCTGGACCGTATTGTGCTTTATGTGAGGGAAATAATGATCGGATGAATACAAGGTCCTATTGTTAACTGAATATTAGTCTAACGATGTTCGGAGAATTTCCATATCCATTCGAGAAATTGTTTACCCATTTGTATGAATAGTGTTTTTTTTTATTATTATATTTCAAATGTAATACGTCTTATCTATACTTAGTATTATGAAGTTTGGGATTTTTATTCGAACGTTCTAAGTTCTGAAACGATGAGTCAACGTTTAGGACATTAGTTAAGACTTAAATAATGTCATTTCTTATTGAAATAAATAGAATATTGTATCTGTATCATTTTATTTGCGTTTCATATTATACCTAATAATAATTGTACGAAAACAGTTTTACAAAACTTCAAAAAAATTTAATTTTAATATCTATAATATAATATAAAATAATAATTAGATGAAATTTACTAAAATATCATAAGCATTATTGATCTGTAATCTACGCCGACACGAGACCGCTGTTGCCCTGCTTTGTGGGTTAAAATCCCATACAAAATAAAAACTTGTATAATACTTAAATAATTGTGCTGAGTCTGGATGCAATTGGTATTAATGGTATTAAAAATAATTTTTATATACTTGAGCACACTCGATACCTAAATTGTCCATGTCATGAAGTTTTTCTTTTTCACGCACATTTTTAGATCGTTTCTTAGATCCTTTCTCAAGTTTTCTATATCTTTATTGTGTATATATTACATTTTATTAACTATGTAATACTATACGCTATAAAAATGGTTTAAGTATAGCACATTTTGCTTAAACGTCAAAAAAGCAAACCAAAAAACGTTATAAGCATATCTTACGATTGGTATATGAATGGATACACTTTGTTTACAATATATCAAGTAAATATCACTATAATATAAATATTTATTTGTAACTTAGTTAATTAAAACAATGTTGTTGTGGCCTAAATAATAAGTTACTCACAAAGTCTGCAAATTGCTTTAAAACATTTCCTTATGATTAAATCGAACCATTTTACTTACTTACTTAGTACTTCGTTGGTATATTATTATCGATTCCTTTTAATAGAATGCTGCTTATTACAGTAAACAACTTATACTGCTTAAATAATTAGGAATAACTTAGAAAATTATGTATATTACTATCTGATCCGATGAACTTCGTATCACCTACAATCACTGTTTCTTGCTAAAACTCAAAAACTTGACCGACTTCCAATCCTACCCAACCTTCCAACTTACTTTAACTTTTTCTAACTTGCGAACAGAATCATTTAGCGATAGGAAATATATTTTACGACCAATTGTCATACCTACCAAATATACATAAAAACTTTCATAAAGATTGGTCCAGCCGTTTTAGAGGAGTACGACCACAAACACATGTTATTGCAAACAAAGGTAAAACATTTACAGATTCTTTTATTCTGTTACATAAAACTTAATTAACAACAAATGTACTATCAAACTAAACAAACAACTGTCAAAACGGGATATTTCAATTTGTTTTGCTTTCAAATTTTATAGCTGGGTATATTAACAAGACTATGTTCTAACGCTTTGTATATTTTATTCAGCAGGAGTTTCCGAAATAATTTCTAGTAATGTTGACAAGACGCCTAAACGAATTTACTTCGGTCATATCAGGGCCGCGTATGTATGTGAGGGGTTTAGGCCATGTAATAGAATTTTCTAACGTTCTAGAAAATAGAGGCTGCCCTTGGAGTTTTCCGTTGCAATATTCAGTTATTAGATTCAGAGTATTTATAGCAAAACCCGTAGTACAGATTACGTAATTCTGCGGATTTGTCATTTTTTTTTATAGTTAAGGCGTTATGGCCACAATCTCACCTGATCTTAAGTGACGATACGGCCCAAGTTGGTAGATACGCTAAATCTGTGGAGGAACTGGTTTTCAAGTGCAACTGCCGGTACACACCTATTGGTATTTAGTGGCAGATTTTCAACTTGAGGGTGGTAGCTAGCCAAGCGGGCTTTAAAAAAGCTCTACCACCATGCTATGATTTCCTCACGATGTTATCCTTCACCGAAAGCTCAAGCTCATTCCAAGTGGTTGGATTCGAACTCACGTCCCTTGACGCAAAGTCGTACACACTACCACTGAGCTATCATCGCTTCAATGTATATTTTTATAATTAACAGCAAACATTCTGTAATGGTAATGATTTTCTAGAATCACTGAAATAGCGTTTTGAAGACAATTATTTATTTGATAGATCTATTTAATAAGTCTTGATTAGCGGATTTAGAACTATCATCTGTAGGTCAATAATTAATTACCAATAATTAATAAGTTCAACTGTCCATGAGATCAAACCTCTCTATGTTCACAACACATATTCAATATCCGGTGAGAATGTGGTCAATCTGTCTACCTATACTTACTCCTTACTTAATATTATAAATGCGAAAGTCAGTTTGTTTGTTACGCTCTCACGTCTAAACCGCTGAATCGATTAGGATGAATTTGAGTACAGATGGAACCCTAAAGACGGTGATAAGCTACTTGTCATCGCAAAAAACATATATAAAGTGGGCAAGGAGTGGAATAAACTTTGTATGAAACTGTTTAATGCGTCATCAGATTTGCTTCAAACTTTAGTAATTGCTTATAATCAGAAGTAGTAATCAATACTAAAGTGAATGGAGTCACAGATAAAATCAAGTAAATAATAAACCAAAGTTTACTGGTGGTGCATTGCACCAATGAATAAGATATGATGCTCAAGAAGACTTCAGTTGACTACCCTAGATTATTGGAAGTGTTAATTATTTGTCAATCGCCGTTTCGACCCGTACGTTTTTTATGCACTAAAATATATCGTTTACATGTTTACATTCAATTATGTTTAATGTTTGGTTCAAAAATCAGAGAATACACCAATATCAACACACTCGATAGGGAGTAATAATAACGGCGTGGGCCTTAAAAAGTGAATACAGCTTACACAAACAGCCAAATACAAGATCAGCATCCGCTTTATTGAAACTAATGCATGATAGAATATATGAATAGAATGTCTTATATTATTAGATTCAGGAATAAAACGATTGAAAGAGGAATTTTTCTTCATACAATAGATCATGGGGCCTAAAATATAAATGTGTATGAATGTAGATTACGAGACGGAACTATTTTAGTATATTAATTCAACGATTAGGTATAGATAGACCCTTACTACAATATTACATACGAGAAAGTTTGTAAGTAAGGATGTATAGATGTATGGATGTTTTTTATTCTTTCACGCAAAAACTACTGAATTGATTTTAATAAAACTTTACAATAATATAGTTTATGCGCCTGAGTAACACATAGAATTTAATTTATAAAGATATATTGTGAATTGGCCATAATATAACGATAAGTGTTAAGTAAGTAGGTAAAAATTCTGCCATTTGCGAGTTATTCTGGCGTGCGCTGTAAAAACCGTTAGAGTTACAGGTATAAATATATAATAGAAGTTTTTATCTTATTAGTCCTACAAAAAAGCTCTCGACAGCATATATCTATCTATTATGTGTAAGCCATTATCGCCAAAATAGTGAGCGGCCAGCGAATAAATCACTACGAGCACAAATTTTCTTATATCAGTTTCCTTTGATATAATTTATTCAAAATAGCGAATACCGGAATCAGAATTGTTTGACAAAATCAATATTAACGTAACAAAAGCCGCGGGTCAAAGCTAGTAGTCTATATAATGACGTGTACTGAACACATCTAATGCAGATGGAAGTTATATGTTTTGAGATGTTATTCAATACAATAAAGCCA